>JAKCWG010000907.1:0-426284 GCA_021464415.1 Lonicera japonica
TTTCAAAAGCAGGCTGAGAGGAAGATTGGGGGGAATTAAGTGTGGTGAATATGCCACGAGGGAGAAATTATGGGATAGTTGGAAAGGAATTCAGAACTCTATGTGCAAATTGTACAAGAAAAAAATTCTTCTCAAACCATTTCAACCAGATAAAGCAGCATTTGTTTGCAAGGATAAGGATGAGGCTGAAACTTTTGAAAGGAAAAAAATTATGTTTATTGAGGGTCCGTACACTATAAAACTGCAAAGTTGGCTTAAAGAAGATGCTTCATTGAATAAGAAAGTTTCGTTCACAGGAGGGTGGATTGATATTGAAGATCTTCCTTTGCAATGGTGGAAGAGGGACATCTTTGAAGCAATAGGGGAGAAGTGCGGAGGTTTAATGGAGATTGATTCGAGAACGAAGTCTATGAATCAGATTTTTACTGCGAAAATTAAGGTAAAGGGCAATGAGAGCGGTTTTATTCCTGCGGAGGTGGATATGAGAATTGATAAAAGTAGGTTCACTATTAAACTGAAAGCAAGATCACGATTAAATATGTCTAGAAGGAGAATGCAGAATTTATCAATAGAGTTGGATGAATTTGAAAGGTGTGTGATTGAAATTGATGAAGATAATGGGGTACACGAGGAAGAAGATAATTCGAAGAAAAATAACGATAAAAGGCATGAGAGGAGCAATAAGGAGGGTAATAGAACGGATATGGGTGATGTTGGTGGTGAGAATGTGATCAAAAAATTGATGGAAGAAAAACAGCCCTCAAAAGTAGGTGTTGTAAAAGTCTCGAACATTTTTCAAATCTTGCAACAAGGTTTGGATTACAATGGGCAGATTGGAAACAAAGACATTGGGGCCGGAGGGGTTGCTATTATTGATAGTAAGCCAGGACTGCATTTTTATAATAGAAGGAAGAAACTAGGGAATCAGGATTTGCTTAAGAAGGGGGAAATCAGGAGAGACAATGGGTCGGTTCAATTATTTAGTAACAAAACCAAAGGCAGACGTATCACAGTATTGAGGGGAGATGAAGTTTTAAGCGATAGTTTTGATGAAGAAAAAGGAGAGGAGTTAGATGTTGACATAGAATCAGAGGGTAAGGCACACGAAGAAGATGAACTTTACCAAACCGAGGGGAAAGAGGTATTGGATGGGCAAGTTGAGGATTTCCAGATTCATGATGAGGGGAAGCTACAAGCAGATGATGAACAATTTGACAAGATGATTCAGCAAGAAGGGATGGAGGATGGTGAAAACGTAAAGGAGACCGATATTGAAGAGTATAGAACGGAGGAGGATGAATGTTTCGAGGAAGACAGCGATGTAGGGACAAGCATTTTATTTAAAGACCCGAATCTGGCGAACACTGAACATGTGAGCTGCACTCCAGAGAGTGAGCAAGGCAACACTAAGGAGGGTGGAACTGCATTGCTTTCTACAAAAAATCAGCCAGCACCTTTATCATCTTTCATCCATTCTAAATCGGGTAACATCTCTCCTATTCTCCCACCTTCCTCTAATTTATGCATGCATTTGTCTAATCTTCATAATAGAGATCCAACAGACAAGAGGGCTGTGAGTGTGGCTGATCCTAATTTAATTCTAAATTCAGGAAATGAGAATCATGATACTTTTCAAATGAATATTTGCCAAAGTGAATCTGATGCTCCAATTAACCACCCCACGGAGCTAGCTGGGGTTGATGGGAGGGTTTTGGTAGAAAGTTTGGGTGAAGAAGAGTGGTTAAAGTTCTCAGCTATTTTGAAAAAAATGAATCTTTCTTTAGTGCCAATTTGTAATAATAATCGAAGGGGTTCTAAAAATAAAAAGGGTAGTAGTAATGGGTCAAAAAGGGAATCGAGAAAAAGGGAGTTGAAAAACCTTGAAAGTAGTGTGAATTATGATAAAACCGAGGGGGATAAAAGAGGAAAGGGGGCAAGAGGTAACGGGTCTCTAACTGTTTTAGATGAAAATTATAAGTTGGAATGTTCGGGGGTTGGGAGGGAGAGAGAAGAGGAGGGTTGTTAGGGAATTTTTGCGTAGAGAAAAACCGGATGTGGTTATTTTTCAAGAAACAAAAAAAGAAGAAATCAACAGATTTTTCATTGGGAGCGTGTGGGGATTTAGATTTAAAGAGTGGGTTTTTTTGCCTTCATTAGGAAAATCAGGAGGTATTCTAATTATTTGGGATTCTAGAGTTTTGAGAGGGTACGAATCACTCTTAGGTAATTTCACAGTTTCGGTTCGTTTTCAACCGGTCGGGGGGGGAGTTGATTGGTGGCTCACGGGGTTTATGGTCCTTGTAAGCCACGTGATAGGAAAGATTTTTGGGTAGAGTTAGCAAGTGTGTATGGTCTGTGTGGGGACAGATGGTGTGTGGGGGGGGGGGGGATTTTAATGTAGTTCGGTTCCCCTCGGAGAAGTTAGGGGGAGGAAGAAGTACCAGAAGCATGAGAGATTTTGATGCATTTATTAGAGAAACGGGGTTAAGGGATATTGTATTAAATAATACGGATTTTACTTGGTCTAATATGAGGGATCGACTTGCATGTTCTAGGATCGATAGATTTTTATTTTCTTTGGGTTGGGAAGATATATCGGAATCAGTGAGGCAAGAAGCATTAGTTAGAGTGACATCTGACCATTGCCCGATTGTCCTCGACACAAATTGTTTCAAGTGGGGACCGACACCTTTCCGTTTTGAAAATATGTGGTTGAAAGGAAAAAATTTCAAAGAATTGTTTAAAAATTGGTGGGAGAGGTGCGCGTGTCAAGGGTGGGAGGGTCACAAATTTATGTTAAAATTAGGGGAAGTGAAAAAGGAAGTTAAAAAGTGGAACATAGAGGTTTTTGGTGATATTAGATTGGAGAAAAATGCGATATTGAGGCGTATTGGGGAGATAGATAAGAGGGAGGAATCGTTAGGGTTGTTGGAGCCTGAGATGGTGGAAAGGAGGGAGCTGAAAAGAAAGTTGGGTGAAATAATAGTTAAGGAGGAAATTTCGTGGTATCAAAAAGCAAAAGTGAAGGGCATAATTGAATGGGATAATAATACCAATCTTTTACATAGAATTGTAAGGAGTAAAAATGCAAATAAATTAATCAATAAGCTTGAAACTCCTAGAGGTGATTTGATACATTCGGAAAGGGAAATTGAAAGTGAAATTTTGAATTTTTTTGAGGGTTTATACAAAGAGAATAAGGGACAGAAATTTGGTATCGAAGGATTGGAATGGGCCGCCATTGACAGGGTGGATGGTGTGCTGTTAGAGGAGCCATTTAAAGAGGAGGAGGTCAAGGATGCCTTATTTCTTTGTGAAGGGGATAAGGCTCCCGGGCCGGATGGGTTTACGATGGCAGCTTTGCAACACGGGTGGGATACAATTAAGGAGGATATTATGAAGGTTTTTGGGGAATTTTTTGACAACGGTGTGGTTAATGTGAAAACAAATGCCACATTTATATGTCTCATTCCGAAAAAACTTAATTCCATATCAATAAAGGACTTTAGACCAATTAGCCTTGTGACTTCCTTATACAAAATTCTAGCCAAAGTTCTGTCGTTGAGATTGAAAAGGGTGATAGGGGGTACAATTGATTACGCCCAAGGAGCATTTGTGCAAGGAAGGCAAATCCTTGATCTAGTCCTAATTGCTAATGAGGTCGTCGAAGAGTATAGATCAAAAAGAAAGGAGGGGGTAGTCGTTAAAATTGATTTCGAAAAGGCTTATGATCATATCAGTTGGGATTTTTTGGATTTTGTTTTGGAAAAAAAAGGTTTTGGTGAGAGATGGAGAAGATGGATTAAGGGCTGCCTTTCCTCGGCAAATTTCTCGGTAATTATAAATGGTAAGCCATGTGGCCATTTTGGGGCATCGAGGGGACTAAGACAAGGAGATCCACTATCTCCTTTTTTATTCATTATGGTGGCGGATGTTCTCAGTAGACTTATGAAGAGAGCGAGTGACACTGAGGTGGTAGCGGGCTTTAAGGTTGGGCAAAATAGGGTAGAAGTATCACATTTACAATTTGCGGACGATAGCATCTTTTTCGTCCAAAATGAGGATCGGTATATTGAAAATTTGAAAGGAATCCTTAAGGTATTTTCTTTTGTGTCTGGGCTAAGTATTAATCTGTCTAAAAGTGTGGTAGTAGGGCTGAATCTTGAACCTAATAGGCTATCCAAAATTGCTTTAGATTTGGGGTGTGTTAGTGGCGAATGGCCTCTTACTTATCTAGGGTTGCCGTTGGGTGGGAATCCTAATAGTATGGCATTTTGGGATCCGGTTATAGAAAGGGTTTCAAAGAGGATTGAAGGTTGGCACAAAAGTTGTCTGTCACGTGGGGGGAAATTGATTCTGTTGCAGTCGGTTCTTGGGAGCATTCCAATTTACTACCTCTCTGTTTTTAGAATTCCTAAAAAAGCGGCAAAGTTATTGGAAAAATTAATGAGAGATTTTTTTTGGGAAGG
Organism: Lonicera japonica; assembly: GCA_021464415.1. Classification (NCBI taxonomy): domain Eukaryota; kingdom Viridiplantae; phylum Streptophyta; class Magnoliopsida; order Dipsacales; family Caprifoliaceae; genus Lonicera; species Lonicera japonica. The sequence continues at coordinate 4,470 of JAKCWG010000907.1, forward strand.
GTTCGGGGAAAGGAAGGGAAATCACCTCGTTAATTGGGATGAAATTTCAAAGTCCAAATTAAATGGGGGTTGGGCGTGGGGAATATTATCAAAAGAAATATGGCTTTGCTTGGAAAGTGGTTATGGAGATTTCCTTTGGAGAGAGATTCACTTTGGCATTCGGTCATAGAGAGTAAGTATGGGGCTCATTCTAATGGATGGGATGCAGGATTCGGGATCAGTGGCACTTCTCGTGCCCCGTGGAAGTCGATTTCTAGATTATGGATTGATTTTATGCAAAACATTAAATTAGTGGTGGGTGTGGGGAACAATATACGGTTCTGGGAGGATATATGGGTAGGGAGTAGTCCTCTAAAGGATCTATTTCCTAGAATTTTCAGATTATCTTGTAATCAAAATATGCTTATTCAAATGGTTTCCTCTTGGTCTCCAAGTTTTTCTTGGGATCTGTCTTTTCGTAGAAACTTAAATGATAGGGAGTTTGTTGAGTTCACAGCTATGTTGGAATTAATTCAAAGTGTGTCGTTAAATCAGCATTATCTTGATAAAAGATCTTGGGTGGCTCATTCATCAGGTTCATTTTCATGTAAATCCTTTTTTAATGTCCTTTCTCAATCTTCTCAATCATATTCGGTTTCGTTATTTAAATTCATCTGGAAGCATGGAGTTCCAACAAAAATTAAAGTGTTCGCTTGGCTTGCGCTGAAGGGTAAGGTTAACACATGTGATGTAGTTCAAAAGAGGAGGCCTTTTTGGTGCTTGTCCCCATCTTGGTGTGTACTGTGCAAACAGTTCGATGAAAGCATTGATCATATTCTCCTTCATTGCGGGTTTGTAAGGTGGATTTGGACAGGGTTATTTAAGGCATTCGGGGTGGTTGGTGCTATGCCCAAGAAATGGTACGAGTTTGTGGAAGTTAATTGGCATTTTAATAAGGGTCATGGTAAAGCTAGAGATCTATGGAGATTTGCGGTTCTGGCAGTTGCTTGGAGTATTTGGATGGAAAGAAACAAACGTACTTTTGAAGGAAAATCTAGTTCTGTTGAGGATTTGTGGGATCACATCTTATTTCTTACAGAACTATGGGCTAGGGCGTCCGGCGTTTTAGATTGTTCAGAATGCTTTCTGTTTCGTATTGATTGTAATAGTTTTTTGTTTACCTAAGTGTGTTTTCTGTTTCTTATGTATTGTGCCTCTTTTAAGTAGCCGGGGGGGAGGATGTCACTCTAGTGGAATTCTCTTCCACTAGTCTGTTTATTTCCTTGATTGCATATGTATTGTTTTCTTTCGTTTAGTGGCTATAAAATTCTCTGTTTCGTATCAAAAAAAAAGAAGCTAGGTATAAAGAAGTGTTCAAAATTATTGATGCGAGATGGGATGTCCAACTTCATCGCCCCTTGCATGCAGCCGGGTATTACCTTAACCCGGAATATTTTTATCCAAACTCTAATAAAATAATGATAGATATGAAGTGTTAAATGGGTTGTATAAATGCATTCAAAAGTTGGTCCCAAGTCTTGAATTACAAGATATAGTTTCCGATGAATTGGTCAAGTATAAGGAAGCTGACGGTCTCTTTGGGTTGCCTATGGCAATTAGACAAAGATCAACTAGGGGCCAAGGTATTATTTTTATTTTTTATTTTATATTATTTACGTTATTTTAGCCAAGTTTCTATTATATACTAATTTATTATTTGTAGTGGAGTGGTGGTCTTCTTATGGAGTTCAACACCAAACTTGCAAAAGTTTGCCATTAAGGTTCTTAGCCTTACTTGTAGTACATCTAGTTATGAGAGGAATTGGAGTGTTTTCGAGCATGTTAAGTAGATTAATATTTATTATTGTTACTATTATTTATTTTTTAGTATAATTAGTTATTTATACTTATTTATATGTAAATGCAGCTTCATAGCAAAAAGAGAAATAGGCCATCTCAACAACATTTGAATGATTTGGTGTTTGTTAAGTATAATCGGGCATTGAGGCGTAGATATAAGTTGAGGGACACCATCGATCCCATTGTTTTAGATGACATTGATGATAGTAATGAGTGGTTGCTTGGAATGGTGAATGAAGAGAATGATGTCGAGAATGAATATGTTTTTAGTAATGATGATCTCACGTGACAAAAAGTTGCTCGTGCTGCGGGAGCGGGAGGGCCCACTTACAATTCAAGATCAAAGTCAACTCAAAGAGAGGGAGCTCGAGGAGGGGCTTCAAGAAGATCAATTGGTTCAACTTCATGTAGTGTCAATCCCGGATCAAGCTCGCGTGTCAATCATCTCATGGATGAAGATGATGATTCAAATCCAATTGAAGACGACTTCCAAGATTATGTTGATAAGCCTTGTGTTGTGGCCCCCAAACAAAATGATGAGGATGAGGAGATCATTTAGATGATGATGATTTATGACTTAATTATATTATGATAAGACTTACTTTATTTTATTATGCCTAGAATTATTATGAGACTTGATGACTTGTTATTATATTGTGTTATTTATATGTTATTATGTTAATGACTATGATCCATGAGGACTTGTTTGTTATTTAGATCTTAATTTGAGGATTTATTTGGCTCTAGATTGTATGACATTAGAGTAATTGGTGAAAATTATGAGTAGAATAATATATTTCAAGTTTTTGTATGGGGGAGCGCCTCACTTCGAAAAGGCGCGCGCCTGCGCCTGCGCCTTGCGCCTAGGCTCCAAGGACCTTGGCGCCTCGGTGTGCCTTGAGCTTTTGACAAATATGGCCAACCCTAATTCCCAAATCATGACTATCTTGAAGGACCTTCTTGTAAGCCTTTGCGGCGGGCCTTTTGTAGGCCCCCACCTATCTTTTTTCATTTTTGAAGGCATATGGCGCTAGTCCTCTACGAAGGATAGTGATTTTATAATTAATTAAAAAAAACAATAAGATTTTATTGATAATGGACGATGAGACAATCCATACGACATTGGATCAATATAACAAAATGTTGGGTGGATCATTGTGATCATTAAGATCTTATAACTTTCTTGTGACAGACTAGAAAATAACTCTTCTAGAAATGCTAAATTATGTTAATGAAATGGTTATTAATTAATTTCTAACTAGGAAGCCCAGAAAGAAAGAAAGCAATTTCTCTCTTTTCCAGTTTTTGTAAGATGCGCGCCTCACTTTAAGGCACATGCCTCACCTTGCCCCTAGGCTCTGGAAAGGACCTTGGCACCTTGAGCCTTAAACAACTATGTTCAGTCACCAGGTACATCTTCCTTGGGACCCAGAAGACTTCCTATGACCCCTTCACTTCTGAGACGATATAATCAAGTCCTCCTACTATTTACTACCAACAACTCTTAACTCAACTAATGTACTCATGCTTAGTAAGGATATTTACTTTATTCACAAACTCAATGCTTCTTTGATGTCATTTTGAAAAGGTGATGACGTAATCAACTGATAGCGCCACCGCGGATAGAAAACTCTCCCAACAATTAAAAGAAAATGAGGGAAACAAAAAATAAGTAACAGAATATTGTAAATCACACAAGAGCAAATAGAAAACTCACAGGGGATCTATTAAAGGAGCCAAACTTGAAATATCCTCCGAAGACGATGGAAAAAAATGATAAAAGAGTTGGTGCTCAAGCTGACAGACCTGCAATTTACGTTTGTTCAATCATATCTCTCAGAACAGTCTCCTTAACATACATACATCGTAAAAAGCAACTGAATGCTACCATATCTAGACAAAAATGAATAAATAAAATGTATTACCAACAAACTCTGATATCACTAGTTTGATAACCGTTAGTCACCGTACAAGTGTCACTACTGTGAAGACTCTTTCAATGAAACCGACTCCCTTACACCACTAAAACTGAAACCAATGGTATCAGAGTCGAGCATCCCAAAGGACTAGCTCACCAGGGTCTTAGGTCCTACTAATCTAAAGTAGTCGAAGTTAAAGGCACAATCCCTATGTTGTGCTAGACAAGTTTTCAGGCAGATGCTTCTAGCAAATGGGGCTTATGGTGACCAAAGGACTAGCTCACCTGCATTAAGTACGCAAATCCAGATCTAGTCAATGATGGCAATGCCTCTTTCTTTGCAAATTCAGAAATCCTCTGTCGCACTATGTCTCTTACCTAAGTAACACAAAACAAAGAGAACAATTCATTAGCAGGAAACGTACAAATATTCAACTAAAAAATTGGGCTGCTAAGTTGAAAGTATAGAAGGATATACAAGACCATCAACATCAGCTCACCAAAGTAAGCCGCTGTTCACAGTATAATTTGTGGCATTCTGCAAGAATTTGTGCATATTCTTTCCTTGAAGATCTGCTCTCAATTTCCTCTAGAACAGGCTTAAGCTGAAAACAGTTACAAATCATTAAACCAAGACGATTCCCACAATATGATTCTGTTTACATGCTAATTTCACACGATAACAAGGTCTATACATAAGAAGGAAAACACGATATTACCTCACCCGCCGCTGCCTTGAAGCGGACATAAATGATAGATGCCTCTACACCCTCAGAAACAGATGCTCTACTGCCACCACTACTATGGATTGCTGCCTGGACCTGGGAAATTAGACAATATGCAATTTGACCAACAAACCTTTGGGACCAGTAGAAAAACAAATCTTTGGGACCAATAAGGTAACTTTACCTGAGAAGAAGTACTTTTGAGAACAGAAAGTACATGAGAACGAATCATGCCGTGGGCTCGAGACTGCCACACGCAATAACAAACAGATATATTCTTCAATTTTCAGAATATACAGAAAATCTAAATGGCTAAAGAAGCCCACCCAATAAGAAAGAAGAAGCATTGATGCTTCTGATAACAAATTTGTGAATTGTTAAGAGCTAATCCCTCAAGTACCTGAAGTTGCCGAAATTTGACCAAGTAAACACTGGACTCAGCATACTGCAGATTACTTTCAACATACCTAAACCTCAAAAGAAAAGGATAGCTGATGTAAGTAAATACACAAAATCAAGTAGTCGCCCACTAGGAGCACAAATAACAAAGAAATTAATCTCAAGAAACTCATTTCATTACAAAATGATATATATATGTACACTTAAAACTTCAATTGATTAGGTTGACAGCAAAAGACACTTACTTATAGGCTAATACTAGTTCTAATGAGGGGAAAAACAAGAGAAAAATTGAAATTTTATTTAAGAGAATTTACAGTGCAAGTATGAATTTAGAAAAGAAAAATGGGTTATGTTCGATGCAAAATACGCATTGACTGGTTTGATAGATAATTTACTTACGCTATGCACTCATCGATTCTCTTCAGCATTGGGAGAAAGTTCTCATATGCAACGTTCATGTTTGAAGAATAAAAACTAGTGGCAACCTGCACACAGGTGTGTAGTAGAATTATGAGTTCACTGATACTAAACATGGCAATCTCATACAGGCTGATGTGAAAATTTGATAGAACTTTCCTTTGATATTTCAGTTATAAATCTACGGACACAGTGTCCACTTACACTTTGTTATCTTTATTTAGTAACATAGTTGATTCCTATCAAATATATAATATACAAGTAATGCTCATGCCCTCTGCGACTTTGCAAAGTCCTTTATTCTAGGTCATTATTGTTCTAATAAAAGCAGGATGACAAATAGTTCACATTTCCATCAATATTCAAAACAAAAGAACTCTCCGGGCAATATCGACATTCAAGCTTACATTTTCCAATTCATCGAAATAATTCAGCTTAGTGCGAAGTGATTCTGCAAACTCAACCAGCCTCTGCTTCTCTACTAGCTGCACAAAAAACAAGAAACTAAAACAAGTAAAACACTAGCATTCAACACTGAAAATATATTTACCACCGTTAGAGTTCTTATTTAACCGTATACTATTCACTAAATACTTATCATTCTAGAAGGGGAGTTTAAGATTGTTTCCACTATATTTGACAATGATAGATTATATTTACGGCCTACATCTTGATTTGTAAGGCACATCAACAGAATCAGACATGAATTTATAAACCTCTAACACGGGTTAGCCAAAGTTGCCAAACCAACAAAAACATGCCGCAGATAAGGCTTGACGCAGAGTTGCTTGCTTAAACAACAACAACAAAGCCATTTACCACGTAATTATCTTTTTCGCCATATAGCAGACAAATTATTTCATCATTTATTTAACCCTCTGGTAGAAGGGATGATTTGAAGGAAACAGAAGAATGGAAAGGCAAGGCGAGGACGGCGAGGACTGATAGAGTTTCAGTCATTTGTAGGACAGAAAGAGGAAGGTAAGGGGAAAGGAGAAGAGATGGAGGCAATGGTGCTCCGCCCCAACCATATTCTTTAGTTTCCCTTTTTATGATAAAATTTTCAGATAAGCACATTTCTCTTCAATTCAATGAAACAAACTAGGGAAACTTCAATTGTGTTTCCCCAAGAATACCAGCAAACCAGGTTTTTATCCTTTTTCTGTATGTGTTTGGGGGGTTACGGGGGGCAGTACTCTAAGCAAATAAAACATCACAAGCTAATAATCGAAGAGAGAAGGGCACACCAGTCGGTCACATGCATCATGTAGAGTTTTCGTTTTTGTTGCTACTGCTTGATGTTGCAGCTGTAATTCATTAAATAAATCAAGGGTTTCATCCACCTGCAAAAGGATTCAACCATTCACTTGACTTAAAACCAGATAGTCAATACGGTTTTACTCCATAACAAATTTCAAAAGCAATCAGATAACGGGAAAAGATGTTTACCTGTTGAAGTATGCCATCACATGTCTGTATGCGCTCCGTTAGAGTATTAACATAGTGCTGATACTTCTCTTCTGTCTATACAATCAAATAAATAGGATGCCATAGGGAACATAGTCACAACTACTCTAGAAGTATGTTAAAAGAAGAAAATGATGCTAACCTCTGATTTCATTGCTGCTTCAAGATCTGTAAACCATTTGTAAAACTGCAAAAAGAAAATTTCATTAAACCTAACAATACTAGAGGACAAAATTACAAAGTCATAGATATGTATAAATCCAAGACCACAAAAGGCAAAACCCTATACAAATAAAACTCCAAAAAAACAAAAAGAACATCCCCCAAAAAATCTAACAGATGTATATAATTTAGCAGTCCAGGACTCGCGGCACTAAAAACCAACAAACTCAACAATTGTAAGAAACTCTCAGGGTGGAAAGCTCCTCATTGTCAATGCAATGCCAGTTCTGTCAAATCAGATGAGCCAAAAACTGAAAGAAGGAACTACATCTCACCCATTCTTAGTCCTACATCGAATATAGGGCAACTGCTCCACTGTGCAGAAATTTCATCAGACTCGTCACTTTCCAGTCTCTTCCAACTTCACAAATATTCACAACCTTTTACCAAGCAAATCTTTATAACCCGCTAAGACATAAAAGTGGGCACTTTATGCATGTCGGAAATTTTGATACCATGATTAGAATTTTATTCCAATAAAAGAAACTTACACAAAGAACTGATTATATTGATAAGAAAAGGGATGAGAGGCGAGGAGAGAACAGGGAAACAGTAGTATTGAAGAGGAATTCAGGAGATAAATGTTAAAACTAAGTCCTCTATTTTTATTGTTGTTTAGCCCAAGCCCCAAGGAAAAGCATCCTGCCAAGCAAATATGAGAATAATTAACCAAATCTTACCTCATTTGTATTGACCAAAGCTGTCTCTACGGCTCCAGATTCTTCCATGGAGTAGTGCTTTGTTGAATTAGATAACCCATTATCCTGTCCGGAGATACTATCTCGGGACTACAACATAATATGCACATAATTGTCATAAAACGTATATATATATACACATATATAAATATATAAAATCATAAATATTTAATGCTTGGAGACAAAAGCAAAACACTCACAAGATTAGGTGGAAATGGTCTCTCAGACACTGCATGAGAAAGTGCTACTATTGCCGATTGTTGTTGCTCTGTCAAGGGAGCACTCTGCACAAAAGAAATTATAAAGCGCAAAGGATAAACTAGTACTAATAGCTTACATAAATACAAAAAAGGAGGGAATGGGCAGAAAATTGGACACAAAGCATATGGTTGGAAGCAAGATTTAGGGAGAAATGGACACACTACTAGAGCATTAAATCGATTAGTCCTAGAATTGTTGTTGTATATACAGATATTTGAGGATGTACATACAGATTAATGCAAGCAGTTATTGAAAGAGATGCAGCTCTTATGTGATTATGTTCCGTGAGAAATTGAAGGGAAAGGGTTACAAAGGAGAACCAGGTTATAACTGCTAACTCAAAACCTCAAGCAGCAGTTGTAGTTAATTTATTTTTTTGATAGTTAAAATATATAATTACACGTGTACATATGTAAATATATATGTATGAATTTATTTATTTATTGATGTTAATTTATGTGCAGTGGTTCATCAAATTCATACATTTTGATCTATGGTAGTTTAATGAGTGAAATTGGGGGTGGTGAAACCAGGAAATGAAAGAAAACAATACAAGTGACAAATACCTGTTCCCAAGTAGAAGCAAAGTTATAGCCTCTGGAAATAGCTCCAGATTTCTTGGGAAGAATAGTTGTTTTGTTCGTCGCCGCCATTATGATTGATTCTTGTAGTAGCAGTAGTTAGATTCTTATTCAGAAACAAAGCCCCATCTTCAACAAAATAAAATACCAATTCTTCAGCCAGAAGAGTTCCAATTGAAATCGAGATATAGCAAATGAACTAGTTTTTAACCCACACGATGAGCGGGCTTTTTGAAAAAAATTGTGTGCAATATTTTATAATTTTATTTTCTAAAAATTCACATATTTTGGCTAGAATAACTTACAGTGTTTAGAATGTTAACTTAAGTTCCAAATATATAGTGACAACTAAAACAAATAATAAATTTGAGAACATTGCAAAAGAATTATAAGTACAGGTTAAAATTGGCACCTTAGGAGGGATAAGGAAAATGTGAACATGCATAAGAAAGTAAGAGGAATGAATTTTAATGTCGAGAATAATATATAATAACCATTTGAAACTCGATCATATAAATCATTTATGGTACTACATTACTAAAATATCTTAACGATTGTTAGCATAAGTAGAATAGGAAAAATATATACAACTGCAGGCTTCATTATAAGCAATACTAGAATTTGATACAGAGCATCATGCAAATCAAATTTGTTCATTACTTTTCACTCTACCATTTTTTACAAATTGCGCTCGTCTTCCAACCTGTGGTTCAAAAAAGATAAAAACACATAATGTTCTAAGACATATATATAAAACAACACTACCAAAATAGAATCTATTTTAGAACACAAATTTTCTTTCAACCCCAATGTATTGTACGTGCGTACTACATACTTTAATTTGTAACGTATATTCAATAAATTACCTCATTTAACTAACAGAACTTAGGCAAATCGTGGGCGTAATTATCATATGATAGGAAGAAGCCTATACATTATTTAGTATAGCAAGCCTATTAAGCATTATGAATTTCCAAATTAAACTAAAAAGACCACCATAGCAGATACTAAAGTTAAATTTGTATTGACCATGAAACCGTGATTAAAAGGCTTAGCAAGACAAAATACAATCTGAACATTTTTTCACCCTGACTTGTGTGCAAGGACAAAAATGCCGGTGGCATATCTAAATGTGGACAAATATGCATATGCATTTCCCCCCTCTTATATTAGTTCTCTAGATTAACATAAATTAAGGAAAAATTATCACACATAAGAATCTATGTTAAACTTACATACGATTGTCCCCTGTTTGGGCATGATTGGTTTTGTATATTAATTTATGTTCCTAGCAGTCCAATTGAAATAACAATAATAGCACTTTCTTCAGACCAAACCACCATTCTTGAGTCTCCAGCTGAGACAGACAATTGTTTTTTGCTGCTACTTAGAATGTGCAAGTTTCATCCTAAATCAACCCTATATTTTACCGACAAAACCAAAATCAAGAGAGCACCGAGAGATAGAACATCAAGTACATATGACATGGTGCAAAAAACTTTATTTCATTTGCAGCATTTGTAGAACAACATCACAGAAAATATGTTATCATTTTATCCGTATACCAAAGTTTCCAACAATGTTTTAAAATTCGCGACTCGTATTCAAGGCATTTTGCTAGAATGAGGCAAGGCGGAACGAGGCATAAGCCTCAACTTTTTTGAAAAAAAAAATATAAAATAATAAGCCAACACAAAGTTCAACAATAATAATTAATAATACCAATAGTTCAACAAAAAGTAGAATAAAAACATCAAAGTCATCCCATGATTCATCATCAAACCCCTACAAAGCAACGCAAAACAACACAAAACAAGTGTCTTCAAACCAATAACTTTTGAACAAAAAATACACTTTACGAATTTGTATCCAGTGGCGTAGCCAGGAATTTCTACCCGGGGGCGCGCAATTTCTCTAAACTCAAAAGTTAAAATAATAATAATATAAATATGAAATTCTTACATCAACAAAAGTACTAAAATAAAGAAATTACCTACAACAATCCTATCCTCGACTACATATTTTGAAAACGTTGTTCCTATTTTGCTATAATACTTCTTCATTATAAACTCAGCCCTATAAATTCAAAAGTTATTAAATTAATAACCAAATATAAGCACACATACACCCAAAGGGTGACCTCCTTCGATCCTACGATAGAGTGGGTTGAAACGCTACAAAACTTTGAATCATAGCATGCAATTTCCCCCTCTTGCTGCGCTTCTTTCGTCCTCCCACTGAAACTAGGCTCTCCTTGTAATTGAAAATCGGAAGTGAATACCTGTAATTGTGGGGTCAGGATCACATTGGACTCCGAGGTGAGTAATTTCGTCTGTATCACTGTTGTACAAAACAAGGTTTTGAGTTTTAGTTGTGAAGAAAATCTCATTATAGTTATTCCAAAACCCAAGCGGATTTTATAATTGTAGATGTGGCCCAAGTCCAAGAGTGAAAAGTCTAGTCCAACACCCTCCCTCCTCCTCATGCTTCATAACCCAAATCTCAATTGATTCCACTACATAATCACGTGGACTAATATAATCACTTACTAATAGGGCAATAGAATCGTCATTGTGCAACAGAAGTCTAATATCTTGGGAATTAACCTCTAAATTGGCAAAATTATCTGGAACTCGTATGTCGTGAAACACATCACTACCCATGTCAAATGAAACAATGTTAACATTCCGAATATACTTACCATTCGTTGGTACTACACAATCAGACAGCCAATAACATGCTCCATTTAAGTACGTCAGATTAGAATCGAAAATCTCATGGATATGAGATGAAGCAACATTAAAAGGTCTCCAAGAATTGGTAGCAAGGCTATACACTGCAACATTTGGAGGTCTAGGCATTTCATCTGGAGGGATCCTTTGTTGTTCGGGGATCCAGACTCCCTTGTAGCTGTTTGTCAAAGGGTCTACACCAAATCCAAATACATATACACAAGGCGGTCCTGGACGCGGAAAATTGAAGTCGGGTAAAGGGAGGAGTCTCAACTCAGTTGTAGCAAGGTTCCATAAAGCCAATTTATTATTATATAGCAAACCCCCATAACCATTGTGGAGTAGAAACAATCCGTCAACTGGTCCAATAATATTGTGCCAATAATAAATATGACCGAATATTTGCGTAATATCAATAATGTCCTCATATGGAGGGGGTTGGGGTTGGGGTTGGCCTCTATGGATCTCATCATTGTGGAACATGGCCAACGCAAATTCCTTAGAGTTAACCGCAGCTGGGTTTATCTCATATGAGTTTATCGCATGCAGCTCATTCAAGGATTTTGGATACGTTCTAACGGAATTATTGGAAGTAGTACTATCGGCTTTATTGGAACTAGTGTCCAGGTTACATTCATCGTCGCTGCTACTTACATCGGCAATCGGAGTGAAGCGATTAGAATTAGTGACATTATAAAGTTCGTCGTCGCTCACAATAGCATAGCCATACATTTTACAAATGTACTGATCAGAAAGACAATCAGGGTCAGGATCAAGAAGAATAAACCGTTGGTGAAGGTAATGAAGAACAAGGAGCAATGTTTTAAAATGCGTCGGGATGCGCGCCTCGGGGTGCGCTTTAGGGCGCCCTAAAGCAAAAACGCACTGAAGCTCAAAGAGAACAGCGAAATGTATATAAGGCTTACACATTATTTTCGAGGCTTACGCTTTTTATGCTTTTTTACGCCTTTTGTGCTTATTTTTTTTTTAGTACACAAGCCCCAAAACTACGCCGTTTGGGTTAGAAAAAGAAAAGGGGAGGCTTCAATTGTCTAAACCCTAAGGCCTAAACACACGCCTTCACAAGCAAAACTTCGACACGGAGAGAGAGAGAGAGAGAGAGAGAGAGAGAGAGAGAGCAAGAGAGAGAGAGAGGAAGAAGTGAAGACTGAAGACACACACAGAGAGAAAAAGAGAGAGACCGGATAAATTCCGAAGACTTTCAAGGTGTTAACTTTAAATGTGAAACTTTTGAAGATTCGGATTGAATGAGAGGCTTTTAATTTATGTTGAATTGTTGATTGTAGTATGACTAGTATCTACTTTCTAGTTTCTAAAGACTTTATTTTGATTGAACTAACTACTTTTATTTCTTAAGGCTATGTTATTTGACATTTAGACTTGATTTGTTTGCCTTATATTAATTATCATTTTTTTTAATATAAAAATGCTTTGCAAGAAAGGCTTACGCCTCGTCGCACTGAGGCCTACGTATTGCTTTCTGACAGGCAATCGCCTAGGCCTACGCCTTCGCCTTTTAAAACACTGACAAGGAGCATGTCACGATTATTAAGATTGCGGTAATGATTCTTGATAAAATCAGGGCTTTCGATGAGAGTGTGCCAGTATTTGCTCACACACTTGAAGCACAAAAGTGATTTCACTTGCAGCCTCGACAGAATATTAATCAGCAAATCTTTCGGCATATTACTATTATTAACGCCCCCAACGCCGCTGTGTGCCATGTTTCCCCCCTCCTCCTTTTACTATATCTTCAAAATTTTAGAAGCAAACATTACTTTTAGAAAATAAAACGAATATATGCTAAGCAAATGAAAAATCAGAATTACCCCTCTCTTGTTTGTAGAGAAAATTCAAATCAATTTAAAAAAGATTCAAAATTTTAAAACTGGATTGAATTGGGATACTAAATAAAACTCCTGAAGAGTAGATATCTAAATCTAACCTACACCCAAATTTCAATACTTTAAATTCAAATCAATTCAAAAAAATTCAAAAATCCAGACATATAATAAGTTTGAATGTAGACAATACAACATGAAGAATATATGACGTATATTGAGTTTAGTGCAAAAATAACATATAATTTTGTATGTGAAAATGCCCATTAATGTTTGAACAATTAACATGCAAAAAATAATGATCTTTAAACATACAAATGTCAACAAAGCATATTAAGTTTCGTATACTCGCATTTATGAGATATATTTTGTAGGACTTTATTCGAATATAATATAATTTCGTGCAAAAGTGCTCTTATTGCTTGGAAAGCTCTCATATTCTAATATAATTTTGTAGGACTTTAAAATTTATTCAAATCCTAATTACTCTCAGGAGAGAACTTGTTGGCTATTTTGTAATCTTTACTAAAAAATTTTTCTCTAGATATAAGTTTATTTAAAAAGTGTCATTGAAAATATAGATTTGTTTCAATTGCGACTCTTCTCTTCCCTTCCGGGGGATGAAATTTTCGTGGTTTTGATTCGTTTTCTGACTATAAATATATTTTTTATATGGAAGTCGAAGTAAATTTATCACTTTTGCTCCTAAAAAAACTAAAGGAATCGTTAGAATAGATAAAGTGAGGATGATAAGTTGGATTTATTTAAATTGCTTTTATAAACACGAAGAAACCAAGATTTAACTAATTTTGATTCAAGGTGATGTTCTCAGCAATTTTGATGATTTGTTACGAACATCAAAAATAGACAGCTACAACTCACAGTGGCTTGAACGAGTTGGTCGATGTAAGATCGATATATAGAACAAACGGAAGGTACACCGATTATTAGCAAACTTGACTTTTTCTATCTTCTTCTTATAGGCTCTGTATGTAGATAGATCATTTTTAGAAGTAGCGCTACAGGGGCGAAATAATAATCAAGCGATAAATTATGGCAAAACACTGGAACTTGTATCCCTTGCCTTCGGGCATCACAACTTCTGTGCAGAACTTCCAAGCCGGGTCTTTTCTATTACCCGTGCCTCGTTGCCCCGTTGATCCTCTCACCATTTTCACAAGTTTATAGAATATAACAATTAACAATATTAAATAATATAAGTTATAAAAAGATCCATCAAATAGAAGCCTTCAATATCTTTAAAATTAAAGAATTACAGTAAGAGCCATGGAAGGATCACTAACAATAATGTATTCCAAAACACAGAGTAACCATTTCTTAAAAAAAAAAAAAAAAAAAAAAAAACAGAGCAATATTAACACTTCAGTAAAAAAAAATAAAAAGGAATAAACATGTGTTCAAAAACAAAAAGCAGAGAAACCAATTTATTCGGTACCTGTAAGTCCGGAATCCGGATTAGTGAGGGCTGGAGGGATGGAGAGAGAGAGACGATCCGAGACTCCGAGTAGAGAGGGATGGAGAGAGAGAGAGAGACGACGGGATTAGTAAGGGCTGGAGAGAGAGACGACCGGAGGTGAGCGGCGTAGGAGGTGAGGGAGGGGGTGATTGCTCAGCGGCGTGGAGGTAGAAAGGGAGGGATCTGAGTGTCGCAGGGCTTGTTTACACTACGTGATTATACTAGGAAATGCCCGTCTCAATGCCATTACAACTTAATTTGTGTAACTATTACGTATCGAAACATAAATATAAAAATTATTTTTTGTTATATAAAAAATGATACTTAATCTTGTTACTATCACGGAGAGAAATTAATAATTATATTTTTCGTCTTTAAAATTATGTACATCATATAATTGATACCTAAATTATCAATGTTTTTAACAAATTTAAAGTACACCTGATAAATTTACTAAATCAAGTTGTATCATAAAAATTGGTTGTAAAACTTTTTAGATTTAACTTTCAAAGCAAATTTTTAAGTTTAAAGAAAAGAGGAGAGAGAAATTAGGTTTGTTTTGATTGTATGTGAGTGAAATATATTAGTGGGTGGAGTACTTTAATCTAAAGGTACAAAGTGAGTAGAAATAAACAAATCTAAGGTAGAGAATGTTTCTTAGAGATAAACCACATCCTAGGGTCTAAAATGTGTATAAGAAAAAATAAATTTATCAAACTATATCTAGACCTTTGGTTAGGTAGAATTTCGAAAACTTTTTAGTCAAAAAAATACCTTTCCTTATTATATAGATTTTACCTAATAATTAAATTTTACTCATACCTTGTATGATTTATTCGTATGTTTTTTTTTTTAAATCCTCATACAAATAACCATCAGATTTGGCCCAATGGTTACGACGGCCCTCGGTTCGTTACGACCCTCGGTTCAACTCTGGAATACACTGGAAGCTCCTCATGTCGAATTCCGGCGGGGCCAGCAGTAGTCGAGGTGTGCAAAAGCTGGCGGATTTTTTAACCCATCATTCGTATGCACCATTTTGTTATTTTTTTATCCTATAAAACACATCGGTGAATGACTGATACTCCTCACACCCAAGATGGCCGGCAGTAGTCGAGGTGCGCGAAAGCTGGCTAATTTTTTAACCCGTCATTCGTATGCACCATTTTATTATTTTTTTATCCTATAAAACACACCGGTGAATGACAAGTTGCTCGTTTTTTAAAACATTGTTTCCAACAAAATACCATTTAGAATTATGTAAGGCGATAACCCAATTTCACATTAAGAAATAGCATAGAGCATATCAATAAAATATCATGATTTAACACACATAATAACATTGTATTTTTGTCTCTAATAAATAATTAAAAACATAAACTCGTCTTTCTAAGATTTTTATTATAGGATTTTTAATTTGAGAAGTCCTCTATCAAAAAGATTTTTTAGTAGTTCCAAAAGGAAAAAGTGAAACATAATCTAAGATGGATGGATTACTCTATTGTAATTTGAAAACTATAGCAAAAAGAAAAGGGTAAACAAAGAAAGTACAATTTGAAAATGTGTAATTGTACCTTTTCCAAGTTGCCATATAAAACTTGTTTACTTAAATTTCATAATTAACTTGCGCTTTATAATTCATAGATAAAAACGTCAAATTATATGAAAGGGAAAAATTAGAAATAAAAAATAAATATGTGAAAGACAATATATATTAGTACCTCAACATAGATAAGAATAATGGAGGCCAACTGCTAACTGTGATAGAAATTTTTGACATATATCTTTTTTTCTTTGATATTGCATAAATTACATCCTATTATGCCTATCAAATGTAAATTGTTATGCAAGTGCATCATATAGAATTGAAGATAGAGGCGATGCAAAAGAAGGGATGCCTAGGGTTTTTCAAAAATTATGACCTAGCCAAAGGGATAACACATCGAAAGAATATAAATAGGCGTGAGAGACACTTACTGGTGGAAAACATATATTGCATCTTGTATTATTATCTTTCGTTCAGATTTGTTATTGAATTGATGTGTATCAACATTGATTTGATCAGTTCTGAAACATGGAAATTAGGAAATTAAAAATCTTAATAGACATCTAAGTACCGGATTAAGGAAACCCTAAAGTACAAAGCCGAGTAAAAACACGCTGGAAAACAACTCGAAGAGAAATAACGTCTCAGAAATGGTTGAATAGAGGATGACCCCTACACAAGTGCCACGAAAGTAGGATAAAGAAACCGACACCAAAAAACTACTATTACGATCTAAACCCTGCGCTGACGAGAAGAGCGTGAAATAGAATTGTGAAAGGGCCACGTGTCAATGCTACGTAGAAAAAGGCCGTTTTAGTATTATATTATATGATTCCTTCTCTGATGAGCCAGAGAGAGGGTATCGCATGGGATCAGGAAAAATAAAAAAATCTCCTCCTTCGATCTATTATTGTGTACAAATTTAGAATTACGAGTTTCAATATTCAATTCGGGGATCTTGCTTGTAACTGGGGGTGTTTTTGGTTTCGGTCGGGGTAGAGATTGGGCAAACCCTCCCCAAACTTCATAGTTCAGTTTCGGTTCGATTTCAGTTTTTATACCTATGGAACCCAAACTCTTCCCAAATTATTCGGTTTCGGTCCGGTTCGATCTCATTCGATTTTTTTATATTGTTAAACTTTTAGTTAAAAACTGCATTAAAAAAAATAGCACTAAAACAAGTCATATTGCTATCAACCAAAGGTTGATAGTTCAAGCATTCACTCTAAATTCACCCTTATTATTGTTATCAAAGAGTTTAGACATTTAGGCTAAAATAGGCGGTTGGCCGGAAAGGGAATTAAAGGTCATTTTAAATGAAAATATTAAGCTAGAACGTGAGGGGGTGAGGGGGGGGGGACAAAAGGAAGGTAGTTAAAGAATTTTTGTGCAAAGAAAAACCGGATGTGGTAATAATTCATGAAGAACCTAAAAAGGAAGATATTGATAAAAGAATTATGGGTAGCATGTGGGGTTGTCGATTTAAGGAAGGTCGGGAGGGATCCTTGTAATTTAGGATTCGAAAGTTTTTAGAGGATCTTACACACTCTTGGGTAATTTTTCGGTTACGATTCTCTTACATCTAGTAGGGGGTGGGGAGGAGTGGTGGCTATCTGGGGTGCATGGGCAGTGTAAACGAAGGGAGATAGATGATTTTTGGGTAGAGCTAAAGGATGTGTTTAGTTATTGTGGAGACAGATGGTGCGTATGAGGGGACTTCAACGTGGTGAGGTTCCCGTTGAAAAAGTTAGGGGCAGGAAGACATACAAAAAGCATGAGAGAGTTTGATAATTTTATTTTAGAGGCGGAATTGCTGGACATAGCAATGCATAACTTGGATTTTACATGGTCAAATATGAGGGAAAGGTTGGCTTGTTCTAGATTGGATAGATTTCTCTTTACATCGAGATGGGAGGATTCGGTCCAATTGGTTAGGTAAGAGGCATTGGTTAGAGTAACTTTGGATCATTGCCCGATAATTCTTGACACCAATTGTGAGAACCCGCGTTTTTTAGTCGCCGGATCCCATGGAAGCGATTCCTCCATTTTTTCGATTAATTTTAAAAAACAAGTTTACTTTTAGAAAAATGTGTTAATTTAAAGAAAAATTTAGAGTCTCCAACAAACAAAAGTTTTTATAAAAAAGGAATATTTATGAATTAAACGGCTTCTTAAACACAATTATTGCGAAACCAGATAATTTGAAAGTTCGGGATTAAGTTACTGTGAGAATCCACAAATGCGACCCCCGGGTTCTCGTTCCCGTTGGTGGGCGTCTGAAACATCGGAAAGGATTCCGTCGTTCCATTTGCTTCTATGTGTTGATAATTCATATTGGGAGTCCCTCTATCCTATTTCTAGATGCAAGAGGGTTCGTTCAGAGTCGCCAGTACGTTTTACGAGAAAACGGACAAAATGATTGTGTAAGAGGGAAGGCTACAGATAAGCCTTTCTTTACACGTTTGTCTACGAAACCAGGATTCTATAGGGTTCGGGAACTATATTACAGTTTGGGAAGGTGTTAAGCACCCATTCCGCCCTTTCGGTCTCTAGTGGTCTTATATGTTTATTCTATGTTGGAAAACTTGGATGCTTTTACTGATATTCTACTGCTTTCTGGAAATGACTAATGAAAACCTGTTTTTCGAGCGCGTTAGAAATCTACCACAACCATGTCGCCACTTCGCTTACTAGGACGGGGATCGACCTGCCCGGTCAGGTCGCGGGGTGCGGGGCAGCGCCCCGTTTAGAAAAATCGAGTTTTAAACAAGTCTACAATAAAACTAATATACAAATATCTTATTTAATTACTAGAATAGACTTTAGTTACCTTCCCGGTGATATATATAAGAATAAGAGAGAGAAAATATAATACGGCAGAGAAGACCTCTGACGGATATCAGCTTTTCTCTTAGAAATATTTCCGGCGGTCTGACTCTAGAAGGTGGCACTCCGGGTGCCAAGATTAGATCCGAGACTCTTGCGGAAATAAATATTATCGCAGATGCTTCCGGAGAAGGCTTAAAGATTAGAAAATATCAGAGAGAATACGGAATTTTAGTATAGAAATTGTGGCGAGAAGTTGCCGTCCTCGAACCCTTGTGGGTGTTGGCCTATTTATAGTGCTCGGGAGAGATTGTCGCGCGACATTCCCCCAGAAAGGGCAAGTGTCGCGCGACATATCTCTTTGTCGCGCGACAAACGGCTGAAGTGATGGATTCTGACACTTTGATGTGTCAGAAAGTGGTTGGTCGGGTGCAGAGGGGTTTGTCGCGCGACATAGGAATGATTGTCGCGCGACAAACGGCTGAAGTGATGGTTCTGACACTGTGATGTGTCAGAAAGTGGTTGGTCGGGTGCAGAGGGGTTTGTCGCGCGACAATGTGATATGTCGTGCGACAATCTCTCTAAAAAATATGTTTGTTGGCCAACAAACCCACCAAGGGTAGTTTCGGGTGCTTGGGTGGGTCCCGGACCTAAAAACAGTAGTTCTCGAAGGTCGTTAGGGTTCTTGCGGGGGTCACGTATCGGGGTGTCTACAGTTACGAATCGGGAAGGAGTTAGGCACCCGATTCGCCATTTCGGTCTCTAAGTAGAATATGCGTGTAGTTATAATCAATTATTCGCATGTTTACTGATATTATCACACATCAGCTCATGATTTTGAGAAAATTGGGATTTTGAGGTGGGGATTGAAGACGTATGCTTCGTACTTCGCCCTGACGATTTTAGAAATCAATGTGTGTGTGGTTTAAAATGATTTTTGATAATGATAGATAACAAAACATGTGTTTTTAACAAAATTTGGGACTTTTCGGAAGCTAATTATATTTGGAATTAAATATCTGGTAATGCTCGAGATTTGTTCGTCAAATAATTTATCACAACTCAATTTGTTAATTGGCATTTGACGAATCCAAAACTCTCATATTTGATATTTAGCTATGTATCGCGATTTATGGATTAAACCAGATACAACTGCTAATTAATTCCTTAGTGGATTGAGACTGATAAACTGGTAATTAATTGATAAAAAATTATGTTCAAAAAATGATTTTAACTCATTCCACACCTTTGGTTTTGAAAATAGAGCTCAAATATAAAATTTGGGCTGATTTGGAGACAAATTGGATACATATATTAATTAATTACTCAACAGATTAAGACTGATAAGCCAATAATTAACTGATAAAAAATTATATCCAAAAAATTATTTTAACTCATTCCACACTTTTGGTATTGAAAATAAAGCTCAAATATAAAATTTGAACTGATTTGGAGATAAATAGCAGTGTATACAAGCAATTAATTGAAAATAACACTAATATAAATAAATTTAGATCGCGACAAAAATTACCTGAGAGCTTCAAAAATGAAAATAGAGAATTTTGGAGCACCTTTCCCGAAGTTTTTGCCTTGATTCATGCCTCAAAAGTGGAGAAATAGGGGGTTTATAGCTAGAGGATAGAGAAAAAGAGCATCTGGCGTGTGGACAGATGGTCTAGCCATCTGTCTACACGACATATCCTAATTTTTCCCACTGGTTTTCGCAAATCCGGAAAAATGGTGTATTGTATTGACCTGATTTTTTAATATGTTGTTTCTTATAATAAAATCCATATACTGACCAAATTTCAGAATTTTTGCAAATCGGGAAGGCCTTCGTTTGATTTTTCGAGCTAAATTCCCGGAGATTCGGCCATCGGAATGAGCTGATTTTTGAATATATTTCTCCTTGTATCATTACCTAGATCTCCACAAAATTTCATGATTTTAGGAGGTCGTTAAGTCTATCAAACGAAAAAACCCTAAGGCAACTGTCCACAAGGTAAATGGGGCATTTGTCTTATGGACAGATGGTATCCATCTGCGACGGTTTTTGTGATTTTGGGAAAACGAGATACTGGATCAATATTATTTTTTGGCATGTCTATCCCCCATAATATATCTTACCTCCTGACCAATTTTGAGCTCATTTGGACTTCGAGAAGGTCTCCGTTCAAATACCCAAAGCAAACTGCAATTTTTTGAATTCTCGGAGATCCAGCCGTCGGAATGAGATGATTTTTGAATATGTTGCTCCTTGTAGAACCACCTAATAACCTTAAAAATTGGAGGATGATCAGGAATCAGGAATTACCATTTTCATTTTCTCAGGAGATTTGACGGTTGCCGGTCTTGGCAGTTTCCAGTTATTCTCATAACTCTCTGTCTGAGTGCTCTTTTTGACTCGTTTTTCGACCTGTAACACATGTAAAGCATATTTATGAATCTATGAATGCTTATGCATGTATGCGTGTTCATTTTCTTAGAGTCCAGGATTCTTGCGAGGGTCGAAAAATGAGGTGTTCACACCAACTGCTTCAATTAGGGCCCAACGCCTTTCCGCTTTGAAAATATGTGGCTAAATAACAAGGAGTTTAATGGGAAGTTCAAGGAGTGGTGGGAATCGAGTGTGCATCAAGGGTGGGAGGGCTATAAGTTTTTGATGAAATTGGGGGATGTGAAAAGAGAGGTTAGGAAGTGGAACAAAGAGGTGTTTGAGGATATTAGAATTGGAAAAAATGTTATTTTGAGATGTATATAGAGTTAGATAAAATTGATTCCTTTTCACGTTTAAATGAGGATGAAAGGTTAAAAAGAGGTGCGTTGATGAGAAAATTAGAGGAGTTACTAATTAAAGAGGAAGTGTCTTGGCACCAAAAAGCCAAAGTCAAATGAGTGATTAAGTGGAATAATTATAAGTTATTCCATAGAGTGGCGAGTGGAAGGAAAGTAAATAACACAATCAATAAATTTGAAAATGTGCATGGGGAAGTATTTCAAACCGAAAGGGAGATAGAAAGAGAAATTCTAAATTATTTTGAAAATATCTATAAGGGTGTAAAGGGTCATAACTTCGAGATTGAAGGTTTTGATTGGGCGAGGGTGGGAACCCAGAGTATGGAAATGTCAGGGCGTCTGTTTGAGGATAATGAGGTAAAGGAAGTTTTATTCCTATGTGATGGGGATAAGGCTCTCGGTTCGGATGGTTTTTCTATGGCTTCTTTACAAGCCGAATGAGAGGTCATCAAAAGCGATTTTATGGGTGTCTTTCGGGAATTTTATGAAAATAGTGTGGTGAATGTTAAAACTAATGCCACTTTTATTTTTCTAATTCCTAAGAAGCTGAATTCAATCTCAATTAAGGATTTTAGACCAATTAGCCTTGTTACTTCCTTGTACTAGGTATTGGCAAAAGTACTCTCTTTAAGATTGAAAAAGGTTTTGGAGGAAACAATTGATTTCTCAATTGTCTCAAGGAGCGTTTGTCCATAGGAGACAAATACTCGATTTAGTACTTATCACCAATGAGGCTGTGGAGGAATATAGGGAAAATAAGATAGAGGGTGTGGTGTTCAAAATATACTTTAAAAAGGCTTATGACCATATTAATTGGGATTTTTTGGATTTTGTTTTGGATAAAAAGGGGTTTGGGGGAAGATGGAGAAGGTGGATTAGAGGGTGTCTCTCTTCGGCTAATTTCTCGGTTATGATTAATGGGAAACCAAGTGGGATTTTTGGGGCTTTGGGGGGTTACATCAAGGGGATCCACTATCCCCATTCCTGTTCATAATAGTGGCGGATGTTTTAAGTAGGTTAATGAAAAGAGCATGTGAGAGGAAGGTCATTAGGGGTTTTGAAATTGGGCATAATAAAATTGAAATTTCTCATTTGCAATTTGCCGATGATAGCATTTTCTTTATCTCAAATGATAGTCTTTTGGTTGATAATTTGGCTGGGGTGCTTAGGGTATTTTCGTTAGTATTGGGTCTAAAAATCAATATGGGAAATAGCATTGTCGTGGGGCTGAACTTAGCCTCATCACGGCTGTCCAGAATTGCAAATATGCTTGGGTGAGGGTGTGGGGAATGGCCTCTTAGCTACTTGGGTTTGTCGCTAGGTGGTCATCCAAATAGCATTGAGTTTTGGAACTTTGTTATAAAACGAGTTTCAAAAAGAGTGGAGGGGTGGCACAAGGGGTGCTTCTTAAAGGGGGGAAGGTTAACTTTACTTCAATCGGTTTTGGGGAGCATTCTAATTTACTACCTTTCTATTTTCAAAATTCCCCAAAAAGTGGCATCAAGTTTAGAAAAGTTAATAAAGGACTTCCTTTGGGAAAGTAAATGGGAAGGAAAAAAAGATATAGTGAATTGAGAGGTTGTTACGAGACTTAAGATAGACGGAGGGCTTGGTGTGGGGAACTTAATTAAAAGGAATAAGGCATTGCTTAGTAAATGGCATTAGTGGTTCCCACTGGAAAGTGATTCACTTTGGCATGCAATCATAATAAATAAGTATGGCTATCATCTGAATGGGTGGGACTCTTCACATGATATTAATGGCTCTCTTCGTGCTCCTTGAAAGTCTATTTCAAGGGTGTGGAGTGACTTTGAGCAACATATTAAATTGGTCGTGGAAAATGGGGAGATAATCCGCTTTTGGGAGGATTCATGGGTAGGGGATAACCCTCTCAAAATCAATTCCCTAGACTTTATCAGTTATCTTATGATCAAAATGCTACCATTCATTCGGTAATCTCTTGACCATCTTGTTGACCTTGAAGGTCTTAATCTTATTTTGATAATAACAATAAATCAATCATGTGTAATTTAACATGTTCTTGATATAAGATTATAGATTTCTTATTTGGAAAATCAAGAATAGCATGATTGCTCAAAGGAAGCTTGATAAGGATCATTCAATCAATATCCGATCAAGTCAACGAAGCATTCGACTAAAACCGATCTATCCGAATCAAGATCATTCTTCTACAAGCGTTGGACAAGACAAGAAGATCATTCTCATCACTCACAAGCTAGCAATGCAAATCCATGGAACACAAAGATCAAGAACCATATGCCAAAGCTTCAAGGGAAAAGCTTCAATTGAAGAATCAATTTGAAGAAACAAATCGAAGCATTCAAAGACTCACCTATTTGGTAATTGAGTGTTTGCTTAAGATTCATGTAAATTTTCTTAATTGATTGATTATATAGCTCAAATATGAACTTACATCATTGTTAGATTGATCAAAATCAGTTTGAATCAAAATTTCTTTGAAAACACCTTTCTTGCAAAAATCGGTTTTCAAATAATTTCATATTAAATTGATTTGAGCATATTTGAGCTCTCATGAAAATAGGTGTCTTAGGATAATATATTTGACCTATCCCAAGCATCAAAATTGATTTTGGAACTTAATTGCAAAAATGTTTATTTTTACCCTTTCTAGATTCGCTCCGTTTTTGCGCAGTTTTGATCTAACGGATTGTTGGAGGCCTTCCCGGACTCCGATCATTATGAAATTTGGACAGCAGTTAGTTAACACATTATAATACTTATATCCAAAATTTCATCAAGTTCCAACGGCTGGATTATGAGATATGATCAAAACAAATCGGGAAATATTTGATGTCTGCAGCAATCTATCTAAACAGACCAGCAGAGGTCATCAGTCGACTGATGGGTTTGCTCAGTCGACTGATGGTCACTCAGTCGACTAAGGAGCCTTGCTCAGTCGACTGATGACCTGAATATAGCCGTTGGATTTCTAATTTTTTACTATTTTTGGTACAAAACTTCCACCAAACCTCTCAAACGGCTATATCACTTTTGGGACTATAAATATGACTTCTAAGACTCATTTTACACACCTTGAATCACTCTCATACTCTATACTTCATCTATCTTCATTATGTAAAGATTCAAGAAATTATTTTTGATCAATCATTATCATTTGAGCTGTATCATCTTGATCAAATAGGATAACTCTAGTGTGAGCTTCACATTGTATTCTTTACACACTTGAGAGAGTTATTGTAAATTGGTGTGAATCACCAAACAATTTTGTATTCAATTGTGAGAGGTAAATCTCATAGGAAAAACAAGAAGGTAAATTCTTGTTTAGAAATTGTGAAAGGCAAATTTCACAAGGTTAGCAAGAGGGTATCTTGTGAGAGTATTGTGGTGTAGCAATACTTGTAGAGTGTGTGAGACAACACTTGTAGAGGTTTGATCTTCACCCGGAAGGAGATTGATTTTAGTGGAAATTCTCGGGGAACTAACCGAGCGCGGACTATGGTTTGGTAAACTAAAACCGTGTGGATAAAAAGCCTTGGACTTCAAATCGGTTCAATCTTTCTAACTCAATCTCTTTATTTACTTGCTATATTATTGTTTGCTTGAGATTGTTTATTTGCTTGATTGTTTATTTGATTGCATTCCTTGATAATTTGTTTTGTAAATTTGTTTTACTTAAACATTGTTAGAAAAGTTTTTAAATTCCGCATTAAGTTTTAAAACCTTATTCACCCCCCTCTAGGGTTGAAATCCGACCAACACATCTCATTTAGAGTATTCGTGGAACCTTTCATTTCGTAGGATCTTCTTTGATATGGATGTTGATGAGTATGTTTCCTTATTAGGTTTGACTTATGGCTTAAATCTAATCCAAAATTCATCGGATAAACAGGTATGGGTTGTTCATATCTCCGATGTATTCTCTTGTAAGTCCTTTTCTGAAACACTATCTCATTCATCGCCCTCAATCACTCCACATCAGTATAATTTCATTTGGAAAGAAAAAGTCCCTTCCAAAGTTAAGGTCTTTGCTTGACTTGTTTTAAGAGGAAGAGTGAACACTTGTGACGTTATTCAAGAGAGGAGGCCATCTATGTGTTTGTCTCTGTCTTGGTGTATTTTGGGCAAAGAAGATTACGAAAGGATTTATCACATTCTACTTCATTGTAAATACGCATGGGGAATCTGGGCTCGGCTGTACAAGGCATTTGGGTTGGTAGGGGCTGCTCCCAAAAGATGGGCAGCTTTTATTGGCCTGGAATACCTGTTCAACAACGCAAAAGTTGGCAATCTATGGAAGGTGGCAGTGATGGCAGCAGCATAGGCAATATGACTGGAAAGAAACAAAAGAGTTTTTGAAGATTGTTGCATATCAGTTTCTAGTTTATGGGATCATTTGAGATTCTTGATTGGTCTTTGGGCAAGGGCAGCTAATTTTTTTGATGGTACTGATAGGCTTTTTTATTTAAGTTGGATTGTTGTAGCTTTTTGGTCTGATTGGTTTTGTTTTTGCTGTTTTGGGTTGAGTTGTTGCACTTTTGTAGTGGTCTTCTCATCCATTACAATTTTTATTGTTTTTTCTCTGATGTAACTATCTTAGACTAGCAATAAAATCTTTCATTTCTTAAAAATAAAAATTTCACCACTGTTGTCTTCAATTAAACCACTAAACTCACTACCTACACCCTATGTGAATTAATAGCTAGCAACCACAATATACACAAAAATATACAATCTATATTAATACTATTAAAATACTATCCCTATAATAAGAAATTGCAGCAAAACTTTAACAAATCTTAAAAAAAATTACAGTGAGCTAATTCAACAAATAAATGTTTAAACAATGTCCCAAATCTAGAAAAAAAAATACAAAAAAAAGGAGTAATTACAACAAGCTAACTAAGATGGTCATGCCTCTAGAAGCTGCACTCAACTAGCAAGCATAAAATGTTGTTGCTCAAAACCGAGTGCTCACTCGAACCGCTAAATCTCAAGATCGCATGCAAACAAGAATGATTACACTTAATGCCTCTATCTATGAATTAAAAGGGAAGATAGGTGAGTTGCATCAAGAACTTCTTCGAGTTGCAACCACAATTAAGGATAAGGCTGTAGCAAACCAATTTATCACTCAAAAGGAAAGGGAGAAAAAGAATATTGAAGCACAATTGCGTGACCTTGAAAGGCAACAATAGGCTGCAAGGCCCCAAGCTTCTCATCAGCCGTCAGTTTCTCCATTCCAACAGCTGTTACTTGCAACACCCTTGCAGACGCAGCCACCCATGGTAGAATTGTGGCCAGCCGTTCCTAAAAGACTATTACCTCGATCTTTTAAACCACAACTTCTACAGGTAGCTCATGGCTCTTTGTTTGTTCCTTCATCATCCAGACCTCGCCCTCGAGCCTAAACCAGGCCCATAATTCCTTCAACCGTCCCCACACCAATTTCCACAACTCCTCCTGAACCCAGAGTTACATTTACCCAAGATCCAACAATTGGTGCCTCAACCACCCAGCTTATGGACATGTTTCCCATGATCCCAGAGAACCAACCTGCCAACCATATTGCTTCATTCCTTAAAAACCTGTCAAAATCTCC
This sequence comes from Lonicera japonica, assembly GCA_021464415.1. Lineage (NCBI taxonomy): Eukaryota > Viridiplantae > Streptophyta > Magnoliopsida > Dipsacales > Caprifoliaceae > Lonicera > Lonicera japonica. The sequence goes on from JAKCWG010000907.1 coordinate 31,841, forward strand.
TCAAATTGATGAAGATAATACTCCTATCATTTTCACGAGTAAAGACCCATTTGTAAGGTTTGAAGAACTTTTCATGGAAGAACCAATACCACCAGCATAACAAGAACCTGAAGTTGTTGATGCTGATAATAAGCCTACATAAACAGCTGATCTTGGCTAAGAAGCTCCGTTCCGTGACAATCATGCCTTTGATGAAAATCACCAAATTTTTACCATCGATGACATTCCCCCATCAAAATGGCGTGAAAGGTTTCTCAACTTTTACTCATGTCTCCAAGCAGACCTTTAGTACTATGATATAGCCACAGTTATTAAAAGGTTTATTTCTAGGCTTAAAGGATGTTTAAAAGAATGGTACATGAGTATTGGTGAATATCGTTAACTCCAAGTTCAACAATCTGCTTCGGTCGATGCATTAAGCTAGATTCTTTATGCGGAATTTCTTGGAATGACAGGTCACTACCAAGATATTGCATGAAAAGAATATTTTTAGATAAAATGCTGCTCCTTCCTGCTCAAAGACATTGAAAAACATTATTGAACGCCAAAATGATTTTATGCTATCAATCAAATAATTGATAGTACTGATAGGCTTTTATTTGAGTTGGATTGTTTTAGTTTTTTGGCCTGATTGATTTTGTTTTTGCTGTTTTAGGTTGAGTTGTTTCACCTTTGTATTGGTCTTCTCATCCACCACAATTTTTATTGTTTTTTCTCTAATGTAACTATCTTTGACTAGCAATAAAATCTTTCGTTTCTTAGTAAAATAAAATAAAATTTCTCCACTGTTGCCTTCAACACTAAACTCACTGCCTACACCCTATGTGAATCAATAGCTAGCAACCACAATATACACAGAAACATACAATCTATATTTTTTTTGATAAGAAACAAGCTTATATTGATAGAAGAATCAAGTACAAGCAAAGGAGAACTGGAAGAGGATGAGGAATCCACTACCCAGCAAACCGAAAACAAAAATGATACAAAAAAAGCATCACTAGGCACTAAAGAAAGCTGCCTTATGACAAAAACTAAAAATTGACTGACTATTCCATCGAATAAAAACTACTAGCATCACCAGATTGTGAACTTAGAAAATAAACTCTCAACCTATCTTTGACCATAGCAGCTGCCCAATCTCTCTGAATCTCAAAAATAGACATAAACCCAAAACTGTTTGAAGAATAAGCCCACAAAGAAGCCAATGCTTTGATTCTATCCCAAATTTTATCGATATCTTCCTCCTTATTCTTAAAAATTCGACTATTCCTTTCCTTCCATATACACCAAAGCAGAGCCTTACAACAACATCTCCACAACGTAAAGGATCTCGCTTTGTTTCCCCTGAATGTCCATTTGATCGATACCATGATCTTGGAAAAGCTGCTTGAAACCCAAATTCCTTACTAATATTGCCCCAAATTGAACTAGCAAATGAACAATGAATTGCTAGATGATCTATACTCTCATAGTCCCTCTTACATAAAATGCAACACGCAGGAGAAATCATCAAATATGGTCTTCTGATTTGTAACAAATCCGCTATATTAACTCTCCTCAACGATGCAAGCCAAGAAAGGACTCTAACTTTGGATGGAATTCCTGATTTCCATACCATTTTGAAAGAAGTGGATTTAGAACCTGCATTAAAACATGTTAGAATTTCAAAAAAAGACTTTATTGTGAAAACTCCCAATTTCTCTGCCAACCACACTCTGCTATCATCTCCATGCCTAGAAATTTCCAAATTATAGATCATTCCCATCAAAGCCATGTACTCTCCTTCCTCCTCTTCTCTTATATTCCTTCTCAAAACAATGTCCCACGAAAAACTTGAATCTGAGACCCAATTTGTATAATCTGCCACTTTTGCTTTCGATTCCCTAGTAATCCAAAACAAAGCCGGGAACCGAGCTGGCATTGTCTCATCACCGAGCCATAAATCTGACCAAAAGCTGACCTTAGAACCGTTCCCCACCTTATATCTTATATTCTTTATAAAATCTTCGAAACCTTATGCAATTGCTTTCCACGGGTTCTGATACGTACCCCTTCTCTTCTTCGTCGAATCCCAACCATTGTCATTTAACCCGTACTTGCTCTTTATTATCTTGTGCCACAGGGACTCTATCTCTAACGGAAATCTCCATAGCCACTTCCCCAATAATGCCTCATTTCTTTTCACCAAATTACCAATGCCCAAGCCTCCCATTTCCTTGCTTTTTGAAACAATTTTCCAAGCAACCAAGTGTTCTCCTTTTCCTTTATCCATCGACTCCCACAAAAAGTTTCTCATCAACTTTTCGATAATCTTAGCTATTGCCGCCGGAATCTTGAAAATAGACAAAAGATAAATTGGAATACTATCTAGTACCAAATGAATAAGAGTTAACCTGCCTCCTCTAGATATACATCCCTTATACCACCCTTTTAGGCGCTTCCCAATATTTTCAACAACCGTATTCCAAAAACTAGCTTTCATCGGATTATCGCCTAACGGAAGCCCTAGATAGGACATAGGCCAGCAACCCATACTACACCCAATTCTCCCGGCCAACACTCGCATATCCTCTTCCTCCACATTGATACCTACAATTTGCGTCTTTGATCTATTAATCTTTAATCCCGAAGCATACCCAAAAATGTCTAAAATACCCATCAGATTACCAATATTTTCTTCATTTTTTGAAAGGAAAAATATGGTATCGTCAGCAAATTGCAGATGCGACAAACTTACATTTTCCGTCCCGATTGAGAAACCTTCAATTAATCCTTTTACCTTGGCCCTCTCCACCAAGATATTTAAAACATCCGACACTATAACAAAAATGAAAGGAGATAGTGGATCTCCTTGCCTCAGCCCTCTTGGCGCTTTAAAATTACCTCTCGGTTTCCCGTTCATCATGATGGAAAAATTGATCGAGGATAGACAGCTTTTATTCCACTTTCGCCATCTTTCCCCAAAGCCCTTCTTCTCAAGAACATGGTCAACAAAATCCCATTCGATGTGATCGTAAGCTTTCTCGAAATCAATTTTCAACACAACACCTTGTTTCTTCTTTTCTCTATACTCTTCCACACCTTCGTTAGCTATAAGTGCTAAGTCAAGAATTTGTCTTCCCTTCACAAATGCACCTTGAGACATACCAATCGTTTCACCCAATATCTCCCTTAACCTCAATGATAAAACCTTTGCAAGTACTTTGTAAAGACTAGTCGTTAGACTTATTGGTCAGAAATCCTTCAATTTGAGTGACGCTATCTTCTTTGGTATTAGGCAAATATACGTGGAATTAGTGCAAGCATTGACCACACCCTTCTCAAAGAACTCTCTCAGAACCTTCATCACATCTTCTTTCAAAACATCCCATCCCTTCTTAAAAACTTCCAACATGTACTCATCGGGACCCGGCGTTTTATTGCCTTCAAATGAGTCAATGGCCGCTTTCACTTCATCTACTTCAAATGGCCTCTCAAGCCACTGCTTACTTTCGGTACAAATGGGATTCCATTATAAGCCTTCAAACCTCACTTTAGCTTTGTCTTCTCTCATGTACAAATTTTTAAAGAAGCTTATCAACTCACTTTTGATCTCAGATTCCTTATTCACTATCGACCCATCCTCCCGTTCTAACTTACTTATGAACTTATTCACTTTTTTTTGATTTACTATTCGATGGAACAAATTTGAATTGGCATCCCACTCTGTAACTCCTTTAATTTTGGCTTTTTGATTCCATGAAACTTCTTCTTTCAACATCTCATCGAAATCTGATATCAATTTCAATCTCTCGGCTTTCGTATCCTTTCCAATTGTTCCCCTAGCTTCTTCATCATCAATTTCCTTAATGCGTCGAGAAAGTAGCTCCTTCTTTATTCTAACATCCCCAAAAGACTCGGAATTCCATTACTTTATTTTGTGTTTTACCCTCTTCAACTTCTCCATAAATTTGTAACCCTCCCACCCACTTCCCGAATTATCAAGCCACCATTCCTTGAATTTCACTAAAAAATCACGATCGCTCAACCACATATTCTCGAAGCAGAACGGAGTAGGACCCCATTTAAACGGACTCGAATCAAGAAACAAAGGAAAGTGATCAGATGTTAATCGAACCGCCACCTGTTGTCTTGCGATTGCCATCTCCTCCCATCCAACCGAAAACATAAATCTATCAATCCTAGAATGAATTGTGCCATTTGACCAAGTAAAAGCTGAATTACTAATACACGGGTCAATCAAATCCGAATTTCTGATAAATTCATCAAGACACCTCATGCTTCTAGTCCACCTCCCCTCAACCCCACCTTTTTTCTCTGATGGATATCTAATAGTATTAAAATCTCCACCAAGACACCATTTGCTACCACACAACCCAAATAAACTAGTTAATTCCTCCCAAAAACCACTCATTTCTCTGTATCTACACGGACCGTAAATGCCGGTAAACCACCAACTTTCACCCTGCTTTGGTTTAAGCTTAGCAGAAAGAGTATAACATCATTCTATAGATTCTTCACACACCACCACTCTCACATCCCAAATTATAATTACTCCACCAGATCTGCCTTCCGAAAGAATATAAGCCCAGTCTTTGAATCTGACACCCCACACCGCACTAATTATTTCCCATGTGATTACCTCCCTCTTTGTTTCCTGTAAAACTAGAATATCCGGTTTCTCTCTCACTACTACTTCCTTGATACTTCTCTTCTTCTCCCTCCCTTCCAAACCTCTAATATTCCAAGACATAATCTTCATCGAGAACCTTTTACATCCCTTCTAATTGAGCTACCTTCATCCTGTTTCTCATAATTCACTTCGCACTTCAAATTATGTAGCTCTCTAACCCCCTTCTTGCCTGACTTCTTGCATTTCTTCTTGTTACCAGTTTCTGAACAATTAGTAGCAATCATGTTGACCCTCATCTCTTCTAATAACTTCCTATATTTCAACTTTTCTATTTCATTTAGCCCCACCCAATCCTTGTTGTTGCCTGACTCCCTGCAAACCACCCTTTGAGAATTGCCTAATTTGCTAAAATGCTTATATCTGATTAAAACCTTCAATGGTGTATCATTGCCTTCTGATTCCAAACGGTCTGATGAACTCACTCCTTCGCTACCCCCTTATCTGCCTCTGTTAACTCGTTATTTGTTGCTGAAACTTTACAAACTGTTGATAAGCATGCCCCACTGCCCCCATAATTTGCCTCAAAAACCTCATAACTGATTACTGGAAGTACCTATTGAATGGCAATACTTTGAAGCGTTACAACCCTTGATTTTGATTTTGCCACCTAAACATCATTGTTTTCCACCATTGATGTTAATGAAATACCCGTTTTTATCACCATCTCACTATTGTAAAGCATGATCATAGGTAGCTTACTCTGCCTCCTATTCACCCTTATGTCACCTGTGAGAACCGAAAAAAGATTACCCAGTTTGAATATGCAACCTCGAACCTGATCGTAGCTAACTTGAGACCACAAACTACTCGGTTGTTCATCCCTCATTGCTATGTAATTACTGATACTGTTTCCTGTGTTACCTACATTAAACAAACTCATCAAACTTTCTCCATTTTCTTCAAAATGTTCAAAACTAGCATGATCTTCTAATTTTTCCCCATCGGAACTTTCATTGTATAAGGTGCCTTCTTCATCACATTCTAGATTGTCATCCTCAAATTGCAAATTGGCTTCATCAGATGAATTAATGTTATCTTCCCCCCACACGGATTCCAAATTCATTCCATCACGTATTACATTGCTTTGACTCGTAATTCCCAATAACTCACCTTCCCAATTTTCCATTACCTTCCCATTACTCGTACCTTCAATCTCCTCACCTGCTTTTAACGTGACCTTGCCTTTCATTTTACGCTTGCTGTAGACTTGATTTGGTCTCTGCACCCATTTAAATTTTGTTAAATTGCTCATTCTTCTCCTATTCATGCCTTTGGATTTTGGGTCCACCCTAATCCAATCCTCTTCACCCCTATGTGATACTGTATCCACTTCTCCCTCTTCGTGGGACTTGTTTGCTGTTTCAGAATCCCTAGTTGTAATTTCCTTTAGCGACAAATGCGAGTGGTCCTGCGAGGTGCCCCCATGATTGCCAAAAATTGGCCACATTGCATTAACCCTAGCATGCCCTTATATAACTTCCATGATAGCCTTCTCAGACTGTTCCTCTAGTTTTAAATGGCCATGCAATAAATCTCTAGATAACTCCTCTTGAGAGTCTTCCACAATCGTTCTAGTTGATGATACATCGTCCGCGAAAGATGACGACTCGTACTCTAAATCGTCCGCATCTAGTTTGTCTTCAGCCTTTTCTTGCGTCTTCCCATCACTAATCAATTTTGTTGGGGTTGCCGTAGTGATCTTATCTTGCGCCATCGTCTCATCCATATGAGTGGAGTGTTCCAAAACTACCTCCTCTCCCCCCTCCAACAATGGCGGGAAATCCATTGGTTTCGTACCTCCACTGGAGCTGTTCCTACTCATATTTCTTTTCTCACATATAAGCTTTGAGGTAGAGACAAGAGAAACAACGAAGTATTCCGAATCTGACACCGTATGAATCATCTTCGAGGCAGGTATAAACCCATTATGATTACCTCTAACCTTAATTCTAGCCATCAACAAATTCTGAAATATTTTTGTTCTTACATCAACTTCAAGCAACCCCCTACATCTTTCCCTTATTATTTGAAAAACCTTCTCTATCCACCAATTAGCTGGTAAACCATGAATATTAATCCAACCCCCAGTGCATGCAATCTTTCTATTCTGGTAAATCTCTTTCCCATCCCATCTCTGCAATCTAATTGCATACTGCCCACTCAAAAACACCAAATTTTTGCTGCCAAACACTTGAGCTACTTCTTCGCTGCCACAAATAAGAATAGCTTTATTGGGTAATAACGGTTTCAGCTGAAAGTTGGTATTGTATAATTGATTCAAAGAACTTTGTATGCCATTCCATGTGTCCCACAAATTCTCTCTAATACACACCACAACCCGTTTCCAATCAAAAGCGTGACTCGCTATAGCCTCTGTGCTAATTTGTCTTTCCCTTTTACAGACTATATTGTTGACAGAACTTTTCCTAACTGCATCAGCGAAAGAAATCTGCCCTTCTACTTTTCTCTTCAGTACAGCTTTCTGTCTCTCATTAGCCATCCATTTTACTTTGTAGTTGTCTGCTATATTTGATCTAGATGGAGAATAAAGAAGATTATGCAATGATTCCACTAAACCAAACCAAACCAACCATTGCCCTTCGAACCAGCCGAAAAAATAACTATATTGGTGACCGTGCCTTTGCAGATCTCCAAAAGTCTAATAAAACTTTCATTCTTGTTGGAATATTTTTCCATACTAAACATGGCGTAAGATGCAAGATACCTGCTGAAAAAGACCTTATCTTTGAACTGATGAGCAGCTGACTTAAGGCCTTCCAATAACCAGTATACACCACCAAAGTCGATCCTGATGGTATAGGTACGCTGACGGTTCATCTCCTTGATCGACACCATTGACCCGTTGTCTTCAATATTCAGAAGGAAGACTTTGTGTTCAATCCTGAACACTTAATTATGGTGATCAAACACACTAACAGATCCCTTCCGTCCCTGTATCTTAGGGTGCCAATTGGTTTGATTGTTCATCTTCTTTTGACTGCTCTATAAAAACGAGTAGTAACTAAAACAAACCACAGATCTGTGGAGTGGGCAGGTAGACACAGCTACTGCAACTCGAACGGAGTATTTCCGGCGAACGACGCGCCCACATGCGCCGGCGCATGGAGACGGAGGCGTGATCAGTGGTGGCGCGTGAGACTCACATGCTTGGTTTCCGGCCACCGGATTCTAGATGAAGGCCGATCGGAGGGCAGGGGATCCTCCTATGCAGTAGGTGTCAACAAACGGTGGCCTAGAGAGGGTGAACTGAAAAAGCAAATTGAAAAAACCCTAGCGCCCTATTTTTCTCACTCTCACATCCATCCTTTCCCTCCCTTGGTCATACAATCTATATTGATACTATCAAAATACTATCCCTATAATAAGAAATTGTAGCAAAACTTCAACAAATCTAGAAGAAAAAAAAAAAACAGCAAAGCTAATTCAACAAATAAATGTTCAAACAATGTCCCAAATCTAGAAAAAAAAAAGAGGAGCAATTACAGCAAGGTAACAAATACATCCTATAATAAGAATTTTTTAGGCAAAAATAATTAATAAATAACTGAGCACATGGAGATGGAGAAAGCAATTCAAGTTTGCCCAAATAGACAACCGATCCCAATCCCATCAACCTTTTTCCTTCAAAATCACTCTATAAGAATTTCTCCAAATCGACCATATATATATATATGTATGCATCACAATACCATATAAAAAAAACACATTACATGATGCAAACAAAGCCCAAGAGTATTTCATAATCTTATGCATAGGTTTAAATGAATATTGAATAGTAGTCTACGTGTAAATGATAAAAACAGGTCATATTTAAAATAGGAACTTAAAATCAATTTTACGATAAACTAACTAACATACATAGAGATTAAGAGCTGCGTGAGAGAGATCTGAGAGGAGCGGGGCTATACTGTCGTGGGGTGCGGTAGAGAGAGGGTAGTAATAGAGAGAAGTAGAAGAAGGTTCCAAATGCTGTAGTTTTGTAGCATTATATATATATATTCGGTGCATTTTGTCCAACTCGGGGAACCCAAACCTGAATCGAACTGAAATTTTGGCTTTAATTTTGTTTTTTGTTTTTTTGATTTCGATTTTGATTTTTTTTTTGGGTTTGAAAAAATTTAGATTGCAACGGATTTGTTCGGTTCGTTCGTTTATTCGGTTTTCGTTTTTTATTTATTATTTTTTATAATTTTTTAACTTAGAGCATTTTCAAAGATCTTTTTAAAATTATATTTTATGTAAAATTTACACATTTTTTTTTTAAAAAATAATGCTCTAACTGTTGTGTAAAAGTGGGATTTGTGTAAAATAAATATGTAAGAGCATCTCCAACAATTGTGTAACTTTTTTTGTATAAATCCTAGTGTCAAAATACTTTTGCACGAAACTTGAAGGGTAAAAAAAATATGCTCCAATTGTACATTTTTAAACTTTTGTATAAATTTTGAATGAACCAATAAGATAATTATGCATACTATATATCATTTTATGCAATTTTTTATTATTTTTTCTTGAATTTTTGTATACATAATATTATAACAACAATAGAAATTAATTTGTTGGTCTTTGATGAGTAGATTTTAGATATATATTTTTTATTAGAATATATTTTTTATATTACAAGTTATTACTCCCTCTGTCCCAATTTAATTGTCCACTATGCCATTTATAATTGTCCTAAAATAATTGTTCACTTTCTACATTTAGCATGTCATTAATTACAACAATTTTTTTATTTTCAATATTACCCTTTAAGTTCTCCCCACTTTCTTTATTTTGGGTCCCGCCACCTTTTTTTATTAGAAGAAAAGTAAAAGACATTTTTGAAAACAAGTATTTTTTCTTAGAGTAATTATTATGTCTCTTTAATTTTTAGTTTTTCAAAGTGTGGCAATTAAATTGGGACGGAGGGAGTATATTTTAAGAGCATCTCCATTGATCTTTTATATTTTTATTTTGTGTAAATTTTACACAAATTGTAATTTTTTTCTCTCCACCAGTATTTTAAAATACAAATTTGTGTAAAATAGTTGTGTAAAATACATTCTCATTTTACAATACCACATCATTTCTCCCTCTCTTCATTTTTAAAATAAAAATTAAAAATATAATAACTTCAAATGTAAAATATGAATCTTAATAAAAACTATATATTTGAAATATGCTCATTAATACCTACAAATCAAGATCCATTGTGACTATAAAATTATTTATAAAAAAATTCAAGAAAAAAATAATAAGAAATTACTTAAATTGATAGTTAACAACTGTTGGAATCTTATTGGTTATTTTAAAATTTACACAAGACATTACAAAAGTACCATTGGATCATATTTTTTTTAGTATTCAAGTTTTTTTGTAAAAAGTTGGTTGACTCGTATGATTTATAAGTTAATTTTTACACTATCATTAGAGATGCTCTAACGTTTTATAAAATAATTGAAGAAAGAGAAAACTGGCGTGGGAGTGTAAACTTGGGGTGTATTTTACACATTCATTTAACACAAAAGCTAAATTTAAAAAACCGTTGCAACTCAAAAATTTTATAGGTTTTGTATATTTTACACAAAACTTGTAATTGGTATTAAAGGTTTATAAATGGTAAGTAGTAAGTAGTAACCTTTAGGGTTCGATCCAAGTTTCACAAGCAACGTTAAAATTAATCCAAGGTATAGCCAAAGTTTTGTTTTAAATTATACATTGATTAGTATGGAAGACCGGGCTCTATGATTAGTATGCTCTGTGACTGCCACTATGTGTGGATCTCTCACTGATGGGAACATAAATACAGGATCGTTTGATACTGCGTATAGATTAAACAAAATATTTTTGAAAAACACTATAAGAAGAAAGGGATTTCACCTTTGTGGATCATGTAGAGGATCCATATGAGGATACTAGGGTTTGAAAGTATCAGATTGTGATCTAGTCAAAATTTTCAATTCTCGTTGGGCTGCAAAAATCGATTGTTTTCACCATCGAACCGATTTCTGATTGTCCTGATTTTTTACGTGATGGTTATAACTTTGCGTTCCAAATGACATATCCAAAAATCAGCTCGATCCAACGGTGTGATTAAAAGTTACGACTGATTTACGACTGAAGTGCCGAAAACTTAAAGATTTTCTATTGTATTCCTTCGCCATTAAATCTTGCACCGAGTGTGGACTACGATATCACCAAGATTTTCTCTTCCTTCTCAATGGCACAAACCTTAATTCATGAGAATTATTATCACCATGAGAAGAGACAAGGTCGGTGTATATATGAGGCTACGATAAGGACCTTAAGAAGAAATAAGTGTTTGAGCTTCTTATGAAAAGTTGGAATCCTAATTCTATTATGAATTAATTCCTTCCATAAATTATAATTTTCACCGCTAAAGAATTATAATTACACTCCCGTCCTTATCTCAAAATTATATTTCGAGCTTCTTGTTATTAAATACTTATTATTCTCCCCACGTTAAGATTACAGATAACCATAATTTAAATTAAATTACTGACAATTATATTTGAATGACTTCTTAATCATTGAGCTCACCACTTAACTTATTTAACGTGTTGGATTAACATAATTTACTTGCATGGTTTGACATGATCAAAACTTATAAACTTTTCAAGGGGCTATCACCAATCCCTATACCGAGACATGGATTCCGTCAATAATTAATATTCATCATACATATAGTGCCATAATCCAATTCACGAATATTATTAATCCATAAAACAATCTCAGTCTTAACGAGTCAGAACAACAAACACTACATATATATGTCTATTAATTATTTTAAGATTAAGAGCATAAGTAATCATAATAACTATGGGATTTTAAATTGTTTTATATAGTCAGTATAAAAATAATTAACCCAATCTGGTCCTGTTCAATACACACAAAGTGTACTAGCACAACGAGTTAAAATTATACCGTTTCTTGTATTCATGATAAACTACTAAAACTTATGCTACAATCCTACCGATGTGTGTCCAATTCTATCTAAGACCGTGAACCATTAAACTTATATTCTACAAAAACCGATAATATGATCTTCTGTCTGTAAGCTATACTATACACACCAAATCATATATTATATGAAATAAAGGACACACATGCACAATATTTAAATAAATAATATAGTGCAACCATTTCCTATAAAAATTCTCATTAAAATAGCAAAAACGAGTTTATAACATATCTAAACCAACAAGAAAATTATGGCTTCTAGTATATCACTTTAACACTCACATCATAAAACTTAGAAGCAAGCTCTATCCATAAAACGATTGTATAATTTTTGAAATAACAATTAGCCATGTGCAGTCGAGTCCCTTGAGATCTTGTGAAAGGCAAGGGGTCTTTGTTGTGTTGTGTCTCGGGAAATGATTTCTGGTTTGTCCCGTCGTTCTTCTGCATCGTCCTCTTTGCGTTTTTCAAATGATAAAAATAAATTAGAATCCTTGCATGAAGTAACTTATCTTTTAGAAGATGAGAAAATTCCACTCATAGAGTTGCCTCTTGTAAATTCGTATAACGTATTTTCTAAACCTGGTTCCAACTCTTTTGCTAAATCAGTCAAACAGATCTTTAGTCCGAAAACTAAGCTCCATGTTAAAGAATTCGTTCAAGCCTCTCAGTTTGATCGGTTCCAGATCCCTGTTGATTCTAAAGAGCAATTTTTTACACTTCCACTCCCAGATGACTTTGCTTATATAGCCATTAACCAAGGTTATACACATCTCCATTTTGGTGCTATCGGGATAGCTCTTACCTTCCATGGCAGGAAGGGTATACCTGCGGTCTCTAGAATCCCTTTGCTAAATACCCGTTTCAAGGTACGTATATGCCCAGACAACTTCCAAGATATGAGATTGTCAAGTTGTTACCAGATAATTGGCTTACCTCTTATGAACAGATGCAAGCCCGCACTAATCCAGTTCCAGTCCATTCTATAGATCCCATATTCATCCGTAAGAATAGTGGAGAAGTAGAAGTCAAGTTTCTAAAAGCCACTGGAACCGCCAGTTCACAATCCTCAGGTCATTTTACCCCAAAGTTTAATATGCTCTAACCATTATACTCTCTACCCATAGATCTCATCCTAAAAGAAGGAATGGCTCCTTCTATCCCCATCATTTACTTTAATACCGATGGATAGTTGATTTACTGTGGTCGTGATCCCACAGATGGTCATATCTAGTATGACATATGTTATTGTGATGCCTGTGAAGATGCCAGGTATGAAAAAGAGTACATGGAAAACTGTCCGAAAAGAAAAGGCAGAAAGAAAAATTCTCAGGACACTTTGAAAGAAAGGTATGACGCCGGTGATCTAGCTGCTGATTTACTTGGCGAACCCTCTGGAAAGTTTCATTTCTTTGCCCTTTATAAGGATACTACAATTAAGCCCCTTCTAGAAATTTCAAGTTGTTCACCATCACCACCTCCGGCAAAACCAACTCTTCCACAACCTCCAGCACTTTCACTATATTACCAAAAGGCCCTTAAACAGTTAGCCAAAAGCCCAATCCAAATTACCCCAAAACCACTAATTTTGAGCTATTCCCATGTTACATGTTTGACCCAGCATCACCTGATTACACAGCCAAATTTCCCAGCCTCGATGATTTTGAGGACACCCAACAGAGAATTAAACATGTGCGGAAGGTTAAGACTCATGTTTCCACTGATCCACATGGCCAACCTAAGACGGTCATGCCTATAGAAGCTGCACTCAACTGGTAAGTAGAAAATGCTGTTGCTCAAAACCGAGGCTCACTCAGATCTCCAAATCTCAAGATCGCATGAAAACAAGAATGACTACACTTAAAGCCTTTATCTATGAATTAAAAGGGAAGATATGTGATTTGCATCAAGAACTTTTTCGAATTGCAACAACGGTCAAGGATATGGCTGTAGCAAACCAATATTTATCACTCAAAAGGAAAAGGAGAAAAAGCATCTTGAAGCACAACTACGTGACCTTGAAAGGCAACAACAGGCTGCAAGGCCCCAAACTTCTCATCAGCCGTCAGTTTCTCCATTGCAACAGCCGTTACTTCCAACACCTTTGCAGACTCAGCCATCCACGGCAGAATTATGGCCAGCTGCTCCTAAAAGAGTATTACCTCGATCTTTTAAACCATAACCTCTATAAGTAGCTCATGGCTTTCCGTTTATTCCTTCACTATCCACACCTCACTCCCGAGTCAAAACTAGGCCCATAATTCCTTCAGCCGTCCCCACACCAAATTCCACAGCTCCTCTTGCACCTAGAGTTACATTTACCCAAGATCCAACAGTTGGTGCCTCAACCACCTACCCTATGGATATGTTTCCCATGATCCTAGAGAACCAAATTGCGAACCATATTGCTTCATTCTTTAAAAACCTGCCAAAACCTCCTCAAATCAATGGAGATGATACTTCTATCATTTTCACGATTAAAGACCCATTTGTAAGGTTTGAAAAACTTTTCACGGGAGAACCAGTACCACTAGTACAACAAGAACCAGAAGTTGTTGGTGCTGATAATGAGCCTACAAAAACAGTTGATCTTAGTTAAGAAGCTCCATTCTGTGACAATCATGCCTTTGATGAAAACTACCACATTTTTACCATCGATGACATTCCTCCATCAAAATGGCATTAAAGGTTTCTCAACTTTTACTCATGGCTCCAAGCAGACCTTCAGTACTATGATATAGCCACAGTTATCAAAAGGTTTATTTCTAAGCTTGAAGGGCGTTTAAAAGAATGGTACATGAGTCTTGGTTAATACCATAAACTCCAAGTTTAACAATCTGCTTCAGTCGATGCATTGAGCTAGATTCTTTATGCGGAATATCTTGGAATGACAGTTCACTGCCAAGATATTGCATGAGAAGAATATCTTAAGATAAAATGCTGCTCCTTTCTACTCAAAAACATTGAAAAACATTGTAATTAAATGTCAAAACGATTTTATGCTATCAATGGAATAGATGATGTTAATTTGAAGCAAGCTTTTCTCAACTCATTCCCAGACCCATTAGGCGCTGAAGCTCAGAAACTCCTATCCATGCAACAATGAACATTGTGAGCTGCAACGATTGCTCAGCTTTATGAGCTTATCAGAGACTCTAGAACGACTTTGTAATCAACGAAAGTTCCTGCAACAAGTTGAGAAGACAAACAAACAATTATCAAATGCATTCAAAAAAGACCATTTGGAGATCAAATACAAGGAAACAAATCATGTTACTGTTCCGATTCAAAAAAGAAAAAACACTTTAAAAAGTATGATCGATCATTTTAAAGCAAGTCTTCTAAGTCCAAGCCTTTTCCAAAGAAGAAGAAATGGAAGTTTGTCAAGAAAAGTAAATTTAGAGGGAAAATATCAGACAAGTGTTTTCTTTGCCATAAGCTAGGCCACAATGCTTAGAATTGTCCCAAGTCAAGCAAGAAGAATCAATTAATGATTCATCTTATGCAACTAGCCCCAGGAATTACTAATTCAGATTTGGAATCAGTTTTCTCTCTTAAAGATGAATAAACTCCAGAAACAATCCTTTATATTTATTATTCTGATTCTGAGCAAAAAAACAATCCCCTTCCAATAACTGACAGTGATGACGAGTCCCGGTTCTCAAAGACTCCTGAAATATTCCACCTTAAACCCACTCCAATCCCACTGCTTGAATTAGCCCTTACCTTTGATAGGCCATCCTCATCTGCAAAGTTACAAATCTACCTAGAGCACCATGGAAAGCCTATTCCCATCATTGCATACTTTGATACTGGAGCAGCATATATGCACAGTAATCAACCCAGACATCTTGCAATCTAACCATTGGAAGAAATGTTTTAAGGATTTAGAACTGTAAATGGACAATCATTCATTGTTGAACAAATTAGCAAACCAATCTATATCCAGTTCTTCCCAAGATATGTTATGCTACATCAGGCATATAGAGGAAAGTTGTTAGCTAAAGATCTCCTTATTGGATTTGATTTAATCCACCATATTTTAAATCTCCATTGGTCGAAAGAATGTCTAAGCTATAAAAGTTATCACCTCCCATGGACTTCAGTTCCAAACTTTTACCTCATTGAAACTCTTTATACAACTATACATTATCTAGTCATTTCCCCAACCGTCCGAATTGATTCAATCAAACAGGGCATTATTTCCACATCATGTGCTAATGAGTTCTTCCAGAAATGTTCTAATCCACTTTGGCAAAACCCAAACTTCTTCATTTCTCTTGCATTCAAAAGGAATCAAGATGTAAATCCCACAAAGGCAAGTCATATAGGCATGAATCTGGATCATTATGCCCTTAAAATTAAAGAACTCACCACTCTGCAAAATCAACGACTTATTGAACCAACCTCATTTCCTTGGGCATGTGAAGCATTCTATGTTAATAAACGCTTAAAACAAGTCAGACGAAAACTCAGGCTAGTCATCAATTACCAGCCGTTAAATCAATTTCTTGTAATTGACAAATTCCCAATTCCTCAAAAGAAGTCGTTGTTTCGGCATCTCTCGAATGCAAAAGATCTTCTCAAAGTTTGATCTTAAAGCAGGATTTTAGCAACTAGGAATTCACCTAGAAGACAGACCAAAGATAGCGTTTTGCATCCCAAATCACCATTTCCAATGGACAGTAATGCCCTTTGGACTAAAAAAACGCACCTGCATGTTTTCAGAAACCATGATCCAGATATTCCAGCCCTTTCTTGCTGATGCCCTTATCTACATAGATAACATTCTCCTACATTCTCTTGATGAAGCATCACACTCCCAGCTTCTTAATCAGTTCCATTCCATTATCAAGTAATATGGAGTCATGCTCTCAGAAAAGAAAATGGTCATTGCCCAGACAACCATAGATTTTCTAGGAATGACAATCTCAGATGGGAAGTATCAGCAGCAAACCCATGTCTTTCAGGAATTACTAAAATTTCCAAATGAACTCTCCATAGTCAAACAAATCTAGCAATTCCTTAGTTTAGTCAATTACATGGCGGACTTCATTCCCAAACTTTCCACCTACACAGCTCCCTTGGCTGACCTTCTCCAAAAGAACCCTCCGTTATGGAATTCCACTCATACCCAATCAGTTAAAGCTCTCAAGTCCTTAACCGCCAAGCTCCCACCATTATAAATCCCTTATGATGGGAAAATAATTCTTCAGAAACAATCCTTTATATTTATTATTCTGATTCTGAGCAAAAAAACAATCCCCTTCCAATAACTAATTTTGGCGCAATGGCGTTATAAGCTCCGCACTCATTATGCAACTTACGTCTTTATCTCTTTTCATAAACCAATGAAATTCCTTCTTGAAAATGAAGATAAGCCTCCCACAGATATTCCTGCTAGTGACAATGCTCAAATTCTTGGATGGTACAGTTATAATCTTGCTAAATAAAAGAGAACACTACATAATAATGAGGACGTAAGTTGCATAATTGTATTTTAAGTTTTCATGTATATACACAAAATGATATCAAAACTAATGACATAAATAAAATGTTTCTATAAATGTAGATCATAGACTAGTATGCTTTATACTTGCAAAGGAACCCATCACCGAATGACAATAAAAGCGTATTATTTTCTTCTTTAGCATGGGTAATATATTCGTTTATAATTTATTTTCATACATTTTATACACATTAACTGGTACATAAATGTTTCTTTGATGCACAGACTTTTGTCAAACATAATAATGATAAGAACTAAAAGACGATCTTAGACGATATTATACTAAGGATGCCTGATGATACACAGCTACTTTTGTTCCCAATGAACAGTGGAAGAAACAGCAAAGATAAGAAAGGCTCCCACTGGACATTACTTGTATTGGATTTAAAAAAAAAAGTGGTCACATTATAATAATTTGCATCCAAAGGGCAAAAGGAAGTTTGATAATCATTACCTCGACGATGCAAAAAAATGGTAACTATAAAATATTCATTAATATTAGTTTTAACAAGAATGATAGTAAAACCATATTTCATTTCCTTTAGGTAGAAGGATGTCGTGACACATGCCATGAATATTCGTCTCTATATGCGTGACAAACTACATATAAAAGAATCGATGGAGATAGTTGTTGAAGAATGCCCACAACAAAACGTAAGATGTTTACAACCTTCGACACAACAAAACTATATTTCTAAATATGTCACTAATTTATTATTTGTATAAACTTTCATTTAAATATAACTTCATAAAAAAAATCCACTTACCCCTTCAAATAGACAATCCTTTTTGTTTAGAAATGCCTCGTCTCCACAGAGTTTGTATATTAACTTCCATTTTTATCATGTATTTATATTTGTTTTCTCAGGCAATAAAAGAAATGAACTTCATGATTTAAACTCATTGTTCTCTAGTAATAAATGTATCCGAAGACTTTTCACTACTTGTATATCTTTGATATATCTTATTTGGTTATAGTACAAGGCTAGTTATGAAAATGTTAACCTTAATTTTTTGAAACTAACATAAACAAAAATATTTATTTGCAGTGCGAACTGTGACTTATACATATGCAACTTTTGCAAGAAACTCATCATGGGGAAACAATACCAAAATTCTGGAACGGTACACTAATGCAAGCAAAGTGCACGATGATTACGTGGCTTATATTGACAGATTAACCATATTCTTGGAAACCTAATTGCAATAATCAAGAAGCTGTTGATGACATAATCGAGTTCATTAAGACCAATGAGCATGTCTTTACATAATAGGAAAAATAGATTTAAGACCAATGAGCATGTCTTTACATAAAAGGATAAATAAATGTCAATCTTCATTTTGCTTAGAAGGGTTTTATTATATATTTGGCTATGTTCTTATATACTAGTGTTAACAAAATATTAAAATGATGATGAATATTTTGCTATAGAATGTTTGAAGGACCGGTGTTACTAAATTACAATAATGACCATGAATATTTTGATTAAAAATCTTACAAGTTAGAAATAATTATGATGAGTATTTTGCTATATAATGTTTGAGCTACTATTTCTGTTGTTAAACTAACTGATAATTTTAAATGATGTGATTTATTTTTCGTGTGGGTTTTAGTGCTTACCTCCGTATCGGAAATAATAGATTAATGATAGCCCCTTGAGAACCTTATAAGTTTTGATCATGTCAAACCCTGCAGGTGGATTATGTTAATCCGTCATGTCAAATAAGTTAAGTGGTAAGCTCAAGGATTAAGAAGTTATTTAAATATAATTGTCAGTAATTTAATTTAAATGACGGTTATCTGTAATCTTAACGTGGGGATAATAATAAGTATTTAATAACAAGAAACTCGAAATTAAATTTTGAGATAAAGACGGGAGTGCAATTATAATTCTTTAGTGGTGCGAATTATAATTTATGGAATGAACTAATTCATAGTGGAATTAGGATTCCAACTTTCCATAGGAAGCCCAAACACGTATTTCTCCTTAAGGTCCCTATCGTAGCCTTATATATACGCCGGCCTTGTCTCTTCTTATTATAACAATAATTCTCATGAGTTAATGTTTGTTCTATTGAGAGAGGAGAAAATCTTAGTGATACCGTAGCCCACACTCGGTGCAAGATTTGATGGTGCAAGGAATACGATAGAAGATCTTTAGGTTTTTGGTACTGTAGTCGTAAATCAATCGTAACTTTTGATCGCACCGTTGGATCGGGCTATTTTTGGATATGTCGTTCGGAATGCAAAGTTATTATTGTAATACAAAAATCAGGACAATCAGAAGTCATTTTAGTGGCAAAAATAATCGATTTTCGCAGCTCAACGAGAATTAAAAAATCTGATCAAATCACAATCTGATGCTTTCAAACCATAGTCTCCTTATATAATTCTCTACAAGATCCACAAAGGTGAAATCCCTTTATTCTTATAGGGTTTTAGCAAAAAAATTTTGTTCAATCTATACGCAATATCAAATGATCCTGTATTTATGTCTCTATCAATTGATATCAGAGCGATTGGTCTTCTTTGATACCGTGTACGGATTGAACTAGCCATATTGTCCAGTTAAATCTATTCATGCATGTTGTTGTTGGATAGAACGTAGAACTCGCTAACCCTTGTTTTTAAGTGTTCTTATCCCGCTATTATGGTTATGTAATTATGTTTTATGTGATTGGATCCCACGATGTTTTTATTCGTGGTTAATTTTAATGTGCATGATGATTTGGGTTTTATTCATAGTTGTAAATTAAATTTAGATCAGATTGTGAACTCTTTAAAAGGAGGTATAGAATCTATGTAATTTTATTTACAGTTTAGATATAATAATTTATGTGTGAACTCCTTAAATGGAGGCATAGGACATTTGTATCTAAGATTGCAGTTTCTTTAACGAAGAACGTTGAAGAAGGCGTTTTCACCAAGGTTGATTCCCGACATAGTCAATGAAGTGGCGACATAGGTTGTTACAAGTTTCCAACGGACTAGGGATGATAAAGCTTGGACCATAATAGCAGGGATTTAATTATTCTTATTATTGAATGGTTTAATGCTTTGTGTGATTGTGTGTTGGTCATATGTGTTTAATTATTAGGTTTTCTTATAATTTTGGATAACATGAATACATAACCATACCTAGATCACCTTTTATTTTATGTTTAGTTCTTGTCAAATTAAAAAAAGGATATATAAATATAAATTTTGTGTAATTGAAAAATATAAGATTTTTTTAAAAAAAAAGAAAAGTAGCAAAATAATTTTATTGCTCATGTCTTTTATATTTCATATCCCTGTATTTTAGTTGATTAGAATTTAATATAAAATTTTCTTAACCCTCAGAAAATAATGTTTTAAATACTAAGTGGGTGAGAAATTTTTTCACATAAAAATCTCACGGTCTCCATCATTAGTTTGTAGATAATGTAATTTACTCTTCGTATGTGTTATAGTGCTCACCTCCATATCGGAAAGAATAGATTGCAGAATCATTGTACAAATTTCACTGACTGATAATTTTAAATGATGTGATTTATTTTTTGTGTGGGTTTTAGTGCTCACTTCCATATCGGAAAAAATATATTAATGATAGTCCGTTGAGAAGATTATAAGTTTTGATAATGTCAAACCCTACAGGTAGATTATGTTAATCCGACATGTCAAATAAGTTAAGTGGTAGGTTCAAGGATTAAGAAGTCATTTAAATATAATTGTCAGTAATTTAATTTAAATGACGGTTGTCTGTAATCTTAACGTTGGGATAATAATAAGTATTTAATAACAAGGAGTTTGAAATTAAATTTTGAGATAAGGACATGAGTGTAATTATAATTCTTTAGTGGTGTGAATTATAATTTATGGAAGAAACTAATTCATAGTGGAATTAGGATTCCAACTTTCCATAGGAAGCCCAAACACGTATTTCTCCTTAAGGTCCCTATCGTAGCCTTATATATACGCCGGCCTTATATTTTCTTATTATAATAATAATTCTCATGAATTAAGGTTTGTTTTATTGAGAGAGGAGAAAATCTTAGTGATACCGTAGCCCACACTCGGTGCAAGATTTGATGGCGGAAGGAATACGATAGAAGATCTTTAGGTTTTTGGTACTGCAGTCGTAAATCAATCGTAACTTTTGATTGCACCGTTGGATCGGGATGATTTTTGGATATGTCGTTCGGAACGCAAAGTTACTATTATAAAGCAAAAAAATCAGGACGATTAGAAGCTGTTTCAGTGGCGAAAACAATCGATTTTCGTAGCCCAACAAGAATTAAAAAAATCTGACCAAATGGCAATCTGATGCTTTCAAACCCTAATCTCCTCATATGGATCCTCTACATGATCCACAAAGGTGAAATCCCTTTATTCTTATAGGGTTTTAGCAAAAAAATTTTGTTCAATCTATACACAATATCAAACGATCCTGTATTTATGTCTCCATCAAATCCGTGAGCAATTTTCAAAAGAATTCAGTACAAAAACCCTTTTGCACTAAATTCGAGTGCAATTTAGCATAGATAATCAAAGTCATTCAACTTGTACAGCAATGTATTAATATTATTTATTACACAAAAATATAAAACATCTTTATTCATAGATTAAAATCAACATTGCATTCTTTTAAAATCAAAACTAAAGGAATCCGAAAAAATTCTCAAATACCATCATACTAAGAATTTCAATTCCAAAATATTCACTAAATATAAATTATACTATGCCGCATTAAAATCTAAACAATAGGTGTAGTGCATGTCTTCTTGCTGTGATATGCATAACAGTTACACCTTCCACATTTTGTTTCTTCTTTGTACTTGAACCAGTGCTCTCAATTTAATTTTTTTTAGGTCGACCGCGTTGAGTTTTACAATCAGGAGGTAAAATTTTCAATACATCTGAAGTATTAGTAGAAAGATCAGAAGTTGACACCGGGAAAATTGTATGAACATAAGTGCTCTGAAAGTTACACGTAAGGAAGCAAGGATCGCAATAGTCATAAACAACTTTACTATCTACCAAAATACACAAAATAGCATGTGAACATTGAAAGCCATTAATACGCCATGAATTACAACCACATTCCCATGTTGAAAGATCTAAGCGATAAGACTTTTTCTTTATAACTTCAAAGACCAAATCAGATGATTTGAAACCTTCCATGTGGAGCTCTCATTAACCTTGTCCTTCAAGCATTTTTCAACCTCTAGACACAAGATAATTCTCCAATTCCTCGACATTTCATGTCTATCCAACATTTACTTCATTATTTTCACACGAATTTGATTTAGCATTATTGTTATAGGCAGATTCCGTTCATTTGCAACTCATAAGTTATAACTTTCAGCCATATTAAAACATATAACACCATATCTTTTTCCCGAAAAAAACTCATTAACCCAATGATCAAGTGCTCTTGTGAAAATTCGCAAATGCGACCCCAGGTCTCGATCCCGTGTTTGGGAGTATAAAAAGTCGGAAGGGATTCCATCGTTCCATTTGCTTCTATGTGTTAATATTTCATATCGGGTGTCCCTCTATCATATTTCTAGATGCAAGAGGGTTCATTCAGGGTCGCCGGTACGTTTTACGAGAAAATGGACAAAATAGTTGTGCAAGAGGAAAGGCTACAGATAAGCCTTTCTTTACACGTTTGTCTACGAAACGAGGATTCTATAGGGTTCGGGAACTATGTTACGGGTTGGGAAGGTGTTAAGCACCTGTTCCGCCCTTTCGGTCTCTAGCGGTCTTATATGTTTATTCTACGTTAAAAAACTTGGATGCTTTTACTGACAGTCTACTACTTTCTGAATAAAAAACCTAAATTTTGAGAAAAGGGAAAAGGGGTGAACGCCTTTGTGTTCCGTGATCCAATTGTTTTGGTTTTAAAAGTGTAATACACATGACAAAGCTTTATGTTTTAAAAGAGAGATTTCGGTATTATTTTCTCAGATAATAATGCCGGGTTTGTTTTGATTACTTTGGAAAAATTTGGATCTTGTATCGGAACTAATTCAATATAGAATTTGAACTCTTTGAGGAGAGTTTTATCAGAAATATCATAATCTATGGAAAAGATGAGATAGGTCTAATTTTATTCCTAAGTAAGTTTTATCAATTCGGGTTTTGAAAACCTAATTTTATCCGAACGATAATGACCTTACATTTCTAGTTTTGCAAATGATTTTTATCGGAGTTTTTGTTTTGAAAACAATAGACTGTTTTGTAACTTGACAATAAGCTTATTCAAATAAAATGTGGACAGAACAACATAAGTAAAACAAGTACACATATATCTTATTTTAAATACTAGAAGAGACTTTCTTTACCTTCCCGACTAGAATAATAATAAGAGAGAAAATATAATACGGTAAAGAGATCTCCAGCGATAATAAATTTTTCCCTTTTTAGATATTTTCGAGAATTCGATTCTAGAAGTAAGACACACTGAGTGTCGAGAATAGATTCAATAATTCTTTAGAAATAAGACAATTGTATAATATACTTGATAGAAGACCAAAAAATCAGATAAAATAATAGAATACTCAGATCCCAACCCCCCCCCCCCAAAACCCTTAGGGGTGTTGGCCTATTTATAGTGCTGGGAAGAGATGGTCGCGCGACATTTCTCTATAAAAGGCAAGTGTCGCGCGACATTTTGTGACAATGTCGTGCGACAAACGGCTGAAATGACCCTTCTGACAGACTGATTTGTCAGGAAGTGGTTGGTCTGTGTTTGGCGAACTTGTCGCACGATATAAGAGGGATTTTCGCGCGACATACTAGTTTGTTGCGCGATAATTCCCCTTAGAAACAGGTTTGTTTGGCCAACAAATCCCTTTGGGACAGTTTCAGGTGCTCAGGTGGGGTTCGGACTCCAAAAACTATACTCCTCGATAGTCGTTAGGGTTTTTGCAGGGGTCACAGATTGGGGTGTCCACAGCTCCCCTAAAGAAATTTTTCGTAATGTTCTTAAAAAGTGTCTTAAGGTCATCGTATGCATTTTGAAACTCGTCAAGCGAACGAGCATATGCACAACTAGTAAACAAACTCAAAGTTAATTTTCGTTTTATATATTTCGATGCAATACATGAACTGAAGTTATTCCTCAAATGCCAAAGGCAATAAGCATGAAAACCATTAGAGAACACCCTAGGAATTGAATTG
Organism: Lonicera japonica; assembly: GCA_021464415.1. Taxonomy (NCBI): domain Eukaryota; kingdom Viridiplantae; phylum Streptophyta; class Magnoliopsida; order Dipsacales; family Caprifoliaceae; genus Lonicera; species Lonicera japonica. The sequence goes on from JAKCWG010000907.1 coordinate 56,198, forward strand.
ATTAATCTAACATGCCTATTTGAGGGTTTAGGGTTTAAGGGTTTAGGTTTTTTTTTAAGTCCTCTATGCCCAATCTAGGGTAGAAGAGTAATATCATAAAAGCCAATGAACTAAAAAAAGAACACAAACAAAATGAAAATAAATTGCTTGAGGGACTAAAGGAGAGAGCCAATAAGTTCATTATGCAATTCAAAAATACTAAAGCATAGCCTAAACAATGGCTAAAAAAAAGAGAACTTAAAGCAGGGCCTAAACAAAAGGCTAAGGAGTAAAGAAAACAAGCAGCCAAAGCATGAAAAAGCTTCCAAGGAAAAAAATGATAAAAAACAGAAATCTGCAGAATATATCCTCCATTGCACTGCTGCAACATCCACTAGAGGGCTTTAACAAAGTAGTTACAAATTGTGTAGAGCAGAACTGTACTGCCTGAACTGTCGACACGGGCTGTTGGCTGAGATGCAAAGATGCCTCAAACCTGAACCAAACAAAAGTAGAAATATGGAACTGCAATAGAACCACACCTAAAGAAATCAAAATACAAGCCAAAAGCAATAAATTATTCTTGAATTACTACAGAATTGGCTGTTGTTTCATTGTGATAAGAGCCTCACTCACATGTAGAGTATGAGCTTGCCCTGTAACCGAGATTGCATCATTGACTTTTACAACTTGTACATGATGTTCAGAAGCACCATTCTTCTTGGCCTCAATTTTTTTTGTCTTTTTTGTTGGTTTGCTAAAAGAACATTCCATTGATACTCATCAGGATCATAATTATGATTGTGGTGGACACTTGTAGACTTCGAAAGCCTAGCCAAAGCATTAGCCTCCCTTTTTGCTGCCATTTGACTATTTCTTTTGCTTGTGTAATGGAAGGACTGTAATTCATTTCTTTAACCTTTAAGCTCTGGTTTGAATTGGGGAAGGAACATAATATGAACTAGCATTGGATGGAGTAGTGGTGCTAGGACAAGGTAGTTGATCATGAGAATTGACACTTGAAGAATTTGCATTAATTGTGGCATTAAAATTGTGACCTTTTTCCACAAATTGTGAAGAGGAATTTGAGCATGAGTTGTGAGGAGATTGAAGGGTTTAGGGTTTTTTTGTTTTTTTAAAAAAGTCCTCTAAGTCCTAATAAGGACTATAGAGTAAATGCATATAATAACAAAAAAAGGGGGAGATACAAAAGGCCATCTCCGAAGCCTAAAAGAAAAAAACACTATATAATGGCCCACATTGGCTAAAGGACTTAAAGAAAATCTTTTAAGTCCCTTACACAATTTAATACAAAAAATAATATGCCTAAACAAAAAGGCCAAAGTGCAAAAATTAATAGACCATAACAAGTTGGCCTTTAGCAGAAGGCAGAAAAAACTACCTGCATAAACCAGAAGAAAAAAGTTGTTATGAACAGTAATTCTGTAGCTAAACTGGGGACTGTAGGAGCTGCTTTTTTGTTGATATGATGGAGATTTATGTTGATAAAAAGATGAAGAAATAGATTTCCATTAAGCCAAAGATACCCAGCCTGAAAGAATAGAGCAGGCAACTTCTAAGAAGAAAAGCCTGCATCTAAAACTTCATTTAAATTTGTAATTAGGTAGGTTTGCATAATCATGAGCCAAGAAAGAATTAAGTTGAGGTGGACAAGTAGGCCACCATTGCAAATCCTCTTGAAGTAAGCCCATTTTAAACAATTCGTTAGCTGCTTGATTTCCCTCTTTATACACATGGGTGACAATGTATTGCATTTGACTCAGAAGGATCTGGCAGTTGAACCATTCAGTTTGCATAGACCAAGGAGGACAAAAGTCCTTGTCATTAATGTAGTTCATAACAGTAAGAGCATCCAATTCAAACCACATATGTTTCCATCCTTTAGACCATGCTATATTTACAACTTTTATAAAACCTGTAAGTTCAGCAATGAAAGCAGTTTTTGTGCATATGGCTTTACAAAAGGACCTTTTGGCAAAACCCTTATAATTTCTGAAAATTCCTCCAGTAGCCGCAATACCAAGGGATCCCAAAAAGCCCTGCCATCAATGTTAACCTTTAACCAACTAAAATGTGGAGGAGTCCAACAAACTTCCATAATTTTAGGAGAAGGACAACTGTTGCCTTTAATGTTTAGCCTGTGCAAAATAGAGAGATCCATCATAGAGTTGTGTATGTGACCAGAGGCTATGGAGGCTATTTGCTGAAGCTAGCCTTTTAAATGAAGCATGGTTCTCAAGATGATAGGCCCGATGTCATAAAAAATGGCATGATTTATACTTTCCCAGATCAAGTAGAAGGTGAGAAGGCACCCATTGATCCAAAGATTAAAAATTTGAGAGCTCATTTTGACTTTACAAGCCATGGTCCACAGCTCCTTCACCTTAAGAAGAAGGGGAATCTGAATGGAGAATATGTTCTACAGCCAAAGCCAAAGCCAAAGCCAAATCCATATAGTACTAACATAGGGGCAAGAGATAAAAACATGATTGATATTTTCACTATTGGCTTACACAGTGCACATCTAGAAGGAAAATGAATGCCTCTCTTTTGCAAGTTCTCATGAGTGGGAATTCTGTTGAGGAGCACCTTCCAAACTAGGCATGAAACTCTGGGAGGAACAAAATTCTTTTATAGGTGTGTATCCAGGTGGTACATGGGGAATTGCTGTAGAGCTTGTAAAAATCTTAGAAGGTTAGGTGTCCTTTATGAGAGGCAGGGCAGACAATAATATCAGCTTTTTTCTTTATGGGAAGAGGAATGTTTTGAATTTCCACTAATAAATATGGAAACTAGTGTATAAACCAAGAGGGGACAACCCAGTGTTTATCATCAATGAGACTGGAAACATTACTACAATGCTTGAGAAGAGCATCAGGACAGGCAATAGGAGATGAGGGGAGCCAAAGGTCATGCTAAATGTTAATACTGGAACCATCACCAATGAGCCACTTGGCATTCTCATTAATAGCCAAAAGGGCTTTTTTGAAACCCGGCCAAACGGAGGAGGTTTTGTATGTGGTGTTAGCCTTGGTTGTAATAATATTAAATCTATTTTTGAAGAATTGACACCATTGACTGCTAGCATGAAGGACCTCCCATGTGTGTTTGAGTAAAGCTGCTTGATTCAGATGAATGATGTTTCTGATACCCAAACCTCCACTTTCCTTATGAGTACAAACAACATTCCATGCCACTATAACTATAACACTCTGTGTTTATTTTAATGTTAATTGTGTTGTATTAGGCAATATTGTGTGAAATTTGTATTTTTGAAAATATTATATCCATAATTTGGGAAAAACTTCCCCGGAAGTTGTAGGTCTTTAAATTTTCTTTTCGGAAATATAAAAATTGTCTCAATCGGAGTTTCGAGCAAGAATATATGGCCAAAATTAGAACATGGCAAAGTGTACCCGCGGACCGGTATTGAGATTCTAGCATACCGGTCCGGTGTATAAATTTTGGGGAAAAATTTAACTGTGGATCGGTATGGTGTTTTTGCATACCCGCCCAGCCTTTAAAATTTTTGGAAATTTGATACTGCAGATCGGTATCCCATTTTTTGCATACCAGTCCGCTAGTTAAAATAGTGTACCAACTTAACTCGTTTTAAATGCGTTTTATCCATTATTTTCACTCATTTTCGACCAAAAAGACCTACACACACTAGAAGGTTCTAAAGAGAGAAAGATGTGAGTTTTTAAGGGGTTTTTACACACTTTTCGAAAGTGATCCGAGATTAAAGCTTCACATCATTCAAATCCTCTTCTTATTCACTATTCATCATCTTCAACCTTAGGATTCCTTTGGCAGGAGCTTGGATCAACTTTTCTTCTTCTTTATCACCAATAAACTTGAGGTAGGGGTTTTCTTGTTTTCAAAACTTGGAAATACGATTTTATTACTCGATAATCATCGTATTTGACTTGTGGTTGTCTCAAAACTTGAGTATAAGAAAGTTCATAATGCTCTATGATTTTTAAAGCTATGTATGCATGATTTGAGGCGAGATATGCCATCCACACTTGATATTATGTGTTATTTGAATCACATGAGATATTCTTTGGTTACAAGGCTAATGTTTGTTGATAAAATGGTTAGTTAATGAATTAAGTATACCAAGGGATATTAAAGGAAACTTGTTGGATTATGTATGGCATAAATTGCTTCATATGTTTATTAAATAGCATGTTTTGCATATTACATATCATTATTGTGTCAACTGGCATCATGGTAATTTTCTCGACAACTTCAGAATGCTTTTGCAATGTATGAATTGGAAGAAGCGTTTGGAAGAATTTATATCTCTTGTCTATAATGAGGAGGGCTTGTAATGCCCTTGGTGTTTGAAAATGAAATATTGTATCGATGTAGTGTTTACCGGGATGAAAAAATAAGTAGGGCCCGGTACCCTTAGGTTGAAAATTCCTAAACTCTTGGAGGAGCAATGTTTGGCCTCTTATAAGCCACCGATGAGGAGTCCAGAAACCTAGGCAATTGGCAAGGCACTATGAGTTCGCTTAAAATCTATGTTCACCAAAAATACGGACAGTTGGTCCCATTGTAGTGAAAAGAATGGATAAAACGCATTTAAAACGAGTTAAGTCGGTGCACTGTTTTAACTGGCAGACTGGTATGCAGAAAATAGGATACCGGTCCGCAGTATTAAATTCCCAAAATTTTTAAAGGCCCAGTATGTGAAAATCCCATACCGGTCTACAGCTAAATTTTTTCCCAAAATTTATACACCGGACTGGTATGCTAAAATCTAAATACCGGTCCGCGGGTACACTTTGCACTGTTCTAGTTTTGGCCATATCTTCTCACTCGAAACTCCGATTCAGATGATTTTTATATTCTTGGAAAGGAAATTTAAAGATTTACAACTTTCGGGAAATTTTCCCAAAATTATGGATATAATATTTTCAAAAATACAAATTTCACACGATATTGCCTAATACAACACAATTAACATTAAAATAAACACAGAGTGTCATAGTTACAGTGGCATGGAATGCTATTTGTACTCATAAGGAAAGTGGAGGTTTGGGTATCAGAAACATCATTCATCTAAATCAAGCAACTTTACTCAAACGCACATGGGAGGTCCTTTATACTAGTAGTCAATGGTGTCAATTCTTCAAAAATAGATTTAATATTATTACAACCAAGGCTACCACCACATACAAAACCTCCTCCGTTTGGCCGGGTTTTAAGAAAGCCCTTTTGGCTATTAATGAGAATGCCAAGAGGCTCATTGGTGATGGTTCCAGTATTAACATTTAGCATGACCTTTGGCTCCCCTCCTGTCCTATTGCCTGTCCTGGTGCTCTTCTCAAGCATTGCAGCAATGTTTCCAGTCTCATTGATGATAAACACTGGGTTGTCCCATCTTGGTTTATACACTAGTTTCCATATTTATTGGTGGAAATTCAAAACATTCCTCTTCCCATAAAGAAAAAAGCTGATATTCTTGTCTAGCCCGTCTCTCATAAAGGACACTTAACCTTCCAAGATTCTTACAAGTTCTACAACAATTCCCTATGTACCATATAGACTACACACCTATGGAAGAATTTTGTTCCTCCCAGAGTTTCATGCCTGCTTTGGAAGGTGCTCCTCAACAGAATTCCCACTCATGAGAACTTACAAAAGAGAGTGTTAAGCTACAGATTTTTGAGAATTTTAATCAATTTGGATTGTTTTTTTCATGCACTAGCAATACTAGGTTTTAAATTACACTTTTTCAAAGTCAAAAGCTTCACTATCGAATTCTATTGCTCAAAGTTAGTCTATATACTCTTTGTCATGCATGGGCTATGATATACTTATAGTAGAAATATAATTGGATGGTTGGATGGTCTAGGAGCTGAACTTTAGTGAAAAATCTTGTTTACACTTAGATTTGGATTACCCGATTGGATTAGTTTTGTACTCCCTAACTATGGATATCCCTAACATTTGTTTCTCGTTGAGTTGAGTTCGTTTAATATTTTGATTTATTTAATTAGTACCTTGTTTGAATTAATTTATAGTCAACTATTAAAAATTATTTAAGCAATCTTTGGGAGCCTACGATTAGAGAAAAGAAATAACATGGCAAAAGACGAAGTCAATTTATAATTAAAACTCTCTAACTCATTTACGAGGGAAGAATAACTTTCTATTCCAAACGAACGAAAAAAATAGTAACCCTCCTCCTTTACTCTCTTCCTTTATAACTTTCTTTTCGCAAACATATAATTAATTGTTAAATAACCCATTATTGAGTATCGACCATTTATGTCAGTATATATATATATCACAGACACCCAAGTAAATAGATACAACTCAATGCTATCATGCCTACTAAAATATCATAAAGATGTCTGAAGGAGAAAAAACAATGGAACAGGTATTGGCACCATATGATTCATCCCATGTGACAAGCATGTAATGGCAAAGTCAAAGAATAGCAGTTTACAATCCAAATATAGCGCCCATATACCACAACCAGCATCTATGTACATACAATGAATCCACAATCCATCCATATTTACAATTAATCTATGAGCATAACAAAACTATGAATTCAGATCAACTAATGATGAATAAGAAAGAGAATAAAAGTCTCGGCATATATATATATATATATGCACACACTTTTTATATTGTCCCGGTTCTAGGCAATGCAGTTCAAGACCTTTGAACCATGTACTACTTACTGTACAATTGCATATCACCATTGGAAGGGGGCACTTTAAGAGTTTCAGATGATGTTATATATATATGTGATAGATGTGAAAAATAAGAGGGTAACGGGACAAGGAGGATGAGCATAACTAAGACCAGAATATAGAGTAGAGGCCATCGAGGGCAGTATACAAGGGTTGAATAGCCTTTAGTTGCCCAAATATCCCAACAAGTATATCCACTGTGGTCAGATATTGATCTCCGTAAAATTGCAGGTTAGTGTCCATCTTTGTTGCTACTATGTTCACTTCCAGTGAAACTCCCACAAAATCACCAGTTCCAATTTGCATCAATACAAACCATCAGCTATTCAAATGAACTACTAGTATTCTCATCGGTTCTAGTGTTTGGGACATTTTTCTTTACTAGTAATTTTTGCCAAAAAATCTAAATTTGATGCCATTTTGTTTACAGAGCTGAAAGATGTTCCAGACCTCCAAAGTACACACTGCGCATTAAACCTAAATAAAAAGATCAATAAAAACATAAATAACCCAATCATCTAAATAAATGTCATTTATAATTTGCAAGTTTCAAATTTCAATAAGATAAGTGTCCTCAATGTCATTCATTCTCCTAATCATGTCCCCGCATTTTGAGGATTATAGCGTTTGTTTTGTCCATGCAGATATAGACCAGTTGAGCACTCTTACAATGGTGTTGATTTGGTTCAAAGTTGTTTTGGGTCTGTAAATGTTTAGCAGAAAAGAGTACATATTTTAGATCTTAGGGTGCCGGGTTTGTGGTGTTGAGTTTTTCCATGCTCATTGTTGGGATCAAAGTTGGCGCTTGTCACAAACCATTTTTGAGATCCTGTTACTGATAGGCTTCAGAAGCTGTTGTGAACACCTCATTTTGTGACTCTCGTAAGAATCCCAATCTTTAAGGAAACAAGCACGCATGCATGCACGAGCATTCCTCGATGCGTACATACATACCATATATATGTGATACAGGTTAAAGAAGGAAGCCCAAAGAATCCCCAAATGAGGAGTTACGAGAATTACAAAAAATTACCGAAATCGAAAACCGTCAAAACCCCTGGAAACTTGTGGAAGGAGATTTTCGCATTTATGATCATCCTCAAACTTTGAGGTATGTTAGTTACCATAAGGAGTAGCATACTCGAAAATCAGTTCAATCCGACGGTCGGATCACCAAAAATTCAGAAAATCAGGAGTTTATTTCGGGTGATCAAATGGAGGCCTTCCCGAAGTCAAAATGAGTTCCAATTTGGTTAGTATATATGGATTGTCGTGGGGGAGAACATATCAAAAAATTCATCTTAATCAAACATGGGATCATTAAGAATTAACTCATTTATCATGCAATTCTAGTCAAAATTTTCTTCGTAGCAATTAGAGTAAATGGAGGCCTTCTCAATTTCTGATCGACCTCAAATTTGGATAAAAGTTAGAAAACATTTGGAGGGAAAACATATCCAAAATGCAGGAAAATCCAATGGCTAGAAGTTCAATTGTTGAGGTTGTTGTACGCAAGTATGTTTCTTGCACGGGAAAAACTCTTTGTATAAATCTGAGGAGACCAAGTCCTTCCCGAACTCCAACCGTCTCTAATTTTTTACAGGGTCTAGAAGACTTATATTGGAAATACATATCAAAACATCAGCATCATCCAACGGTTAGAAGTTGACTTTTCGTACAAACAAGTAACCTTGTCTACAATAAGTACCTTTCTTACGCGAAAACAAACTCTTTGTCCCAATAAAAGCAAAATGAGTCCTTCACGAACTCCGATCAACCTCAAATTTTGATACAATATAGAAGACTTCTATTCCCAATACATATCAAAAAATCAGCATGATCCAATGGTGGGAAGGCTTTGTGATAAGCTCCAAGAGTCTTGGTTGCAATCTTTTTTCTTGCTTTGCAATCATTTTTTTCAGCTATAAATAAACCCCCCTCCATTCATATTTGCCATCAACAATCAAGGGGGTTTCGTGGTACACACCAAGAGACCATTATTCTCTCCCTCCAAGAGGGCTCATGTATAATTTTCTTTCTTCTTTTATTTATTTATTTATTAGTTTTGTAATTGATATTCGTATCTACATAATTTCTATCACTTAATAGCTTTTCAAAACCCGTTTTCAAATTGTTTTTAAAAACCAAAGGCGTATAACAAACCCTAATCCAATTCCAAAATAGTATTATTACTTTCTTACTTTTTATAAAAGCCCAGATTAGCGTTATTGTTATACGAAGGAATCGATAATCGCTATATATTTAATCTAACTCATAGATTGCGGTGTATATGTGATAAATACTTGATCATGAGAGCACTAGTACCATATATACCGATTTAATCAATATACTATGGTACACGATTGGTCAACTCTCTTCATATCCTATCGAGTACAAGATTCCACATCGAATCAGTTTTCGAAAAGCCTAAATATTTTACAAAATCACTTGTTTCATTGCATTTACTATTATCAAACTTTCTTTTTCAAATTACACACACTTATTTTCAAAATTTTGGGCAAACTAGGAACCATATCGTTTTCATCACATCTCCAAAATCTCGATTTCTAAAGCAAGCACGGAAAGCTGTAGAGTAATAAGCAAAAGCATGCAAGAACTGAATTATAATACGCGCATATCCTACTTAAGAGACCAAAAGGGCGAATTGGGTACCTAACACCTTCCTGATTCGTAACTTAATTCCCGAACATTCGAATCAACTGGTTTTCAAATACATTGTGTATAAGAGGATATTTAGTCCATAAATATGTCTTTTTTACATAAACATTTTTTGTTTGTTTAGTAAAACAAACTGGCGACTCATATTTTTTTCAAAACTGATTTTCAAAACAACACGGAATTGCTGCCCACGAGGACCTCAGGGGTTGAGAACCCGGGTTCTCACAGTGGCGACTCTGTTGTAAATTTTTTAAGAGGGTTAAACTCTAAACAAGAGTGGAATATGCGTGGATAATTAATTATGTTTGCATGCTTTCTTTTTTGACCTTAGTCCTAGGATAACATAGATGCGATTTAGGTGGATACCCTGATTTCCTTTTGATTTGTAGTAATTGTTTGAGGAAAATCTTTTCATAAATAAAAAATTGAAAGTACTTGAACAAATCCTAAAGCGCTTATCATAATGAACCTCTATAATTGTTATTTTGCACGCACCCACTATCATCATGCATTATCGCGAGTGTGAATTTTTCCTATCAACCTCGGGACCAGAGTCGTAACTAGGCCGTGGACTTGAGGGTCTACACTAGCCAAAAGCGCATATGACCACTCTCCTTGGCCAAGTACCAAACTGAGGTATATCGAGTGACGAGAACACTCACGTACCCAAAATGTATATTAAAAGGTCCTTGCATGTACTCACCCTTGGGGTATATAGCAAGACCTAGCCAAATAGGAGGGAGCCTAAACCTTACCCATCAAACCACGCTTGCATATAGGATGCGTCAACTTAGTACACATAAATTTTTGCATGTTTTCTTGACCGTCAGTCGTGAGATTGGTGAACAAAAGGCCTTGTCATACATACCAACTCTTAGTTTGGCAAGTACGGCCGGAGGCTGTCCAACCCTGTTTGTAGAAATTCCTTACTAAAACTCATTAGTTAAAATTTTCCTATCACTATTTCTATGAAAAAGCAAATCTAAGAGAAGAGAACTTCTAGATTTTCCTAAATGTTTTCCAAAATATTTTCTAAAAAATGAGTCAATTTCCAAAATGAATTTTTCAAAAATTGATTTTTAAAATCAGAAGGTTATAAGGGCACCCTGGAAATTCATATTCCTACCCTAAATCTATCCATGGGGCTCTCAAGTTGTTGCTGTCGGTCTGCTTTCGCATAAACACTAAAAAGTGATTTTCGATTTTATTTTCCTGTTGAGTCATAGTTTTTTGAGAATTATGCAAGCCATGGTAAGATATTGATTTTCTAGTCAATCTCCGATTTCTTTCCCTCTATTCTTCACCACGCTCAGATATTTGTCATGCCAGACGATGCATAAGATCAGACTTACCACCAATCATGCATTCTCGTAACAACACCGAGCTATCGATCCATCTAACATGGGTCAACAATACTGAGGGCAACCATGATGAAGCCTCTCGTGCAGCGGATCTGCCACCTGGTCCCATTCTCCCACAAACCGAGGGTGGCACCTTTAACCCTTGAACACCTCTACTATCTAATCTAGGATCTGACCCAGTCTATAGCCATCATGAAGAATCACCGAGCTACCACCCAAGCTCGTCTGGACACCCTAATCGCTACTAGAATACGAGCTGAACCAAACCAAACCAACCCAATTCAAATCCATACCCAACCGAAGCCAACCAAACCCGAGGCCTAGTAGCTCCACCTAACATCCGCCTCCCAGTTCATACCAACATCAACCTCCCACCTCTTGTGGTCCCTGCCAACATTGATATACCACCTGTGTAAGATCCCGAAGCCACTCGACTAAACCCTGAACATAACCAACCCCTTCAAAACCATAATCCTCAAGCCATCCCCAATGGAGATCCAAACCAGGGTCGATACCCTGAAATCGTAATCAATCAGGCCGAAGAGAATGAGGCCATTACCACACTTAAGGATCAGATGAAAGCTTTAAACCAGAGGGTGGACGAAAAGGCTGATGACATCGCCGATCTTCAAAACCTATCTGTTTACCCAGATGCCCGTTTGCCTATTGGTTTCAAACTCCCTCACATCGAGAAGTTCTCTAGGAACACTCCACCTCATCTACACCTCAGAGTCTATGTTCGAACCATGCAATTATACGGATTAAAAAAGGATCACTTGTCCTTAGGTTTCCACCAGTCTTTCACCGGATCAGCCCATAGTTGGTTTCTGAGTTTAGAGAAGCACCGGGTAGCCGACTAGAAAAGTATAGTGAAGGAATTCATGAAACATTATAAGTCCAACAAGGAACTCAAAGTTACCCGTAAGAATCTCGAGATGAGGAAATAGAGAAAAAATGAGAATGTCAATGACTTCATTAATCGTTGGAGGGAGTTAGCATCTCAATTAGTCGATAGAATTCCAGAGGAGGAGCAATTGGGGATAATTGTCAAGAACTTTAAGCCTGAGATCCGAAGCGGCATGGGTCACCAATACTTTGATCGCTATAAGGCCTTGATGCATGTAACTAATGAGACTGAGGAAGAACTTGCCCAAGCTACCGAAGCTAATGAAGCCTATTCTAAACACGAGAAGACCAGATGAGGTTGCTCATACACCTCAAGTTGTGAACCAAGCTCCTCCTGCTAAGCAAATAATTGAAGATACCTCGAGTATGACTTTTGTTCCTAAAGCCCCATTTCCTCATAGGCTTAAAGACAATAAGAAAGGTACACAATTTGAAGAAATTTTGGAGGTGTTTAAGTAAGTCCAGATAAACATCCCATTACTTGATGCAATAAAGCAAGTACCTTCTTATGCTAAGTTCCTCAAAGACTTAGTCACTCAAAAGAGGAGAACAAATATTCCGAAAAAAGCATTCTTAGCTGAACAAGCAAGCTCCATTATTCAATGCAGGATCCCTATCAAGTATAAAGACCCTGGTTGTCCAACAATCTCATGCAAGATTGGGAATCATCATATTGAGCGAGCTTTGGTAGATCTAGGGGCTAGTGTGAACTTATTGCCATATTCAGTTTTTAAACAATTAGGTTTGGGAGACTTGAAGCCTACACCAATGACAATCCAACTTGCTGATCGATCTGTTAAATTTCCTAGAGGTGTCATTGAAGATGTTTTGATACAGGTAGAGACATTTTACTTTCCAGTGGACTTTGTTGTCCTCGACACTGAACCTGTTCAGAACATTAAAGGCCAGATTCCTGTGATCCTTGGTCGACCGTTCCTCGCTACAACTAATGTGCTAATCAACTGTAGGAATGGACTGATGAAAATAAGTTTTGGGAATATGACAGCCGAGCTTAATGTATTTGATACAAGTAAACAGCTCCAAGAAGAGGAAGTTAGAGGGGTGAACATGATAGGAAGCTGGATATTTGATGGAGGTGGTGACGAGCTTGAAGAAAATTTCATAACTTTGTTGGGAGATGAAGTAAATGATCCAAAATTTGTTAAAGAAGCAAGAAGCATGTTGAGAATGAAAGATGAAGAGTGGGAAGCAGATGTTCATAACTTTTTGTTTTCAGAGCTAGATAGCGAGAGAGATGAATCCTTTGATGGTGTGAAGATGTGCGAGAGTATCCCATTTGATCCTGGTATACTTGAGTTTAAATATAGTGATTCATCACCTTTGCAGAAACCCTATTCGCCTATTAAGTGTTTGCTTCCATCTATTGAGCCTACCGAGTTAATTCATCTTATATCCCATGATTTTGAGCCTGACATGAGTCATCAAATCGTGGAGGTAAGTGGTTGGTTTCATAAGTATATTTATGTTGTGATTATTATATCTGCTGACCTTCCACCTGATAAATATTCATTTTGCAATTAAATTAGATATTATGCTTTTCTTTGTTCTCTTTCTAACAAAAGTGCAGGTTTACCTTTCTCATTGCGCTTCATTGTCACCAGGTGATATCTTACCCTTTCTTATTTACTTGTCTTTATACATTGAGGACAATGTAAAATTTAAGTTGGGGGGGGGGGGTTTATTTGCCTTATCATTCCATGCACTTCACATGTTACACTTTGTTAGAATTTGAACAAAATTTTTCAATTTTTTTTCTTTTCTTAAAAAAAAATCAAAAAAAAAAAAAAACAGATGCAATGGTTCTTGGATTGATTTAAAATTTCCTTTTATATAGCCAGTGTGCTAACGATGACGCATTTGTCTTAATACTTTACATGTGCATGCCTAGTTCTCCTACTATCATTATTAAGAGAAATTTCATGATTATCAATTATCATTATATTTGAGCACATATGACAACTTATGCATGACTAGATGGAAGAGTAAGCATAACTAAAAATTCCTGAAAAACATAAATGTGGAGACTAAATAACTCGTGAGTGTTTGAGCCAATCTTCTTATTTGAGGGATTTTACATCAACTCTTAATTTTTGAAAGCGTATCTCGTTGAGTAGTCTCATTATTCTTTGCTTTGATTGAACACTAGAAAGGTACGTCCATGAAATGCAATTTCTCTTAAGGATTCTTGATATTATTTGAACTAAAGAACTATATATACCGCTAGTCACCCTTTTGAGCCTTATATATAAGCCTTTCTTTCATAGCCCGATATCCTTACACTACTCCAAATAGGAGTATAAACCATATTTATATAGCCTACCCTTTATCTAAGAATGTTTGAGATGTTATTTCTATATACAGGCATTAGTGAAAAGAGAGCTTGAAAAAAAAATCAGTGATGAGAAAAAGGAAAAAAAAAAAAAAAAAAGAAGAAGAAGCAAGCTCAAATAAAATCAAGTTTAGCCTGGAATTTTAATTTTAAACATCTCAATATGTTTCTTAGATCTTTGAATCCTTTTATACCACTTCATTTGATTAGCCATCACCTTAAGCCTTACATTACAACCCGAAAAAGTTCTAAAGATCCTTTGGAATATGGTTTTGATGTGAGAGTGGTAGAGAGAATCCAATTATGCATTTCACTTTTCTAGTGGGATTTATCCTTTCATGAGACTCTTGTTCTTTCATTTATAGCGTTTTTCATATATACACATGTGAGAGGCATTTGAATTTGAATACATTTACTCTTTATAGCCCACATGTAATGAGAGCATGTACACCATATTCTTGAGTGTTTCATTTGTGGAGTGTATACCATGTGAGGAGTTGAGTCAAAGCATAGTTTGGATGGGATTTAAAAGTTTTGCCTACTTAGATCTCAATGATGTTATGTTGTTGTTAATTCACACACACACACACACAATGAGATTGGAGAGAAAGAAATATTCTTTTTAATCGTGCTAGTTTGAGAACTTTAATATTGCATGTGTGTCGCATTGCTTAGCATACAGGTGTTTTGATATCTTTGTTGAGTTATTTACATTTGGTGAAAAAAGGGGAATAAATTTTAATGAGAATCGTTGCATTTGAATTTTGTTGGTATATTCACTGCAAACCATCACGAGACTTCACTCGTCCTCTTGGGAAAACCATGGGGTTTAAAAGTCTTGTTGCACGTGCCAAGTGCAATCGCGACTCCGCGAAACAGAGTTAGGATTAGTTATTTTAGTTTCTTAGATTTTTATTAGTTTTGCTCGAGGACTAGCAAAGTATAAGTTGGGGGGAATTTGATGTGCCAAGAAATTGGTACATTATAACCCACTAATTTATACTTTGGAGAGCGTATATTTTTATATTTGTTGTATTTTTAGTGTTTTTCAGGTGTTTGGAATTAAATTGGAAGATTTCGAAACAAGAAGAGATTGGCTGTGCACATCACCTGTATTCAAGAAATTTCTGGCATTAATCCGTACAGAATTTGAAGAAAACTCCAGAGACAAAAGTTTGAGATGTTTGAGTTAGCTATGCGTGGGCGAAAAACTTGCATCAATCGGAGTTCGAAGCGTGAAGTTACAGCCGGAATAAGATCATTGCGCCAAATAAATTAATTCCAGCGGGCCAATTAAATCCAAGTCCAAGCCCAAGCCCATCCAAAACCCTAACCTCTCCAATATAAATAGAAAGGAAGATGCAGCAAATCAGCAATCAGAGAAACAACAGCAGCAGCGGAGCATTTTCTTTTTCTTCCTTCTGTTCTTTTCATTTCGTTCTTCAATTTTGTTGCAGAACCTTTATTTTTATTGTTGCTTGGATGCTTGTAGACTATTGCAATTAATTCAGAATTATTTTCTTCTTCCTTAATTTATTTGCGTGTACTCAAGTAAGTATTTAATTTATTTATTTGTGTATTATTTAATTATGTTTTGTATTTTAATTGCAAGCATGCTAGGCTAGATTATTATCTAGGGTAGATGATGATTATATTTGATTGATTCCCTTACACATATTCATGCCAATTAATTCTACCCATTTAATGCTTTAATGTTAAAAATAATTCTTCCTATTGAACGCCTATTTTAATTGATATAAAAATAATATTGGATTCTCATTATAATTTGTTGGATTCAGTTTATGATTTGTTAAAAGCGGATATAAATTGTGTTTTGACAGATATAGTGAGTGTTTTGATTTTATATATAAGTTTGGCTATGGAAGAATTAATAATTAGACTTTAAAAATTAATTGGACTTAAATGATTTTATTTTCCGCATCTAATAGAGTCGATAGACCAAATTAATGTGAGACAAAAAAAAGTAGAATTTATTAGGCGTGAATATTAGGAACATGATATCAAATATATGATTTCTCCACTCTAGTATTTTATAAATTGATAATTTTTCTAATATTTTATTAATTGATTATTTAGCTAGTGTTTTATTAATTAAATATTTTATTAGTATTTTTAATTGATAATTCACAGTCTCCCAATTTCTAAACTAGATTAGGAATTAATCAAAATTAGTAAGTAGTAAAAAAAATATCAAGTCCCTTGGGTTCGACCTCGCACTTGCGTAAACTATACTATATACCGATTCGTGCGCTTGCGAGTAAATAAAACAAGTTTTTGACGTAACAATTGCCCTTCCTTGATGAAAGAAGCCTTAAGCAGAGGTAGACACCATTAATTCAATTTACTTGAACAATCCTAGAGATAGGGGAAATTGAGAGAGAAAGGGAGTGAAATTGTAAGGGTTAAGGGTAGAATGAGGAATTTGTTATCAATGTACTCATTCATTTCATTAATAAGCCCAATCATTTTTTTCCCTTTCGAGTATCCTAATTCATGTCCGCCTCTGCTTAAAATCAATCCATAAACAATATTCCTGAAAAGACGCGAGCAAATTAAAGAGCGTGAAGCTACCATAGATACGCTGAGGGTGCAGAGGGTATATGTACTGAGGGTATCAACAAGAAGACTTGAGCAGCTCCTTAAAGACTAGTATTTTCATCATCATTCGCATACACTTAGGGTGCTGAGGGTATATGTACTAAGGGTATCGACAAGAAGACTTGAACAACTCCTTAAAGACTAGTATTTCCATCATCATTCGTATACACTTAAGGTGTCGAGGGTATATGCACTGAGGGTATTGACAAGAAGACTCGAGCAGCTGCTCAAAAACTAGCATTTCCATCATCATTTACATACACTGAGGCGCAAAGGGTATATGCATTGAGAATATTGTTGCCTTTCGATCATCATTTGCATACACTGAGGATGCCGAGGGTATAGACAAGAATGCCCGAACAACTCCCCCAAGACTAGCCTCTCCATTTACCATTCTTACTGAGGGTGCCTTAACCTACAAGACCCTATGGTTGTCCTATCATCAGAACCATAAACTCTATCTCTAGAGGTAGAATCAAGTCAACAAAATCAATTGGTTCGCAATTGAAGGCCCTTGGATAATCCACACCCACTCATCAAAATGCAGAATATCGATAATTCTCCTGAAACTGAGGGTATGAGCAAAAGCACCAATGCACACCGACTTAGACAAGCTCAAGAATTAAGAAAGATATAGCAACTTGTCAAAACAAAAGCATGACGCTGGATCAACCGAATCTCAAGACGGAAGTACGCCATTTCTCCTGTTACCGATAACACCTTGCACTCACTCACTAAATTAAACAAAAATCAATATTTGCCTTTTCAGTGTTGCTATATTTTCGGATAATAGTCGATTTTGCATGCATACATTTGCACTTAGATAATTTCAAGTAGAGTAACATACTTCATAAATTAGATAACTCAAGATTCACGACCTTTTCCAAACCAAGTTTTCAAAAGGATGGTGCGATGATTTAAGAAGTATGCGAATACTTGAAATTTAGGAAAGCATGGCATAGTGCATACATATGAACACTTGCATAAGTGTACCACACACCGGTCAAAGAGCACATAAGCACTAGGCTCCATGACCTGCCAGACAGGCTTTGTCATCGCATCCCAGTATATACCTCGATGCACGAGCCCTTTGCAGAGGCACGATGAAATGATAAGCCCTCTGCGGAGGCACGATGAGATAATAAGCCCTTTGCGGAGGCACAATAAGACCAATCCAAGCCCTTCCTATATGCACCATTCTAAAGCCTTTTCTACAGGCCAACCAAAGCCCTTTCTTCATGCAAATTCCAAGCCCTTCCTACAGGCACCATTCCAAAGCCCCGTTCTATAGGCACGAACCAAAGCCCTTTCTACAGGAAAACCCCAAGCCCTTTCCATAAACACGAACTAAAGCCCTTTCTATAGGCACCAATCCAAAGCCCTTTCTACAGGAACGAATCTAAGCCCTTTTTATAGGAAAATCTCAAGCCCTTTCTACATGCACGAATCCAAAGCCCCTTTTACAGGCACGAACTAAAGCCCTTTTTACAAGCAAATCTTAAGCCCTTTCTACAGGCACCAATCCAAAGTTTTCTACATACACGAACCCAAGCCCTTCTACAGGCAATCCCAAGCCCCTTCTATAGGGAAATCCTAAGCCCTTTTCACAGGCAATTCTAAGCCTTTTCCACAAGCACGAATCCAAAGCCCTTTCTACAGGCAAACTCAAGCCCTTTCTATAGACGCCCCATTTTGTGACCCCCGCAAGAACCTTAACGATTATAAAAAAAATACATTTTTTAGAGTCTGAGCCCCACCCCAGCACTCGAAATTGCCCCAAAGGGTTTGTTAGTCAAACATACCTGTTTTTAAGATGGATTATCGTGCGATAAACCAGTGTGTCCCACGACAATCTCTGTTATATCGCATGGCAAGTTCCTCGAACACAGACCAACCACTTTCTGACAAATTAGTCTGTCAAAAGGGTTACTTCAGCCGTTTGGCACGCGACGTTGTCCCAAATGTCGCGCGACATTCGCCTTTTGAGAGAAATGTCGCGCGACAATCCCTCCCCAGCACTATAAACAGGCCAACACCCGCAAGGGTTCAGGGATAGCACTTTGGGAGCTAAGAATTCTATTATTTATGACCTTCTATCAAGTATATTCTACGATCGTTTTATTTCTGAAGAATTATCGAATCTATTCTTGACACTCGGCAGATCTCACTTTTGGAATTGAATTCTAGAAAATATCTAAAGAAGGAAAAGCTTATTATTGCTAGAGATCTCTCTGCCATATTATATTCTCTCTCTTATTATTTTTCTCGTCGGGAAAGTAAAGAAAGTCTCTTCTAGTATTTAAAATAGAATATTTGTGTACTTGTTTTATTTCTGTGTTCTGTCCACGTTTTATTTGAATAAACTTATTGTCAAGTTACAAATAGTTTACTATTTTTAGAACAAAAACCCTGATAAAATCATTTGCAATCACAAGAAAAGTAAGAGCATTATCGTATGGATAAAATTAGGTTTTCAAAACCCGGATTGATCAAACTTACTTAGGAATTCAATTCAGACCTATCTTATCTTTCCTATAGATTACGATATTTCTGAAAACTATCCTCAGAGAGTTCGAATTCCATATTGAATTAGTTCCGATACAAGATCCAAAATTTTCTAAAGTAATCAAAACAAACCCGACATTATTATCTGAGGAAATAATATGAAAAATTCTCCTTTAAAACAAAAGCTTTGTCATTTGTATTTTACATCTTTCAAAACAAATAAACATCGGATCTCGGAACACAAAGGTTTTTATCCCTTTCCCCGTTTTTCCAAAAATTAGGGTTTTTCATTTGGGAAGTAGTAGACTGTCAGTAAAAGCATCCAAATTTTTCAACATAGAATAAACATATAAAGACCACTAGAGACTGAAAGGGTGGAACGGGTGCTTAACACCTTCCCAATCCGTAACATAGTTTTCGAACCCTATAGAATCCTGATTTCGTAAATAAATGTGTAAAGAAAGGCTTGTCTATAGCCTTTCTTCTTACACAACTATTTTGTACGTTTTCTTGTAAAATGTACTGGCGACTCTGAATGAACCTTTTTGCATCTAGAAATAGGATAGAGGGACACTCAATATGAATTATCAACACATAGAAGCCAATGGCACGACATAATTCTTTTTGACGTTTAGACGCCCAAACACAGGATCAAGACCCGGGAGGTCGCATTTGCGGATTCTCATAGTGGCGACTCTGATGGGGACATAGAAAACTAGGCTCTTATATGTGGACTCTTTGTTTAAAATGTTGAACATTTGCTTTTACTTCTTTCTCTACTTCTTTCATGTGTAAATTAATTACGAAGAAACTTTTTTTTTAATAAAAATGGAAGTTTTTCAAAATACGTAATATAGATAATAATATTTGTAAACCCGACCTTTTAAACTTTACACGCATATCATAAATAATGCATTGGTTCTATGAGTATAAAATTACCCCAAACCCTCGAAAGTATTATAAGTGAGTAAGCAGTTGGCTTGCTTCGGCCAACATAAACTGAAAGCATTTACTTCTACTCTCCTTGGCCAAGTACGCCCCCGAGGTATATCGAGTGACGAGAACACTCACGTACCCAGGAAATATAACACGTACCCGCCCCTGGGGTATATCATAAGGTCTTGCCAAAATGGAGGGAGCCTAAAGCCTTAACCATCACCCTTAGCTTCCACCAAGGGATAATGTCTACCTGAAGAGGCCGGATAATACCAAAACGGGCATAATTAAACTATCGAGTTATTCGGGCACGCCACATTCTCTCAACTGATGAGGAAACATACAGAGTTACAAATTTGAGCTTAGAAGAGAAGTTGTTTAGACCCATGGGAATGTTTTGAGGTGTGTTGAATTGCCAAATAAGATGTCCCGGGAGATAGAAATAGGTAAACTAGAGTCCTCAGAGTCGGACATAGTTTAGACCACCTGTACCAAACACCATCACCCTTAGCTTCCACCAAGGAATGTTCCACCGAATGGCGCGAAAGTTCTCTGAGAACAACATCATTCAATTAGAAGAAGACATGGTCAAAGCACTAAAAAGGGGATGGCAGAAAAAGTGTATTGGATTGTCTAACCGAATCCCATTGAATTCCATCGATCGAAAACGCTCCAGCAACCACATGTATAGCAAACGTGGACTCCCTATAAGAAAAGTCGAGGACCCCCTCTTGAGATCATCAAAGCCATTCAAAGTTTCTCCAAGAACGATGGGCACTATGGACTCTCCATTTCGGGCTTGATATATCAAACTCAGGATAGTTAGATCAACTCGGGAAGATCCTATCACCAGTAGCATATTAAAAACTAGGTAGATCAGGGCCGCCACCGTACGCCCCACACTATAGGAGGCTTTATCCTTATAACGGTGAAAGAACCTCACCATTTTGTGAAGATCGAAGAGTTCGTTGATAATAAAACCATCACAGGACGCTAGAAAAATAGATAACAAAGCAATCAGTATATCCCGGGGACCGAGATCCTCTATAGGAACAGCCATCGGGAGATGGGTGTTAGAGCGTAGCAGTCAGGAGATCTCTTCGTAAGTTGGGCAAAGCTCATTCAATCCAAAGCGAAATAGATGGTTTACGGAACTCCAGAAATACAAAGTACCTAACAAGAAAGAGAAATCTACAAGACGATAACCCCATGCCGCTAAAGGGCTAAACACACCAAAATTCAAACCATTCTCAGAAGATACCAAGGCATCTCGAGTTTCGATAAAAAAAATTAGAATTTGTGCGGTAAGAAAACTTTGGGGATAGGTGTGGAGATAAAGGAGGAAGATGGGTGCATTTATAGCAAAAAAATGGTTCCTGTACCTATTTGTCGTGTGACAAAGCTTGATCTAGGAAGGATTGTCGCGCGACAAACCATATTTTTTGTCCCTGTTTACTCTATTTTAAGACACGAAAAAACATTATTGCCAAAGGAACCACTTTTGTATGCATTGTGCTTACTTTGTTCTTTTACAGGGATATTAATATATATATATATATAATATTAATATCTTTTTTGCCACAAATACATAAGAGAAATATACATATATATATCATGAATAAGAGATATATAATCCAACAAAAATAGTTTTCGAAACTAAAAATTACTAACATTCTTGTCCAAACTACATTTTGTCCAAACTACTAATAAAATGAAGGAAAAGAAGCTAATCTACTTGAGCGTGCTTCGACATGTTCCCACTATCGCCTGAACCCTCCTCAGGAGTGAGGTCAACTACCGGAGCCGCATGAGAAGAAGGAACAACCACCTAAGAAGGCCCTGTCGTCTGAATAGGAGCTATAGGGCGGATCACCAAAGATTGAGAATGCCTGGATGTCCGACTGCTACTCCTCCGAGACTTCGTCAGGGTGCGAGAAAAAGTTAAAGGATTATCCGCCCGCAGAGAGACCTCGATCGCCCTCTGGTAGTCATGCATATACACCGTGGGATCTCGACCTACAAACTGGAGAAGGTTCCAGTTGTAGAGATACTGGGCATGTAAAGCTCATAGATTCGCCGTGCGCACGCTCACCCGCTGTAAAAGACATAAGAGAAGAAAATTAGCACAACCAAAATAAACAGATATGGAGGAACATCAAGGGAAAATAAAGTTTATACCTCATCGCCTGTACGGCCACCCAGGTAATTGAAGGTGTTCTCGGGAAGAGGGTACTCCAGTACAGAGTATCAACGTAGACCTGCGTTAATATAAGAAATGTCTTAGGAAAGTGGAGGTATGTCAACCGCAGGAACAGACTAACTCGCCGGAGCAGCAGCAGAGGTAGACCTACCCTTATCGCGAATCAGGAATAGGGAGGCCTAAAAGATGAAACACTGACCCCTAGAATCGGGCCAGAGGGCCCATGGCAGTCGGTGATAGCGGAGTCAGAGTAGCGTATGTCCGAACGCTTGGAGGATCTGCAATAGCCGTCTCTCTCAAAGGCGGGACCCCACTAGAAGAAGTAGCCGCCATCGCATGGGGTCCGCCCAAAATGCTTATAATCAGCCCTGAAATCTTCAGGCTCCCAGAACCTCTCAGAAAAACCAGCCCCCCTTCTCTCAGCAGCTTTAGCATCATCAAATATAACCCCTACAGATACCAAAGAGCCCGTATAAAACTGGAAACCCTCAGCCTCGGCACACGGCTCCTCTATAGGCGTTGTCTGAGATGGCTGCTCAGGAATAGTTGTCGTCCCACCTCCTTCACCCGCCTTGGGTCTATCAACACCATCACCTTTTGCAGTAGCAGGAACCCCCCTTTCTCCCTCAGAATCCTCGACATCGGAGTCAATAATGTTGTTCTTCTGGTTGGGGACAGGCGATAAATGTCCCGGGATTGTTCTAGCTAGATGAGACTACCCTCGTATATAGTTGGGGTCTCCCCCCAAAGCTCCCTCATCAAATATCGGGTCGCAAAAATGACATAGTCACCCTCCTCAGTGAATGTCAGAAAGTCTAGCCCATCCACTAACGGCAATACCTCGATCAGGCTGATCTCACCCGTCCACTGCATCAAAGAATGAGGAAACATCGGAGTCCTAGGCCACTTAACAAGTGTGTGCTGGCGGATAACCTTCTCGCCAAGATAACAATGGAGGCCATACTCATTCCTAATCAAACGCCTAGTCCTCGAGGCGGTTAAAGAACAAGCATACCCAAAATGAAGACCCAAATCATCTCAAGGGGCCCACTCAATCTGAAAAGAAAAATAATTTCATTCAGTAATTTTTATTTTTATGAAAGCAAGATAAGTGAAATACTAAAATACTTACGTGCTCCTTCAACATGTCGTGGACAGCAGTCTCTCTGGTCTTTCGGGTCCGATATACATAAGGTGCCCTGTAGTTCCCCGCTATGAGGATATTTACCTGGGCGAGACTCCTTCACCTGGACAGCAGTCTCTCCTTCAACTGATTCTCGTTCTCAATGAGGAGATTTACCTGGGCGAGACTCCGGCGGGTGTAGGCCACAAACCAACTCTGAAAAAGAAGAAGAATATAGAGAATATTAGTAACAATCGACAGATAACTGTAAACACTAATCAAGGATAAGGGTCGAAGGTATAAACCTCCCACAAGAAAGAAAAACCCTTGAGGTTCAGAGCCAAATGGCGAGAAACCTAGTCCATGGCATCGTAGAGGACAGCCAAAATGAAGCCGCCCCAGTCGTAATCAAACATAATACTGAAGTCTCGAATGTAGGGCAGTCACCAGAGATGAGCAGTATCCCCATATGGGCCTCAAATAAATCATGAAGTGTCAGCAACAAAAGGACATAAGTATACTAACGCGCCTCCTGTCTGGTCATCGACGCTCCAGAAGCACTTAGTCAGGCTCTCTCCGTCGCCAAACACGTGATCAAGACGGCCCAAAGAATAATATCACCCGAACTCTGTCGCTTTGGGAACCAACCCAAGGCACCAACAATACTCTCCAGAGTAAGACGGAGGGGAACATAGATCTAGATAGGGACCCCCGAAGGTATCCCAGTCAAAGCAAACAAGTCTAAGGGGGTCATCGTCATCTCTCCCCAACTCTAGTGGAACATGTGTGTAGTGTCCCACCAATGAGTCGCAAGGGTCGACACTAGAACTACCGCCCTCGATACTTGCTATAGTAAGGCATCGAGAAAGCTACCAAAGGGAGTCACAAAGAGCAACTCCTGAACAGGGGCCGGTGCCTGTCGCCACTCTAAAAAAATGGTGTTGGGAGAACCCCAACCTTGGCCAACCCACTGTAGACGACAACAGATATATACATATATAAATAAATAGGGTTTTTAAGGGTAAAAATATAATTTTTTAAACCTGAGGGTACTTTCGTGTAATTATGGGAGTTATAGGGTTATAAGGTTAAATTATGTAATTTTCCAAACTTGAGGGTACTTTAGTGTAATTATGAGAGTTATAGGGTTATGAGGGTAAATTATGTAATTTTCCAAACTTGAGGGTACTTTGGTATAATTATGAGAGTTATAGAGTTATAAGGATAAATTATGTAATTTTCCAAACCTGAGGGTACTTTGGTGTAATTATGGGAATTATAGGGTTATAAGGGTAAATTATGTAATTTTCTAAACTTGACGGTGCTTTGGTGTAGTTATGAGAATTATAGGGTTATGAGGATAAATTATGCAATTTTCCAAACCTGAGGGTACTTTGGTGTAATTATGGGAGTTATAGGGTTATAAGGGTAAATTATGTAATTTTTCAAACCTGAGGGTACTTTGGTGTAATTATGGGAGTTATAGGGTTATAAGGGTAAATTGTGTAATTTTTTAAACCTGAGGGTACTTTGGTGTGATTATAAGAATTATAGGGTTATGAGGGTAAATTATGTAATTTTTTAAAACCTGAGGGTACTTTGGTGTAATTATAAGAGCTATAGGGTTTATAGGGTAAATTATGTAATTTTCCAAACCTAAGGGTACTTTGGTGTAATTATGAGAATTATAGGGTTATGAGGGTAAATTATGTAATTTTCCAAACCTGAGGGTACTTTAGTGTAATTATGGGAGTTATAGGGTTATAAGGGTAAATTATGTAATTTTCTAAACCTGAAGGTACTTTGGTGTAATTATAAGAATTATAGGGTTATGAGGGTAAATTATGTAATTTTTCAAAACCTGAGGGTACTTTGGTGTAATTATAGGAGTTATAGGGTTTATTGGGTAAATCATGTAATTTTCTAAACCTGAGGGTACTTTGGTGTAATTATGAGAGTTATAAGGGTAAATTATGTAATTTCCTAAAAATCTAAGGGTACCACAGTAAAGTACGTGTTCTCTATATTGGATATTATTATCAGGCAAACATGTGTACTAATAAAATTTTTTTGTTTAAAATGCAGGAAACAACAAAGATAATAAGATAAAAGATGAACATATATAAATACACAAAAGGAAGAATCTCGAGAAAATATACCAGAGACCGACGATGGATCTCATGAGAGACAGGCTCTATTAGAAGCCAAGGGCATCCGGGGACTGGAGCAGCCCGGGTAACGTCTTGGTAGACCACGACGCAACCACGATCCACCCTGTCCTCGCCATACCAGTTGAGGTCAGTCTAGTCGTCGTGGTGAGGGCTGTAATGGAGAACTCCATGGGCATCAATGAAAGTGGCCTCCTTCTGGTCACCCTTTACTCGATCTGGCTACGCAGGGTCCATAGAAATATAAGAAAAGGGTGGGAGAAAATCGAAAGTTTGTAAAAGAAACAGAGCTTCCGCGCTAAGGACATCAAAAAAGGGATAAAAAAACTCTTGGTCAAAAAAGGCCAGGAAAAGTCCTTCCCGAAAGAAGGAGAAATAAGGATATCAAAAAACAGAAAACGATGTGGGCCTACAAGATGGAAAAATAAGGACTAAAAAGATCATAGATTTCCTTTTCAAAAAACATTTTCTTTTCAGCACGATACAGAAAAGATGACTTGGAAATAAGTCTTCGAATCATCACTCTGCGAAGAACAGAAGAAATCCAAAAAGTTGTTTTCTAAAAAAGGAAGTGTTCTTGCTCGATGAAACAAATAAGAGTAAAATTTCAGAAAGATCCAAGGAGATGGAGAACATTTTGATAAAATTAAACTCCTGATAAAGTTCCATTCACCTACATAATTTCTCCCCCTTACTCTAGTAGTCGAAGAAGGATAACTGATTTCAAAACCAAATCAAAGTCCTCTTTAGGAGGCAGTGTAAGCCCTTTTTAGGAGGCAGCACAAGCCCTCTTAGAGGCAAATCACAATCATAAGCCCTCGCCAGAGGCGAAACACTTACAAAAGCCCTCCCCAGAGGCAATTTTCATTTACAGGTACAAGCCCTCCCAGAGAGGCAGTGATGCAACGGTAGTCCTCCCACCTGAGGCGAGCATGGTAGTCCTCCCACCTAAGGCGAGAAAATCAAGTCCTCCCAGAGAGGCAGTGGAGAAATGGTAGTCCTCCCACCTGAGGCGAAAATAGCAAGTCCTCCCAGAGAGGCAGTGGAGCAACGGTAGTTCTCCCACCTGAGGCGAGCAAAGCAAGTCCTCCCAGAGAGGCAGTGGAGCAACGGTAGTCCTCCCATTTGAGGCAAGAAGATCAAGTCCTCCCAAAGAGGCAAGTGGAGCAATGGTATTCCTCCCATCTGAGGCACGTGGAACAATGGTAGTCCTCCCATCTGAGGCAAGTGGAGCAAATGAAGCCCTCGAAAGAGGCAATGAGGTAACAAAAGCCCTCTCCGGAGGCAAAACCAAACACAAGCCCTCTCCGGAGGCACTCTAAAAAATACTTCTGCGTACACACACTCTCTTAGAGTTCTTGCGGGAGACATGGACCACGGTCTCTTCCAGGGGCCTCAATTCCTTGTAAGCAAGGAACTTGAGTTGAGAGGGTCTGTAGACACCCCAATCCGTGACCCCCACAAGAACCTTAACGACTATCGAAAAATACAGTTTATGGAGTCCAGGCCCCACCTGAGCACCCAAAACTGCCCAAAGGAGTTTGTTGGCCAAACAAACCTGTTTTTAAGGGGATTATTGCGCGACAAATGTTGTGTTAAATTTTAATATACTCGCAAGCGCACGAATCAGTTTATAATATAGCGTATAAGCGAGGTCGATCCCACAGAGACTCAAACAGTATGTTTAAATTTTATCTTGTTAATCTTTTATTAATCCCTAATCTAGCCCAGAATAATTGATGAGAATCAAACTAATAAAATAAAACAAATAAAATAAAATAAAAGAGAGCAAGTAAATTAAATTAATAGAACTAAATTAAATACTAATAAGCAAGATAATAAAATTAATGAATTAATTGACTAGGGTTTTGGAGTCATATATTTAATATCATCTTCCTAAATATTCATGCGCATAAACTCTACTCTTATCTCGCACTAATTTGGTCTCTCGACTCTATTAGATGCGGAAAATAAAATCATTCAAGTTCAAGTAGTTTATAAAATTCAATTGTAATTCTTCCATAGCCAAACTAATGTATAAAATCAAAACACTCACTATATCCGTCAAAACACACCCTATATCCGCTCTTAACAAATCATAAGGTGAATCCAACAAAAAATAATGAGAATCCAACTTTATTTTTTATCAATTAAAACGGGCATCCAGTAGGAAAAATTGTATTTAACATTAAAGCATTAAACTGGTAGAGTCAATTGGCATGAATACGTGCAATGGAATCAATTAAATATACTCATCCTAACCCTAGCACAAATTTACGCTAGCATGATAAAAATTAAATAACAAATAGAATTAAAAGAAAACTTACTTGGCATTAAATTAAAAAGTAAATATAAATCTTCAATCTTCTAGTCTTCAAAGCAAAAATAAAAGAAAAGAAAAACAAAGAAAAGAGAGGAGAGAAAGAGGGAGGCCACGGCAGTCTGCTATGGCTCGCGGCTGTTGTTCCTGTTGGCTATCATCTCCATTTATAATTTGGAAAATCCTCATTTAATTAGGATTAGGTTTATTTATGGGCTTAGGCTTAGTTTATGGGTCTTTGGGCTTTGCAAGGCTAGTGGACTGGTAACTAATTAAATGCAATTGGGCTGGCTGTTGAATCATATGATTTTGGGCCCAAATTAAAATACAACTGAATTTTCGCCCTTATTAACTGCAGAATTTTGCGTCGTAATTTCGGACTCTGAGATGGCTAAATTTGAAAAAGTGCTGAACTGGAAAGTTGTATCTCTCGAAATTTTCTTCAATTTAGGCTCAAGAATCACATTTTTCGGAATTCCGAGTAAAAACATATGCTTCCGAAAGTATTGATCACTTTTAGGTGTCTTCACAAGCTTTAATTTCTTTATTTTTTCTATCTTCTTCAAATATTTTCTAACACCTGAAATATCATTAAAAATACTAATATTAGTAATAATATATGCTCTTCAAATTATAAATTAACATAATATATTATACTAATTCTTTGGCGCATTAACAAACCAATATGTCTCGTGACAATCTCTGTTATATCGCACGACAAGTTCCCTGAACACAGACCAACCACTTTCTGACAAATCAGTCTATCAGAAGGGTCACTTTAACCTTTTGTTGCGCGACGTTGTCCCAAATGTAGAGCGACATTCGCCCTTTCTGGAGAAATGTCGCGCGACAATCCTTCCCCAGCACTATAAATAGGCCAACACCAGCAAGGGTTCAGGGACAGCACTTTAGGAGCTAAGAATCCTATTATTTCTTACCTTCTATCAAGTATATTCTACGATCGTCTTATTTCTGAAGAATTATCGAATCTATTCTTGACACTCGGCGTGTCTCACTTCTGGAATTGAATTCTCGAAAATATCTAAAGAGGGAAAAACTTATTATTGCCAGAGATCTCTCTGTCGTATTATATTTTCTCTCTTATTATTATTCTCGTCGAGAAGGTAAAGAAAGTCTTTTTTAGTATTTAAAATAGAATATTTGTGTACTTGTTTTATTTCTATGTTCTGTCAACGTTTTATTTGAATAAACTTATTGTCAAGTTACAAATAGTCTACTGTTTTTAGAACAAAAACCCTAATAAAATCATTTACAAACACCAGAAAAGTAAGAGCATTATTGTCCGGATAAAATTAGGTTTTCAAAACCTGGATTGATAAAACTTACTTAGGAATTCAATTCAGACCTATCTCATATTTCCTATAGATTACGATATTTCTGGTAAAACTTTCCTCAAAGAGTTTGAATTCCATATTGAATTAGTTCTGATACAAGATCCAAATTTTTCCAAATTAATCAAAACAAACCCGACATTATTATCTGAGGAAAGAATACGGGAAATTCTCGTTCAAAACAAAAGCTTTGTAATTTATATTTTACATCTTTCAAAACAAATAAACATCGGATCTCGGAACACAAAGGTTTTTATCCCTTTCCCCGTTTTTCCCAAAATTAGGGTTTTTCATTTGGGAAGTAGTAGACTGTCAGTAAAAGCATCTAAGTTTTTCAACATAGAATAAACATATAAAGACCACTAGAGACCAAAAGGGCGGAACGGGTGCTTAACAATTTCCCAATCCGTAACATAGTTTTCGAACCCTATAGAATCCTGATTTCGTAAATAAACGTGTAAAGAAAGGCTTGTTTATAGCCTTTCTTCTTACACAACTATTTTGTACGTTTTCTTGTAAAACGTACTGGCGACTCTGAATGAACCCTCTTGCATCTAGAAATAGGATAGAGGGACACTCGATATGAATTATCAACACCTAGAAGCCTATGGAACGACGAAATCCTTTATGGCGTTTTGGACGCCCAAACACGGGATCGAGACCCGGGGGGTCGCATTTGTGGATTCTCACACTCTCTAAAACCAAAAAGCCCACTTGAGAGGATATCAGAGAAAGATTGGAATGAGAAAATTTCGCAAAACGCAGGGAACAAGCCCTAAAAAAGGATATTTGGCATAATTTTTTATATTTTAAGAGAAGCTTTCAAGATACGCTCCCAAATGTTCTCTAACCGAAAATCACGAACACAGCACGACGATGTCAAATGTGAACTTCCAAAGCAAACATTCTCGAATCGCAAGGACAATGATGTTTAGAAAACCTGACAAAGTGAGAGGAACA
Source organism: Lonicera japonica (assembly GCA_021464415.1). Lineage (NCBI taxonomy): Eukaryota > Viridiplantae > Streptophyta > Magnoliopsida > Dipsacales > Caprifoliaceae > Lonicera > Lonicera japonica. The sequence goes on from JAKCWG010000907.1 coordinate 86,396, forward strand.
AAGTGGGCACAAGAAAAAATTGAAAGAGTAGAAAAGAGGATAAATTCCACAGTGCCAAATAAAAGAATATTGAAACAACAGGAAAGGCAAAAGATGGCAGCGAGAGCCACATCAAGAGTGACAGCTAGGCCAAAAAGTCCAGGGCTACGTCTTGGGTGAAGAAGGCTGCTGACCATGCAAAAAAAAAAGTAAGTTGCATCAAAAAGCTTTCAAACAATTAAGGAGGAATAAGGGCATCAAAAAACAAAAAACGATGCAGGCATACAAAAACTTCTTCTTTCACGAAGTCAAAAAATAATAAGCAGAATCATACCCTAGTAACACGAGAAAAATACCATGAAAGTAAAGCAAGAAGTAAAGTCCAAAAATCATGCACGAGGTTCGAGAATTGAGATAACATAACTCAATCTTTTCTCAAAGAAAAAAGAAGCCAACCAAAAGTTCATTTTTTCCAAAAAAGATATCACACCAGAACTTTCTATCTCTCTCTTTATCTCTTTATGTCCGCTCAGAGAATCTCACCCCTTCACCAAATCATCAACTTTCCCCACCTCAACATAGCATCAATCACCCACATCTTAAGCCCGTATCATCATATCTCTAGCAGATCACAACCCTCAGCCTTTATCGTAACCAGTAAAATTTAACATATCCTCAGTAGACCACCAATCATCATATCCCCAGCAGATCACCAACCCTTAGCCTTTATCATAACTAGTAGGATTTATATATCCTCAGTAGACCACCAATCATCATATCCCCAACAGATCATCAACCTTCAGCCTTTATCCTAATTAGTAGGAATCCTTATTTCCCCAGCACACCATCAATTCTCATTTCCCTAGTAGCCTTTATCCTAAATCACCAACACCAAAGTAGTGTCTCCAGCAAACCATATGCCCTAACCTCTTAAACCCAAAATAATGTTCCTAATAGACCATATGCCTTCACCCCTTTAAAAGAACCAAATCAGAATTAGAATCGTTGACAGAACTGTCCCTACCGATGGGAATACATCAGTTCAACCCCCCCAATTAGATTCGTCGACAAAATCATCCTTACCTATGGGAGTACGAACCCTTCCCTGCCTGTGAAAATTCAAAACCATCCCTGCTTGTGGGAGTACAAAACATTCCCTGCCCGTGGGAGTACAAAATCATCCTTGCCTGTGGGAGTACAAAACTTTCCCGTGAAAATTCAAAATCATCCCTTCCTGTGGGAGTACATCCCTGCATGTGGGAGTACAAAACATTCCCTGCCTGTGGGAGTACATCTTTGCCTATGGGAGTACAAAACCTTCCATACTTGTGGGAATTCAAAAATCATCCCTGCTTGTGGGAGTACAAACCCTTTCATGCCTGTGAGAATTCAAAATCATCCCTGCCTGTGGGAGTACATCCTTTCCTGTAGGAGTGCAGAACCTTCCCTGCCTGTGGGAATTCAAAACCATCCCTGGGCATAGGAATATGTTAGTTCCAGAGAGAATCATTGACAAGAGCCATCCCTAGCAGTGAGAATACATTAGCTCAACAACCAAGTCAAAATTAGAGTAAAGAACAGGACATGTCCCGAACAGCCCAGAAATCGCCCATCCAGCCCCAGCAAAAATAAACAGTAGAGTATGACATCATTTGCATGGCATCGTTTTTAAAATAGCACATAGGATTCATGCGAATGCTACAAAACGATGCGTTCTCATTATCGACCTAGTTTCTTTACTTCACAAAGAACTCAGGTCGAGAGGGTCTGTGAACACCTCATTTTGCGACCCTCGCAAGAATCTCGATCTCTAAGAAAATAAGCACACATGTATGCACGAGCATTTTTAGATGCATACATACCATATACATGTGATACAAGTCAAAGAAGGAAGCTGAAAGGACTCCCGAATGAGAAGTTACAAGAATTACCATAAACTACCAAAATCGAAAACCGTCAAAACTCTTGAAAACTTGTGAACGGAGAGTTTTTCATTTCTGATCATCCTTAAACTTTTATTGTTGTTAGAAATTACCGTAAGGAGTAGCATAATCAAAAATTAGCTCATTCCGACGGTCGAATCTCCAAAAATTCAGAAAATCAGGAGTTCGGGTGATCAAATAGAGGCCTTCCTGAAGTCAAAATGAGTTCCAATTTGTTCAGTATATAGGTATTGTTGTGGGGAAGAACATATCCAAAATTCATCTTCATTAAACATGGGATTATTAAGAATTAATTCATTTATCATGCAATTCTAGTCGAAATGTCCTTCGTAGCAGTTAGAGTAAATGGAGGCCTTCCCGATTTATGATCAACCTCTAATTTGGATAAAAGTTAGAAACCATTTGGAGGGAAAACTTATCCAAAATTCAAGAAAATCCAACGGCTAAAAGTTTAATTGTTAAGGTTGCTGTATGCAAGTATGTTTCTTGAGCAGGAAAAACTCTTTGTAGAAATGTGAGGAGACCAAGTCCTTCCTGAACTCCGATCGTCTCCAATTTTTTACAGGGTCTAAAAGACTTCCATTGGAAATACATATCCAAAAATAAGCATCATCTAACACTTATAACTTTACTTTTTGTACAAACAAGTGACCTTGTCTACAACAAGTACCTTTCCTACGTGAAAACAAACTCTTTGTACCAATCGAAGAAAAAGGAGTTTTCACAAACTCCGATGACCTCAAATTTTGATAAAATCTAGAAGACTTCTATTTCCAACACATATCCAAAAATTAGCATGATCCAACGGTGGGAAGGCTTCACGATAAGCTTCAAGAGTCCTGGTTGCAATATAATTTCTTGCTCTCCAAGCATTTTTTTCAACTATAAATAAACCCCCCTACATTCATATTTGTCATCAACAATCAAGGGGGTTTTGTGGTACACACTAAGAGACCTTTATTCTCTCCCTCCAAGAGAGCTCAGGTATAATTTTCTCTCTCTTTTTTATTTATTTATTAGTTTTATAATTCATATTCGTGTTTACATAATTTCTATCACTTGATAGCTTTTCAAAACCCTTTTTCAAATTGTTTTTCAAAACAAAAGGCGTATAACAAACCCTAATTCAATTTCAAAATAGTATTATTACTTTCTTACTTTTTCTAAAAGCCTGGATTAACATTATTGTTATACGAAGGAATCAATAATCGCTATATATTCAATCTAACTCGTAAATTGCAGTGTATATGTGATACATAATTGATCATGAGAGAACTAGGACCATCTATACCAGTTTAATCAATAGACTATGGTACACGATTGATCAACTCGCCTCATATCCTATCGAGTATAAGATGCCACATTGAATCAGTTTTCGAAAAGCCCAATATTTTATAAAATAACTTGTTTCATTGCATCTACTATTATCAAACTCTCTTTTTCAAATCACACACACTTATTTTCAACATTCTGGGCAAACTAGGAAACATATCATTTTCATCACATCCCCAAAATCCTGGTTTCTAAATCAAGCATAGAAAGATGTATAGTAATAAGCAATAATATGCAAGAACTGAATTATAATACCCGCATATCCTGCTTAAGAGATTGAAAGGGCGAATTGGATGCCTAAAACCTTCCCGATTCATAACTTAATCCCCGAACTTTGGAATCAACTGGTTTCGCATACATTGTGTATAAGAGGATATTTAGTCCATAAATATGTCTCTTTTACACAAACCTTTTTCGTTTGTTTAGTACAACAAACTGGCAACTCATATTTTTTTCAAAATCGATTTTCAAAACAACATGGAATCGCCGCTCACGAGGACCTCAGGCATCGAGAACGCGGGTTCTCACAGCTGTCTAGTAGGGAAGAATCGAAGAAGGAACAATATTTATCTAAAGTTAAGACCGCTATTAAGAGCAATCTTTGAATCTTTACACATACAATCTAATCATAGTCGATATCTATCTCAGGCTCGACATGTGTCTAACACCCCGACACTCTCCAACACGCGAGTTGGGGAGTGTTGTTTATTTTATTATTATTTTTTTAATCCCAACACATTGGGGATATTTTAAACATTAAAACCTAAAAATGGGTCAAATCTGAAGTAATAAAAAATATTGAGGATTCAAACAATAATAGTAGTAGTGAAATACAAATCTCATATCTCCCGTAAAACCCTAGCCCCCAACTTCTCCATCGTCTTCGTCTCTTCTCTCCTGTAAAAATGTAAGCTACTCTCTCTCCCTCTCCCTCTACGTATACACATGTATGTATAAATAAATCTATACATATCTTCTTGAATTGATATTACTACTGTTCTATCTCTCTCTACACATGTATGTATAAATAAATCAATTTTGAAAATGAACAGTTGGTGCTTCTGCATCATTAGTTGAGGATGATATAACTAAGCTACTTTGGTTATTTAGATTATTAATGCATTCTAGTTTCATTTTATTAAATTCTTAAACATCTATAATGTTTATTGCATATATATACATATAATTAAGAATGTGTCTGCTCACGTGTCATGTCGAATGTCATGTCTGTGCTTCATAGTGGATGGCTTACCCTAATTAAGAGTACTTTGTTTAATCTTTTCACATACTTTCTCGTTCTCCTGCATCAGGTGTTCCTCGAGGGAGGTTTTGTTAGATCTTTTTGGTTCTAAATAACCATAAACCCTAGAATCGTTCATGTCATATCACCAAGAATTAAAAGATTAATATGCGGAAGCGTACCTGAATCTATAGCGTGTGTTTGTAACTGAGTTGTTGGCCTTCCAGATCTACACGTATTTCTTTAGAGAATCCTTTAAGTTTTCACTATACTCTCTGTGATGATAGGGCTTAACAGGGACAAGATACGTACGTGCGATCTGGGGATCATAACCACAATATATCAATAGTAAACCTAACTATCTATTCAGTATTTATATTTTAGCCAATCATAAAAATAAAAATTACCCTTAAGTATCTACACATTAAAGGCCCACACCCTATTAGATACATTTAAGCCTAAATAACTAAAATTTTAGTTGATTACTTTAAAGTGGGCTTAACCATACGAGACTTCATAACACATAATTATTGCACATATAAGCCCAATATTAGATTAAGGATCCAACAATCTCCCACTTGGGCTATATGTGTAACCTTATAATTATGTATTATAAATTGAGCTTATCTTTGCTGTCATTACTGAAATGTATTTGTATCCAATCCGGTCCATCAATCATATCAACATAAGATCAAAGCAGCCTTTGTTACACTTGACGTAACTTGGCTCATCAATGGTCACACATGTCAATATAACTGAATAACATGGATCATGATGTGGATGTGTAGCATAGAAATTTCATAAAACGTGATCTTAACATGCCTATTTCCAACTGGTCCTCCTGAAACCTTAGTGACATCAAGCCATATCCAAAATCAGAATGTAAATAAACTAAAACATTATTTTTGCAGAGCATAACTTTAAGATATCTTTAAACTGAAATAGTTAAAACATGTCTATGTCATAGTGTTGTGATAAATTTTAATGCTCGCAAGCGCACGAATCAATTTATAGTGTAGTGTAAAAGCGATGTTGATCCCACAGAGACTTACACAATATGTTTAAATTTTGTCTTGTTAATCTTTCACTAATTCCTAATCTAGCCAAGAATAATTGATGCAAATCAAACAAATAAAATAAAGTAAAACAAGTAAACTAAGTTAATGGAACTAAATTAAATAATACGATGCAAGATGATAAAATTAATGAATTAATTGACTAGGGTTTTTGTAACACCCTGTGTTTAATTAATGATAATTATGTTGTCTCAAGTCTATTTAATGGGAATTTGTGATTTTGAGAATTTTCTGTTCATAATTTGAAGAAAAGTTTCGTCCGTAAATTGTAGATCTCTAAAATATCTTTCCGTGGACTTAAAGAACGTCTCAATTAGAGTTCCAAACGAGAAGTTATGGTAAAAACAAGTGGGAGAAAGTTTACTCGTAGATCGGTATGGGTGTTTTGGCATACCGGTCCGGCATGAGCATTTTGGGAAAAAAGTTTGACTGCGGACCGGTATACAGTTTTTGCCATACCAGTCTGGCGTATAAATTTTTGGAAAAATCTATGCTTCAGATCGGTACTCTGATTTTGGCATACCGGTTTGCCAACTGGAACAGTCCACCGACTTAACTCGTTTTAAGTGCGTTTTATCTCCTTTTTCTCTCATATTTCGATCCAAACCTCCCACAAGTTTCTAGAGGGTTCTAGAGAGAGAGAGGAGTTTTGAGGCGATTCTTGCTTGTTTTCACTCTCGATCGAAGATTTACTCTCTAAATCATCCTCTATTTCACTATTCATTGTCTTTTTCCTTGGGATTTCTTTGGGAGAGCTTGGATTCTCATCCTCCTTTCTTCTACACGGCTAGTAAACACAAGGTAGGGATTCCCTCGCCTTCAAAACTCGATAATACGCTATTATCGGTAATAAATTACTGTGTTTGGTTTTTTTTGTTTCATAGCATGAAACTAAATGAGTATATGTGGTTTTTATGATTTATTATGTTATGAATGCATGATTGGAGGCGAGGTATGCCATCTACACTTGGTATAGATTGTATTCTGAACCGTATATGATATCCCTTGGGTGTAAGGATGATGTTTGCTGAATAAATTGGTTTATTGATGAATTTTACATACCAAGGGATATGAGATGAAAATCATTAGAGTGTACATGGCATATATTGCTCTATAAACACGTTGAAAGCATGTTTGCATGTTATATGTCACTATTGTGTCAACCGAAGCTCGAAAATATCATGGCAAGTCCTATATCAAATTCTTGGTTCGTGGTTCTATTATTTATCTCTTGGAAGGCTTCTATGGTTCGTATATGTTATGGAGAGCTTGTGCCTCTCGAGAATGAATGGTTGTATCGATATGGTGCTTGTTGGGATGGCAAAATAAGTGGGGCTCGGTGCCCTTGGGTTGAAAATCCCTAAACTCCTAGGGGAGCAATGTATGACCGCCTATGAGCCACCGGTGTGGAGCCGGGAACATAGGCAAATTGGCAAGGCACTACAGGTTTGGTTGGTATCTATATATGTTCGGATAAATTTGGGGGATAGTTGGTCCCATGATGTTATGGCAAAGGTAGGTCATCTATGAAGGTTTGATAACTTTGGTGGATATGGATTATCTCTACAGTTCGTGCTTCTCTTATATGGTAAATGGTTGACACGGGAGGTAACCTGCATTTTCATGTGCATACACCACTGAAATGTTAAAAGAAAAATGGTTCTTGTTGGCATTACATAACTAAATATGTGTTGAATACACTTATAATGGTGAAATGGTTTTCTAAATGATATGCCCTATATTCCCCCCTACTGAGCACGTAGCTCACCCAGTTTTCCTGTAATCTTACAGGTATTCCAGAGTCCAAGGAGGACAAGGACGCAACGGGTTCAGGAACGCCTTAGGGGCTCTGCTACAATTACTTTTTTGTTGTAGATATGTTTGCCCAGGGAGCTACGACTAACCCGAGAACTTGTATATCTTTTCTTGTTTACATATAGTTGGCTTTATATCTCTATAAGGCATGTTGACATGTTATGATAGCATTTTTGGTAATTATTGCTTATCCTTGTTTAATGAGTGCATTAATATTGATTTATATTTCTTCTTATATACTTATCTTAGTTTTACTAAGATGGGTTAGTGACACTCCAGGTCTTAATTACGGGTGTTATCCTGTAGATTAAAGACGGGGGTGTTATAGTTTTGGAGTCATATATTTAATATCATCTTCCTTAGTATTCATGTGCATAAACTCTACTCTTATTTCGCACTAATTTGGTCTCTCGACTCTATTAGATGAGGAAAATAAAATCATTCAAGTTCAAGTAATTTATAAAATTCAATTACAATTCTTCCACAGCGAAACTAATGTATAAAATCAAAATACTCACTATATCCGTCAAAACACACCCTATATCCGCTTGTGAGAATCCGGACCCGCGCGCGACCCGAGATATAAGAGGTCCTCGTTCTCGGTTTACTTTGAAAGCGTGTTTTGTAGAGTCGCCAGTTTGTTTTACGAGAAAACAAACAAAAGATCATACGAAGGATAATTCGAAAACGAACTATCTTTCATACGTTTGAAACCAGAGATTTATTTTGAAAATTTACTTTGCTAGGGTTTGGGAACTACGTTACGAATTGGGAAGGTGTTAGGCACCCAATTCGCCCTTTCGGTCTCTTAATGGATCATGTATCTAATTCCTATTTTTAGATATCTTGCAAGTAGTTCGAATGGTTTTCAGAATAGTCCTTTTCGGATAAATTTAGTTTAAAGCAGTATTTTTGAAATCAGACTCGAGCTTTGCGAGCGCCTACGTATTCATTCGTAGAATGCAATCAGAGTCTCGTAGTTCCTTTATTTTGGAAACTGTTTTTGTATTTTTGGTTTGTTTTGAAAACGTGTCAAAACGGGTTTTAGTTTTCTTGTAAAATTTAGAAAGGATTTATTTTGAAAGCAGTGAACTTCTTTGCAAGTTATCTAATTTTTTGTATTAAAAATGAATTCAAAAGCAGTATTAAAATTAGTAGAGTGGCAGAATGACATACCTGACGCGCCTGAAGAAGAAATAAGAACCTTGTCTTGATCGCCTTGCTTGCCTTCTTCTCTCTCTAGAACTTTCTCTCTCTAGATTTTCTCTCTCTCAGAAATTCTCTAAAATGACTCTGTAATGATTTTGACAGAGCTTCTACGTACTAGAAACACTATTGAGTGTTGATGACTCCAAAATGGTATCCCAAGGGTCCTATTTATAGCTAAAAAATCCGCCAAAACCGCTCCAAAAGAGGCCAACCGCAGGGGTAGCCGCATGGGGTGCGACTAGGGCGTGCGACAGGGGTGTGCCAACCGTACGGTTGGGCGTGCGACTAGGGGGTACGGGTAGGAGGTGCCAACCGTACGGTTGGCAGGTAGCCGTACGGTTGGGCATGCGACAGGGGGCTGCGGCTCGAAGCCAACCGTACGGTTGGGAGCCAACCGTGCGGTTGGGGGGCGTGCGGCTGGCTATCAAAAATTACAATTTTTCTAATGCGCTCGATCCCCGTCCTGGTAAGCGAAGTGGCAACAAGGTTGCGTTAGATTCCTAATGCGCTCGAAAATCAGGGCTTTTCCTAACAGTCTCTAGTATGCATGATGACTCAAGACTCGATGCAAAATGCTTGTTAGGTTCACACGAGGATCGTGGATTGGGGTGTTCACACCGCTCTTAACAAATTATAAGGTGAATCCAACAAAAATTAATGAGAATCCAACTTTATTTTTTATCAATTAAAATAGGCATCCAATATGAAGAAATGTATTTAACATTAAAGCATTAAATTGGTAGAGTCAATTGGCATGAATACGTGCAAGGGAATCAATTAAATATACTCATCCTAATCTTATTAATTGGTATTAATTAAAAAATAAGATTAAGCCTTCAATCTTCAAATATTGGAATTAATGCAAATGAAAAAAAAAGTGGAGATGATAGCACGGCACTGTTCTGTTGCTGCGGCTAAATTGCTATTGTTGGCTACTTTCCTCTCAATTTATAATTTGAAGTATCCTCATTTAATTAGGACTAAGCTAGTAATTAATGGGCTAAATTGAATGGGCTTTGGCTTGGATTTCTTTAAATAAATTAGGCTTTGAAGACAGCATATAGGCTGCTTATTAATTAAATTTGGTGGCTGGCAATTAGGCTTTGGGCCCATTAATTTGAATACACTTGAATTTTCGCTATTTAAACTGCAAAATTTTGCGTCGCGATTTCGGACTTTGACATTGCTGAATTTGAAAAAGTGCTAAATTGAAAAGTTGTAACTCTCAAAATTCTCTTCAATTTAGGCTCAAGAATCGCATTATTTGAAGTTCCGAGTAAAAAGTTATGCGTCCAGAAGTATTGAGCACTTTTAGGTGTCTTCACAATCTTTAATTTCTCTAATTTTCTCAATCTTCTTCAAATTTGTTTCTAACAGTTGAAAAATATTAAAAATATAAAATTACTAATAATTTATGATCTTTAAATTATAGATTAGCATAATAAATTATACCAATTTCTTGGCTTATTACATAGAAACACTAAAGATTACAAACTCCCACTAAAACTGAATTTTCTGAAAATACATGACACTTATACAAGTAATGTTCTCATGAAGCACTTTGGGTGGCAATCCTTTAGTAAGCGGATTCGCAACGAAGGAGTTTGTACCGATGTGTTCTATAGACACTTGTCCACTCTGAACTCTTTCCTTAACAACTAAAAACTTGATGTCTATGTGCCTAGATTTCGTCAAGCTCTTGTTGTTAGTGGAACACAAAATAGATTTAAACTATCTTTGCACCCAGCAAAAACGGAATCAGTATACCCAACGATCTTAAGCTGATCTAACCTTCGATATATGAGCATGTAATTCTTTTATTTTTTGTAAGTACCACAAGACCTGTTTTGTTGCTTTCAAATGGTCTATTCCTAGATTGCTTAAATATCTGCTTGGCTTCCCAACAATATACACAGAATTCGGATGCGTACATACCTAAATATACATCAGACTCCATACTGCTGATGCATGAGGAATCTTTTGCATTTTATTTTCCTCAAAATCATTCTTAGGGTACTGAATGAGATTAACCTTGTCTTTCTTAACCACAGGAGTATCACCGAATTTACAGTCCTGCATACCATATCTCTTGAGAACCTTTTTGATATAACTCTTTTGTGATGATCCTAAAGTATCCCGAGAGCGATCTCAGTGTATCTATATGCTTAACACAAAAATAGTCGTCATCAGGATCTTTCATATAAAATTCTAAATCAGAAATCTTTTGGTTTTGTGCAATATGCATATATCGTTATTGGAAAGCAAAATTTTATCGACATATAAAACAAAAAAATATACGTGTTCCCACAGAACTTATGGTATATGTAATTATTGAGACCAAATTCATCTCAAAACCAAATGAGATGATCATTTGATGAAATTTGAAATACCATTGTCGAGATGCTTGCTTGAGCCTATAGATGGATTTCTTAAGTTTGCAAACCATATTTTTTGGGTCTCCCACCACAAAGTTTTCTGGTTGCACTATATAGATCGTCTCATCAATGTTACCATTGAAAAACGCCGTCTTTACATCCATCTGATGTAACTCGAGATCAAAATGTGTTAACAATGCCATTATAGTCTTCAAACAATCTTTTAAAGAAAGTGGATAGTAAATTTCTTTATAGTTGATGCCTTCATTTTGTGCAAAGCCATTTACGATAAGACAAGCTTTGTACCCTTCTACATCGCTTTTTGAATCCCTCTTGGTCTTAAATATCCATTTACAACCAATGCGTTTCGCACCTTCTGGTAATAAGATAGGATCACATACTTCATTTTTTCTTTATAGGCTTAATCTCCTCATTTATGGCATCAATCCACTTTTGAGAATCAGAACATTCCATGGTTGACGGAAGTTGACCAGATTATCTTCCATCATTCCAATGTCAACCTTATGTTCTTGGAGCAATTTAATATATTCATTTGGCATCGTATTTGTCCTTTTTCTAATGGATCTCCTTAATGGCATAGGTTCTTGAGGTGGTAGAGTTTGTTCTTCTGGAACAATTTCTTGAATGAGAGGTTCTCCGACATTATCTTGATTTGTGTCTCGAACAAAGTCAGGAATGAAAACCTAATCAATGCCAATAGCATTTGTGGTAATATCAACATATTCATCTTCAAAGACAAAGTCTCTGGCTATATCCCCCCCCCCCCCCCCCCCCCCCCCCGCAAGCTTGACATCCTCAAAGAACCAGACATTTTTTGATTTGAAAATCGATTTAGTTGCGGGATCATAAAACTTGTAACCCCTAGATCTTTAAGAGTATCCAACAATATAGCACTATTCTTTGCCATAATGGAACTGAATTCTCAGCGTTTAATTTTCTTTTTACACTTTATGCACTTAATTGCAGGGATTTATTAAATGAAGCAATTTAATCAACTGAATAAAGGTTATCGTAACATAATAAAACTGGAACCAACTATATTTTAATTTATAAGATAAATTAAAAAAATTATTCCTGAATGAGCAAGGATATACAAATTTGTCCAAAACAGAAATTGAAATCAAATTTCGTATAAAAGACAGTATGATAAATGTCTCATTAAGATTCAAATAAAATACATTCTTTAACAATAATCTAAAATTTTCAATTGCTTCAACTTGAACCGTCTTACCATCGCCTACATAGATATGTCTTTCATCATCATTTGGCTTGGAGCAATTAAGAAAACCCCTTCTTAATACGCCATGCGTGAAAGTTGATATAGTGCTTCTTTATATGCTCTTCAACTCCACAAAAGTAAAACTAGTACCTTCCGGTTCACCCGTTTTTCTTTCTTATTTCTTTTGTGGTGTTGTATCTATAACTTCCATTTTCTTTTTTCTTCTTTTTCTCTTGTCCTTGCTTTTAGAGTTCGAGATAATTTGAGAAGTTTTTACCTTATCTTGCTTCGACCTTTCCATTTCCTAAACACAGTATGATATGAGCTAATTCAGAGACCAAGTCTCTTTCTGACAATTGCACCTCACCTTAAACTAGCTAACTTGTGTTGGAAGAGATATCAAAACTAGATGCACCAGGAAGTCTTTATAGAGTTCTAGCTTAAGTCCTCTTAACTTGAAAGCAAGATGAGACATTTCCACGATGTACTCCCTGACATTGCATTTGCCCCTATACGTCATTGAAATTAGGCTTGTCAAAAGTGTACCTATTTTAGCCTTCTCATTCTTGACAAACATCTTTTCAATGTCTGCAAGGAATTTCGTAGGCGTAGTTATGTTTTTAGACATTATACCCCTAATGCTTTCGGAATAGCATTTTTCATAATCATGATATACATGCGATTTGATTCAATCACACTTCTCTTTATCTTTTCTCTCATCAAGAGTATTTTTATCCGTTAGAGGTGGGGAATGATCAACCCTTAACGCAAGGTCAAGATCCATAACTCCAAGAACCATCAAGAGGCTCTCTTGCCATGATATAAAGTTTGTGCCATTTAGCATAGGAATATAGTTGATGCTAGCAGTAATATTACCATAAGTCTTTATAACTAAATTCATAGAAAACAACAATAAATAGACAAAACAAGTTCACATACGTCTTAAAACAAACATAATAAATTCAAATAAAGGTAATTCCTATCTCAAGATACCGAGTGCTCTATTAATATTTCATCTTTGGACAAAAATACTAACTTGCAAGTGGTATCTTGTTATAATAATTAAACACTGATAATAAAAACATGCAAAACAATAAATCTTTCTTTGGGCTGATTTATTGCTCACATGAAAACCAAATAATCATCATGTGTTTATTACCGTAAGTGTACATGTAATTCTGTTAAATGTCAACCTTCCTTTAGGGCGGTCTAAATTTATATAAGTTACAAGCACACATCCGTTTATATTTTAAAACAAAATAATTTTCACGAGAGATGTCACTTTAGTGACATTTCGTTTCAATTAATTTGTCTCAAAATATATATACTTAATTATACCAATATTTGAATTTAAACTGATTGGGTCAAAGTTTATTGGGTTATATGTGAAGCCCTGAATCCTGTTATGAGATTTTCACCTCCGGAACCTGGTTAATCACGGATGCCGTGAGCGACGGTGGGTTTTAAACAGTAAAAACACAAATTTCAAAAAGTTTTCTTTAATAAAATATGGTCATAGAAAATTCGGTTTCAGAAAATTTCAGCATGTGGAGTTAGTTTCATTGACAATCCGACTTGTCATAAACAAACCATTTTCTTACAAAAGAAATCCCAACCAGCATGTTCAAAGCCACTCCATATTTAAAAACCAATCATACGAGTTCACATAGAAATCCATTTATACAACAAGGTTGATGACAGGTACTTTAAATAAAAGTCTGTTTACAATATAACAAAACCAATCACTTTATACATCAAGGTTCTTTTCATAAAGAATCCAAAAGATAGTATATGGACATCAGAGGCTACTAAACTCGTAGACCACGTGCCAATCCCTGATGCTTGACCTGCAAAATTGTTAAAAAAATGGGATGAGCCAAAATCGGGCTCAGTGGAAACTATATAGGTTTTAATAGAAAATAAGTACTTTACTTTTAATATCATAGTTTGAAAATCGTGCCATGCAATGCAGTTCAGACCTAAGTACATATCAAACCTCACTAGGATTTCTATCCTAGCCACTGGAAGCTAACTACCCGACTAACCGATCCTTTTCCTTAACGTTCCAATAAAGAAACCCTTCACAGTTTTTCACAATTCACGAGGACGGTTAGTCTAAAGCCATCACACTACAATCCCTAGCTTCCTAAGGTTCGTTATGTTACAGTGGAAAGGTTTTAAGGTATACCAACATAACCTCATGCTATTCGTACTCACACTGGGAATCGATAACTAATAGCCAAGCATTTATTATTATTTATTCTTTACTGATTAGTTCATTATGAATATCCATGCTTGGCCGACTAACAGGCTTTACCACTAAACCATCCATCTAAGGTAGTATGCTATGGCACTCTCTTCTTGGGCTATATCATTAGTCATAGTTACCCTTTGTTTATTAGTTAATCGAGTCCATTGTGATCCGATTATCTATCCTCGTGAACTACGCGTGTTCTCACACTTGTATAGTATATTTTTAAGGCCAACAGCTAATAATACTTTCCACTTTATGTGTTAGTGCATTATGAATGGCCGTCGCTTTTTTAAGTATATTATGTTCTGTCTAACAAGTGTCAAAGGCAATATATAATCAATAATACCATACAAGAGGTGATACGATACAATAATAATGATAACATTAATAAGAACACACATCCATCCGCATCGTATCTTTTGTATAATGCCTCGGTTTCACCCCGGCAGTCTGACTAAGCCCATAACAATGAATCCAGCGAGTCCTGAAGGATCCAAGGCTCTTATCCATGTCTCCTCCAGGTGGGGTGGTAGATCAGGGACTTGGTTTTCCAAATAAGTCATTTGGAGATAACCCATGTAAGACATTTTTCCAGGAATGACACTTTGAATAGTTAACAAGGAGAACACCCATACAAGCCTCCAACGACGCCTGAGAAAAACTACACCAGGAGACACCCTAGCAGGGTGATGTCTATTAGTAGCCCGACTACTTCTCGGGGGCTCACCATTTGGGTAGGTAGTGGTATATGGGATCTTCTCCGCTTCTTGGGAAAACTCTATAGCCCAGAACACATAGTTCAACAGGAAGACAAGATACACAGAGTGGGCTCTCCTTTGTGGACAATTCAACCACATGTGGAGTCACCTCCTTCTTTTCCCCGTGCAAGGTTTAGGGGCTTTCACCCAGGGGAGGTAAATAGGCATCCCATCTTCGAGTCACCGGGAGTTACCCGATGCTCGGTCAATCATATCCAACCCATATATGTGATCCCAGTAGCAAACATCACATTTATTCATTTTCCACAATGAATATCATCATCATCAATCATACATCACACATATGGCTAATCAACATATAAACACAGTATACAATTGCCCACTAATTATTAATTATTAATCATTAATATTATCATTCATCATTACTATAAGTGTTGTCATCGCGCTTGTAATCTATAGGCTTATCATCACTTGGTTATTCTTATTCTATGGCCAACTAGCTCATTATTAGGGTTATATATCTCATTACGTTTCATGTGTACCAATCTAGGGCCTTAAGTGTTTTATGATGATTCTCTAGCCATGTCATCAAGCCAAGTATCGATTAATGTGCCCCTAGTTCAACCAGTGTTCATATGGTGCACCAAGCTACATATGTATATATGGCCATGGCAACCTAGGCTTTGCCAAAGTATGTTTACTATATTATCAAGGAGTACCAAGGTCGTATTCTCGTTACTAGTATCTATCATGCTTCACATAGGGCACTAGACTTAAGGTATGTTGCATATTACTACACCCTGATGGACTTTTAGTGCAAATCCCATAATTTATGCTCTATAATCGTATTTGATAGTATATACATGTATATCTATTGCTAATAATAACCCATCATCAATCCTTCTATATGCGTAAATCCCCAAAACCCCCAATTTCTAGGTTTAATATGTGAGTACAAGACGCATTTATCATAAATCTTGTGAGATGTAACTTAAAACATGTATATAATTGACAAATCATGCAATAAAAGTGTAAACCCATCAATATCTTTCATTAATTAAAGGTTTATCTAGCCCAAACCCGAAGTGATACAAATAACCTAGGGTTTTATAAAAAATCCCCAATTTGTGTTCAAAACTCTAATGCAATATGTAATAACTTAAAAAAAACCTTTTTTTACTAGTGTTCCCACCTTAGAGAAGCTGAATTGTGTAGTTGATGAAGCTTTAAAGTCCAATCATGAAACCCTAGCTCCATGCTTAAGCTCCAATGGAAGGAACCAAGGTTGGGGACGATGAATAGTGATGGAAAAGATTATTTGGAGCTCAAATCTTGGTTTATGATGAATAATTCATCAAAACCCTCAAGAATTACTCACTTTCTCTCTCTAAAATCTCTTGGGGTGGTGATGTGGTGTGTGGGTTGAATGGTGGTGTTTAGTAGTGATAAATGGTGAGAAAATGGGTAAAAAAGAGTTAAAATTCGACACACATGGGTCTAGGATCGATCCCAGAAACATTATGTCCAAGCTTTGGTTTTCACTACATTAATTACTATTAGTATTTTGGTCATAACTCTGTGCTCAGAACTCAGATTGGAATGATCTTTTTGTCCACGGACAGCTAATTCAAAGATAATCAACAGTGCAAACGAAGTGGAGAATCACACAGCGTGCTTTAATTGAAGATAGTTGCAACCTGAAGGAAGAAGTTAAAGCTAAAATCTGGCAAACTTCGAGAGAAGCAAATCGCTGTGTTGATAAGATGGTGAAGCTTGAAGGATCACAACGAGATGAGCAACGATGTGGTGGAGGATTTGATGTTTGATATGATTTGGCTTTCTTACCCAAGAGGATACTGATTTCTTTTTGTTTTGTGGTGTTGTTTTTGTTTTCTTCTTCATCTTTCACCAAAAAAATAAAAATACTTTGCAATGTGACCCATGTCATATACAAAAGGTGATAGACAATCAATTCATTGGTAAGTGTTTTTTATTTATTAGCTCTCTATCATTCATATGCACTCTCATAGAAAAACCATTGAAAAAGATCTAAATTTTCCATTGTATTGTACACTCGTAGAACATGTCAGATGTTCAATACTTAGTATATCTTTTGACATTCAACTTTTATGCCATTACATTCTACAAGCATCAATAATAATACGTTATATGGGGTTTTGCCAACAGTTTATTATTGACAACAAGTATGTTGCCCGCTTTTGTGATTCGAAATGAAGGATAATTTTTACACAATAGAAGTTGATGTTGCAAACTGTTTGACTAGATTGACTAATGTTTTTGTCAACTAGAACGTCATAATCCAAAAAATGAAAAGAAAAAAATAGGTACCAAATTTTATGGTGAAGAATAAATGGAAGACAACTCAAATAACCCTAAAAAAACAAAGGACTCTTAAGTATTCAGTGTTAGAAAAAAAAGACATATTCGGTCAATTTGGATCAGTTTACACATGCCCCAAAATCGATACCGATCAAGATTTTTTTAGGTTCTTCAAAAGTTAATCAAACAATTAAATCCAAAAGGTCCAAATAAGATAAATTAATATTGCATTTTATGGGATCGATCAATTTAATAAGTGGTCAAAAATTATATTATTTATTATATGTAACGCACCCAATGTGTGAAAAATTAGACACGATGATCGTCGATGATATGTCATTTTAGGCGCATGTAATAGACATTTTACTTAAGACTCAGTATAAAATTTGTGTTGCTGATGGAGCTCTTAGGTATTTGCAAGTAAAATCAAACCATGATCCCAGTTATGGATAAAACCTTTAAAAAGAGGCTTTAGCAAATATGTATATTGACATATACTCGAAATTAGGGCCGCCCTTTCACAAAATGCTATAAAAATATACATAATATCATACAACCAACACAATCACATGATCCTACCCACCCCTTCTCCCTTATCTTATTTTTCCCTTTCATTCTTTCGATCCAAAGAAACCGTAAAAATTAGACATTTCCCCTTCAATAAAGTTCGTTCTGTACGTCAACCCAAGATGCTTCTTATACCTTGGTTATATTTCATCTCTTCAACAAGTTTAGTAATGAGCATAACGGCCCTCAAATAGTGGCGTTGAGTTTCTCGACCCCTTGCCCTAGGATTAGTCAGTTTTGGAATTGATTTATGGTAGATTTTGTAACAAAAAAATAGGAATTTATAGTTATACCTCGTAAAAAAAAGACTTTTTTCGCTTTAATAAGTTCATTGAATCCTTCCTTTTCTGACAGACCAATAACTCCTTGAAACCTTAAAATTAAATATGACTCGATTTTCCTGGACATCAGAGATGGCAACGCATTTACACATTTCATTAGAGATCATTTTAGTTTGCTAATAAACTTAAATAGTTACCCATCTTGACTTTAAGATGTTAGGACGGAAATGTTCATTATGCTTATTTGAAGCTTTGAAAGAATTAAATCCATTAATTAACTGGTGGGTGTTTTATAACAAAATGAAAACTTAATTCCCGGTTAAGTCTTCATAATATATTACAAACAAAAGATAACAGAGGTAGAAAATCAATTAGACCCCAAACTATAGATACGGATATAAAGGTTTGACATGAAATAAATAATTACAAGCTAATTCACTATTGTTATAAAGTAAGTTGTCAATTTGAGTATGTATCTAGTCAAAAATTAAAAATGAGAAAGTATATATAAAAGTAACTGTCAAAGCCTAACTTTAAAATAAACATAAATATAAGCACACATACACCCAAAGGGTGACTTCCTTCGATCATACGATAGAGTGGGTTGAAACGCTACAAAACTTTGAACCATAGCATGCCTTTTCCCCCTCTTGCTGCGCTACTTTCGTCCTCCCACTGAAACTAGGCTCTCCTTGTAATTGAAAATCGGAAGTGAATACCTGTAATTGTAGGGGTCAGGATCACATTGGACTCCAAGGTGAGTAATTTCGTCTGTATCACTATTGTACAAAACAAGGTTTTGAGTTGTAGTTGTGAAGAAAATCTCATTATAGTTCTTCCAAAACCCAAGCGGATTTTCTAATTGTACATGTGGCCCAAGTCCAAGAGTGAAAAGTTTGGTCCAACACCCTCCCTCCTCCTCATGCTTCATAACCCAAATCTCAATTGATTCCACTACATAATCACGTGGACTAATATAATCACTTACTAATAGGGCAATAGAATCGTCATTGTGCAACATAAGTCTAATATCTTGGGAATTGACCTCTAAATTGGCAAAATTATCTGGAACTCGTATGTCGTGAAACACTTCACTACCCATGTCAAATGAAACAATGTTAACATTCCGAATATACTTACCATTTGTTGGTACTACACAATCAGACAGCCAATAACATGCTCCATTTAAATACGTCGGATTAGAATAGAAAATCTCATGGATATGAGACGAAGCAACATTAGAAGGTCTCCAAGAATTGGTAGCAAGGCTATACACTGCAACATTTGGAGGTCTAGGCATTTCATCTGGAGGGATCGTTTGTTGTTCGGGGATCCAGACTACCTTGTAGCTGTTTGTCAAAGGGTTTACACCAAATCCAAATACATATACACAAGGCGGTCCTGGACGCGGAAAATTGAAGTCGGGTAAAGGGAGGAGTCTGAACTCAGTTGTAGCAGGGTTCCATAAAGCCAATTTATTATTATATAGCAAACCCCCATAACCATTGTGGAGTAGAAACAATCCGTCAACTGGTCCAATAATATTGTGCCAATAATAAATATTACCGAATATTTGTGTAATATCAATAATGTCATCATATGGAGGGGGTTGGGGTTGGCCTCTACAGATCTCATCATTATGGAACATGGCCAACGCAAATTCCTTAGACTTAACCTCATCTGGGTCTATCTCATATGAGTTTATCGCATGCAGCTCATTCAAGGATTTTGGATACGTTCTAACGGAATTATTGGAAGTAGTACTATCGGCTTTATTGGAACTAGTGTCCAGGTTACATTCATCGTCGCTGCTACTGACATCGGCAATCGGAGTGAAGCGATTAGAATTAGTGACATTATAAAGTTCGTTGTTGCTCACAATATCATAGCCATACATTTTACAAATGTACTGATCGGAAAGACAATCAGGGTCAGGATCGTCAAGAATAAACCGTTGGTGAAGGTAATGAAGAACAAGGAGCATGTCACGATTATTAAGATTGCGGTAATGATTCTTGATAAAATCAGGGCTTTCGATGAGAGTGTACCAGTATTTGCTCACACACTTGAAGCACAAAAGTGATTTCACTTGCAGCCTAGACAGAATATTAATCAACAAATCTTCCGGCATATTACTATTATTAACACCCCCAACACCGCTGTGTGCCATGTTCCCCCCTCTCCTCCTTTTACTATATCTTCAAAATTTTAGAAGCAAACATTATTTTTAGAAAAGAAAACGAATATATGCTAAGCAAATGAAAAATCAGAAATACCCTACTCTTGTTTGTAGATAAAATTCAAATCAATTTAAAAAAGATTCAAAATTTTAAAACTGGATTGAATTGGGACACTAAATAAAACTCCTAAAAGGTAGATATCTAAATTGAACCTACACCCAAATTTCAATACTTTAAATTCAAAAAAATTCAAAAATCCAGACATAATAAGTTTGAATGTAGACCCTACAACATGAAGAATATATGACGTATATTGAGTTTTGTGCAAAATAACATATAATTTTGTATGTGAAAATGCCTATTAATGTTTGAACAATTAACATACAAAAAATAATAATCTTTAAAAATACAAGTGTCAACAAGGCATATTAAGTTTCGTATACGTGTATTTATGAGATATATTTTGCAGGACTTTATTCGAATATAATATAATTTCGTGCCAAAGTACTCTTATTGCTTGGAAAGCTCTCATATTCTAATATAATTTTGTAGGACTTAAAAATTTATTCAAATCTTAATTACTCTCAGTAGAGAACTTGTTGGCTATTTTGTAATCTATACTAATTTTTTTTTTCTCTAGATATAAGTTTATTTAAAAAGTGTCATTGAAAATATAGATTTGTTTCAATTGCGACTTTTCTCTTCCCTTCCGCGGGATGAAATTTTAGTGGTTTTGATTTGTTTTCTGCCTATATATATATATATATATTTATATGGAAGTCGAAGTAGATTTATGACTTTTGCTCCTTAAAAAACTAAAGGAATCATGAGATAAAGTACGTGAGGGTGAGAAGCTGGATTTATTTAAATTGCTTTTATAAACACGAAGAAACCAAGATTTAACTAATTTTGATTGAAGGTGATGTTCTCAGCAATTTTCTATCTTCTTCTTCTAGGCTCTGTATGTAGATAGATCATTTTTAGAAGTAGCGCTACAGGGGTGAAATAATAATCAAGCGATAAATTATGGCAAACCACTGGAATCATATAATTTCATTATGAAAAATCATATAGACAGAACCACAACATAATCAAATGCAAAATTAAGGAAACAAATTCATGATTTTAATGATCAAGGATATTGATCGATCTCAATAATTTTGTAAGAATGGCTATTACTATCAAAAGGGACAAAAAGCTACATATAAAATTTCTAAGCCAATTTCATATTGATAATGATGCAAATGAGGGTACTCGATCACCAGGTGTAGATTATTGTTAAATGTTAAGAGGTCACAACCACTTCAAACAAGTTTGTCAGTGGTAGAATACCTGGTGCAGCCCCTGTAATAAAGCCATCCCCAGATTAAATCAACATTGAGCAAAGTTTCACTTGAAATTACACCGACAACTGTAAGTATTATAGAAGAATAGCATTTCGATCCATAAAGAAAAAAAATCGAAGAACAAAAGTGTGTGTGTGTTTTTTATTTTTATTTTTTTTATTGGAAACAAATAGCATATATTGAAAGAAACACAAGCGATACAACAAAAAGTACAAACAAATTCGGCAGAAAATTCATCACAGCTAGAGAAGTCAATAAAGTACAAACAGAAAGCTACACAGCTGTCCTAAACAAAACAGCTCCCATTCCGAAAATCGTCCAACTATTCAACAGATAGCTGCAACCCAATTGTTAGCAATGTCTGAAATGGACCGAAGCCCAAATGAGGAACAAAAGGTTTGAAACTAAATTTCCCAATGAATACGTGAATATAAAGGATTGAAAGAAATTGATGCATTTGGTACTGATCGTAGATAATCATAAGATCGAGGGGAAAAGCCCTAAAATGCACATAAAAAAAAAGGCACGAAATCTGAAGCAATATACACTATGTATATTCATCAATACATGACTAAATGAATGTCAAAAAGGATAATAAACAATGCCCTTACACGAATTGGAAGCAACAAAGGCAAAGATGATGATGGACACGAACTGGAAGAACACTTTTTTCCCGTTTTATGGAGCCTATATTCGATTATGAATAGAGGTGATCGGATGCAATTGGGGGATAGTCGTGGAGAGAAAAAAAAATTCCTCTCAATGAGAGGAATTGTCATTTCATTCATAAACCTACTATCTATTACAATAGCTTAAATAAGAAAAGAAAGACCAAACAGGACAAAACAGAAAGAAAAAAAAAGGGAAGAAAAGAAAATAAATTATCTCTCCACACATACTATTCTAAGCAACTGCTACATATTCCCACAATTAACGGGCACCACAATTGAAATATAATATGACTCAACAATAGCAATACGACAAGAAGAAATAGACAAAGACTACTATATCCCTAGCATTGTGTGAGAATCACAACAATGTGTCCCCTTTAAGACAACCTTGTCCTCGAGGATGGAAATCAGGAAATTGATTGTAAAATAAAGGGGGTATCCTCCCACATAGGTGAAATTGTTTTTATACTGGTGGATTGGCAAGCTATGGCAGGTTGGCAAGGATAGAGGAAGGTCGTTGGATTGAGGGTTTTTGTGGGCATATTAGAGCTACGGTGCTAGGTGTAGAATTGTGTAGTGTCAGGGAAAGCCTAAAACTAGAGAAAGAGGTCCGCAAGGATTTGATTTGGAAAGTGAATCCTTAGATGCAGTTAATCTAATCAACAGTGCAAATGAAGTGGAGAATCACACAGTGTGCTTTAATTGAAGATAAGTGTGAGAATCCTTCCCCACGACCTTCCTTCTCGATTTCGGATCGTTTATTTTGGAAATTTTTGGTTTTAAGGAAAACATGTTTGCAGAGTCGCCAGTTTGTTTTGCAAGAAAACAAACAAAATATTGTATAAAAGATAATCTGAAATTGAATTATCTTTCATACGTTTGAAACCAAAGATTATTTGATAAATCGTTTTGCTAGGGTTCGGGAACTATGTTACGAATTGGGAAGGTGTTAGGCACCCAATTCTCCCTTTTGTTCTCTTAATGGGTCATGTATTTAATTCCTATTTTAGATATCTTGCAAGTAGTTTGAATTGTCTTCAAAATAGTCCTTTCGGATAAATTTTGTTTAAGATTGTATTTATGAAATCAGACTCAAGCTTTGCGAGGGCCTACATATTCATTCTTAGAATGAAATTAGAGTCTAGTAGTTCCACTTGTTTCAAAACTGTTTTTGTGTTTGTTTTGTTTTGAAAACGTGTCAAAATGGATTTTAGTTTTTTTTGTAAAACTTAGAAAGGATTTGTTTTGAATTGACACACGGTACGCAAATTCTGACATAAGGTACTTAATTTGTTTAATTACTCGAATGTATCAAAAGAATCATTTGATTTTTTCTGTTAAGGATTCTAACCAAAATGTATTTTTGGGGCGCAATAAGAATTTGTATTCTCAAATGATATCAGAGGGGTTTGCAGTCTTCTCAAGCGATCAATTTGAGAGTCCTTCTCAGGCACTCGCTATCTATTTTCATTGTTCAACTCTTTGACAACATGAAAAAACATTAGAAGGTCCTTTTTAGTAGTTTGAAGAGGAATTCATTTTCATTTTAATAAAAAAAAAACCCAGTGAACTTCTATGCAAATTATTTATTTTTCTTGATTAAAATTTGTAATTGAAATTCAGATGAGTTGTAGAAAAGTGTACCTGATGCGCTTGAAAAGAAATATAATATTTTTGCCTTGGTGATAGTTTCATTTCTTGCTTCTTTCTCTTTAGAACTTTTTCTCTCTAGAGCTCTTTCTCTATAACTTTCTCTTTCTAAAACTCTCTTTAATAATGTCGACATAGTTTTTTCTCTCTAAAACACTTCTCAAGTGTTGACGATCCCAAATGAGACCCCAAGGGTCCTATTTTTAAAGAAAATCCTGCTCAAAAACAATTCAAAAGGGGCTAGCTGCGGGGTGTGCGGCTAGGGCTTGCAGTTGGCAGCCACCTGTGCGGCTAGGAAGTTACCGTGCAGCTAGGACCTGCGGTTAGCGAAGTGGCAACATTGGTCGTGGCAGGTTCCCAACGGATTTAAGGATGTTCCAAAATTAGGGTTCCCCTATAGACTTCTATATGCATGGATGCTCGTTTTGTATTAAACTAGATTCACATGAGAGTCATGGATTGGGGTGTTCACAGACCCTCTCGTCCCAGGATTCTTGCTTGCAAGGATTCTGGACGATAATAAGAAGACAACAATTCACGACTCGCGTGAATCTCAACTTGTTTTTTTATTCATGAAATCCTTCGAACCAAAGTGTACCCTCTTGGTAGGGGAATTTTGTAGGGCCTTAAGCAATGTGACCTACGGCTGACCTTCCTCTCGGTCTGGCTATCTCTGATACATCGATATATTCTTTCGTCTACCCTTAGGGGCGTCTTTCTACCCTCGGCATACTTCCCCTGGCAAAATCTTCTCACCCTCGGCGTTTGTTATTTTCCCAAATTTTTCTACCCTCGGCATAATTCTCTGAGTTGATTTTATATCTTTTAAAAAGAATATTCCCATATTTTAGGGAAAGTGAAAGAAATAATTCCCATCTTTTGGGGAATGCGATAAAAATTCCCATTGTGGGGGAATGCGAAGAATTCCCGTCTTGGGGAATGTGGAGAAAGAATTCCCGTCTTGTGGAATCTGGAGAAAAGAATTCCCATCGTAGGGAATGTGAAAAAATTCCTATCGTGGGGAATGCAAATAATTTCTTTCTTGGGAAATTCGCGGGAGAAAGATTTCCCATCATGGGGAATGCGAAGAATTCCTTTCTTAAGGAATTGGCGGGAGAAAGAATTCCCATCGTGAGGAATGTGGAAAAAATTCCCATCGTGGGGAATGCAAAGAATTCTTTTCTTGGAGAATTCGCAGGAAAAAGAATTCCCATCGTGGGGAATGTGGTAAAGTCCCCATCATGGGGAATGCGAAGAATTCATTTCTTGGGGAATTTATGGGAGAAAGAATTCCCATCGTGGGAAATGTGGAAAAATTCCCATCGTGGGGAATGCGAAGAATTCCTTTCTTGGGGAATTTGCAGGAGAAAAAATTCCCATTGTGGGGATTGGGGAAAAATTTCAATCGTGGAGAATGCGAAGAATTCCTTTCTTGGGGAATTTACGGGAGAAAGAATTCCCATCGTGGGGAATGCGAAGAATTCCTTTCTTGGAGAATTTGTGGGAGAATGAATTCCCATCATAGGGAATGTGAAAAAATTCCCATCGTGGGGAATGCGAAGAATTCCTTTTTTGGGGAATTCGAAGATTCTACTAAGATTGCCAAGAGCAAGAGATCTTTTCGATAAAACTTCATCTTGCCGACATAATCGAAGAGGTTGGGTTTTTTTGATGTCTCTTGTAAAGAGAAATGTATGCTAGGGAGAATATGAAAACTTCATCTTACCTTCGGTTTGACTCTTCTTCTGTCAACAAGAAATTGACTTGGTTTCCCCTTGAGTCCCAGACCTTTGTGCATAGTGGTGGACATAGTTTTCAACTCTACCCATTGGCTTTACTTCTTTGATCATGGGAATAATGCTTTTCTAAAAATTCCAGTCCCTTCTTTAGTTACCCTCTGGCTAATTAGAGGAAAGTGCCGGTCCGCATCGTTTTTTATTTTTCGATACCCTTATTGCTCCCTCATTTGCATATTTTTGTGAATATCCAACCCATTGTTTTGGCTTTTGGATATTTAAATTTTTTTCTTTTTTTTTTCAAATAGGAGTCTTACTCACCTAAGATGTAACTCTTTGCTTTTTTGGCACAGCCGTCACTCTTAATGTGGCTATCCTTGTTGATTTTTCTTTTATGTTTTTTCACGCTTCTGACTTGGACCAACGGGATTTTTCCCTTTTTTACTCTTTCAATTTTTTCTTATACCCGATTCCTCTTTTACACCTTCCTCTTTTGCTAGATTCGAACTAAGTCCAGGATTGATCATTCCTCAAAGCTTGGCTCCACCACAAATCTCAAAATTCAGCTTTTAGGCTTTGTATCTTACATCGTAGTGCGTGTCTAAGTGATTCTCGGTCTGTTTATCTTAAAAAACTAACCGAAAAGTCTTTTAGACATCAAAGAAGTCAAAAATTTTTGTCAGAACTTTGATTTTGACTTTGTCGTTTGGGATTACCCCCCACTTGTTATGTGACAAGGAACTTGTAATACAATAAGTGCCCAAACGACAAAGTGATCTGGCAACCTATAAAAGCTTCACATCTTTTCATTTGAACTTTTAAACTTCTCATTCTCTTTCTAACATATCTTTTTCTTGTTCACATACTTACTTTGTAACAATTCCGTTGGTCATGTGTTCTGTGATGATCTGCCATGATCGTTTTTGTGTGACGACGAATGGGTATGTGTGGATTTTAAGGGACCCCCTGGGGTCAAACAGTGTGAGAATCCAGATATGTACCCCACAGATTATCATTTGAAAATCTTATTTTTGTTTTGAGGGAAAACGTGTTTTGTAGGGTCACCAGTTTGTTTTTCAAGAAAACAAACAAAAGATTATATAAAAGATAATTCAAAAACGAACTAACTTTCATACGTTTGAAAGCAAAGATTGATTGATAACTTGTTTTGCTAGGGTTCGGGAACTACGTTACGAATTGGGAAGGTGTTAGGCACCCAATTCGCCCTTTCGGTCTCTTTAATGGATCATGTACTTAATTCCTATTTTAGATATCTTGCAAGTAGTTTAAATTGTTTTCAAAATAGTCTTTTCAGATAAGTTCAATTTAAAACAGTATTTATGAAATCAGACTCGAGCTTTGTGAGCGCCTACGTATTCATTCTTATAATGAAATCACAGTCTCGTAGTTCCACTTGTTTGGAAATTGTTTTATGCTCGTTTGTTTTGAAAATGTATCAAAATAGGTTTTAGTTTTCTTGTAAAGCTTATAAAGGACTTGTTTTGAAAGTAGTGAACTTGTTTGCAAATTATCTAATTTTTTTGACTAAAACTTGTGTAATAATTGAAATCAGAAGAGTGGTAGAAAGATATACCTGGTGTGCTTGAAGAATAAAGACTGCTTGCTTGCTTATTTCTTTCTCTAAAACTTCCTCTCCTTAATTTTCTCTCTCTAAAACTCTCTCCCTAATTTTCACTCTCTAATGATCTAGACATAATTTTCTTTCTTTAAAACTCTCTTGAGTGTTGTTGTCCCCAAATGAGACCCCAAGGGTCTTATTTATAGCAAAAATCTCGCTAAAAAACATTTCAAAAAAGGCTAACCGCATGGGGTGCGGCTAGGGCGTGCAGCTGGCACTTGAAAATTGAAGTGGTAACATTTTAGACGTGGCAGATTCCCAACGAATTCGGGGATGTTTAATCCTCAAACCAAAGTCGGGTCTTTCCTAATAGTCTTCTATATGCTTGATAATTCAAGACTTAATGCAGAATGCTCGTTTTGTATGAAAATTAGATTCACATGAGAGTCGTGGATTGGGGTGTTCACAGTCATAGTGACTAAGATTGCATTGGGGACAACCTAGCTGATCCTTTTACGAAGAGCTTACTGGCCAAGACTTTTGATAGTCACGTTGAAGGAATGGGGGCGAGGCGCATAGCTGCATGCATGGCTTTGAGTCTAAGTGAAAAATAGTTAGAGTGATATACTAAAAGCCATGATTTTATTATTATTGGTTTTAATATGTTATATACACTCGATTTTGCTATTTTAATGAGAATATTTATAGGCAATTGTTGCATTATATTATTTGTTTAAATATTATGTAAGTGAGTCTTTTATTCCATGTAGTAGATGATTTTATGTGTAGAGTTTAGCTTACACACAGAAGATCATATCATCGGTTCTTGTGGAATATAAGTCTAGTGGTTCGCAATCTTAGATGGAATTGGACACCCATCGATATGATTGTAGCACATGTTTTGGTAATTTATCTTGATTGCAGGAAACAATATAGTTTCAACTCATTGTGCTAGTACACTTTGTGTGTATTAAACAGGATCGATTTTGGTTAATTGTTTTTATACTGACTCTATAAAACAATTTAAAATCTCATAGTTATTATGATTGCTTATACTTTTAATCTTGAAATAACTAATAGACATATATCAGTCGACTAAGCAGTTAGGCATCAGTCTATTGATGAGCTTTGCTCAGTCGATTGATGCTTCAGAATATAGCCGTTGGATTTCTGATTTTTTACCATTTTTGGTACCAAGCTTCTACCAAACCTCTAGAATGGCTATATCACTTTGGGGACTATATATACACTATCTAAGACACATTTTGGATGTTTAAAACACTCATAGAAACTTATTTTTCATCTATCTTCATTATTCAAAGATTCAAACTTTAGAATTGATCATTATTATTCATCTTTGAGCTATCCATTTGATCAATCAAGATAACTCTAGTGTAAGCTTCAAATTGTATCTATCAAATACTTGAGTGTTGTTTTTCATTGCTGTGATTCACCAAACAAGTTGTATTTATTTGTGAGAGGTCAATCTCATAGGATAACAAGAAGGTAAATTCTTATTTAGTATCTATGAGAGGTAAATCTCACAAATTAGCAAGAGAGAGATTCTTATGTGAATATTGTGGTAAAGCAATATTTGTAAAGAGTGTGTGAGACAACTACACTTGTAGAGGTTTGATCTTCACCCAGAAAGAGATTGGAATTAGTGAAAATTCTCGGAAAACTAACTGAGCGCGGACTATGGTTTGGTAAACCAAAACCGTGAGGATAAAAGTCTTGGACTTCAATTGGTTCAATCTTTCTAACTCAATCTCTTTATCTACTTGCTATATTATTGCTTATTTTGAGATTGTTTGATTATTTGCTCTTGTGTTTAATTGTTTATTTCTTGCATTCCTTCATATACTTGTTTAGCTTAATTGTTTTGCTTAAACAATTTTCGAAAAGTTTTTTAATTCTGCATTAAATTTTTAAAACCCTATTCACCCCCTCTAGGGTTCTTTTCCGACCAATAATAACCCCTTGAGAAGCTTATAAGTTTTGATCATGTCAAACCCTACAGGTGGATTATGTTAATCTGACATGTCAAATAAGTTAAGCGGTAAGCTCAAAGATTAAGAAGTCATTTAAATATAATTGTAATTTAATTTAAATGACGTTTATCTGTAATCATAGCGTGGGGAGTATAATAAGCATTTAATAACAAGGAGCTCGAAGTGCAATTTTGAGATAAGGACGGAAGTGCAATTATAATTCTCTAGTGGTATGAATTATAATTTATGGAATGAATTAATTCATAATCGAATTAGGATTTTAGTTTTTCATAGCAAGCCCAAACACTTATTTCTCTTTAGGGTCCCTATCGTAGCCTTATATATACGTTGTCTTTGCCTGTTCTCGTGGTACAATAATTCTCACGAATTTAGGGTTTGTGTCATAAAGAGAGGTGAGGGAATTTCTTGTTAATACTGCAGCCCACACTCGGTACAAGATAGCACGACTAAAAGAATACGATAGAAGATTGTGAGGTTCCATTGAGCCCGTGTTCTCAATTCGTCTACACCAATTGTTGTTCGTGCTAAGACGAGATCAAATCAAAGAGATCTCGAAGGAAAAATCCAATTTTGCACTAGGATTTTATGTAATTTTTTTTGTTCGGTCTATACGCAATATTGAACGATCCTGGTATTAAGTTTCCATCACATCCAACTATTCATTAAAGAGAAACTACTTAAATATTTATAATAAAAAATAGTAATAAAAATAATAAAATATTAAATAACGTGTGTAAATTGAAGAATATTTACCCAGGTCAAAATTATCATCATTCTTGTTGCATCCATTAATGGCCATTTGTTTCCCAAACATACCTTATTTTCTTAAATACTTCCACATCTCCACATTGCTAACTATAGTTTGTTTTCAAGATTGTCTTTATAGAAGGTCTCAATATAAGTTAAAACACCTTCCATGACAACTTGGTCTTTTTGTATGTTAGCATCTTTGTAGTGGTAGTATGGATTCAATAAGTAGCCAGCGAAGTGTAATGGACTATCAAGCCAACTTTCGAATTTTGCATCAATAATTACTAGTATTGGGTGATAGTTAGTCTCCACATTCTTGAATGCCTCTTTAATGTTGTTTTTTTTCCTTTGTAACTCACCATTTAAAAATCCCATTGCCGGCTTTTTATCTCCATCCACAAGACGAAGCACTTTTACTAAAGGAGCAAACACCTTCAAGTACAAAGACAACTCATTCCAAAAAACCATACTTAAAATGGTGGCACTTGCAACTTTCCCCTTTGCCGTTTTTGACCATTTGCAACCTCCCCATTTGTCACTAGTGAACATTGGCCTCAACTTATCTTTCTTTTCCATTATACTTTGTAAAGTGAGAAAAGAAGTAGCAAATCTAGTAACCCCCGGCCTAACAATATCCCTCTTTGTGACACCCCGAATCCCGTTCTAATGGTGAATCTATGTACTTCTGTCATTTATACCTCACAATCAACCATCCTATAGGCACTAATCCCAAAACCCCCAATTTTGGGTTCATACACTTAGCTACAAGAAGGGTTTATGAGGGATCTTTCTGTATACAAACTAAAACATGGATTTGATGGTTAAATCACATAATTGGAAAGTTAACCCGTCAATACCAATCATCAATTTGAGTTCTATATAGCCCAAACCCCATGATATACAATTTGGGTAAAAACTTCAAGTTTAGTTTGATTTTGAAGCATATAATACTTACTATTTTGAAATAAAGTATGAATACTAGTGTTCCCACCTTAGAGTAGCTAAATCAAGGAGTTGATGATGCGTACGAGCCCAATCGCGAAACCCTAGCTCGCCTCCAAGCTCCAATGGTGGATGAAAGAGGAAAAAGATGATGAATAGTAACTTAGATGTGGGTTTATGTGATTGGAAGCTTTGATCTTGGGTTTGGGATGAGAGATGTGTGTAATCTCCTCTCTTTCTCTCTCTAGAGTTCTCTAGAACTCTCTTTGGGTGTTTGAGGGTGTTTTGGGTTGATGTTGGGGCAAAATGGGCTTAAAGAACACTTTTAAAAAGCTCAAAACCGACCTAGCCCGCTGCAAGATAGGTCCTCTGTCCAGAACCACCCCAAATATTAAAGGCCAGACCGGTTTGGAGAATCCTTAGACCAGTCTGTGAGTAAAAGTTGTGCTCTAGTGTACTGATCTTCAATCGGCCATAACTTTTCGTTCCGGATTCTGATTGAGGTGATCTTTATGTCCACGGAAAGGTAATTCAATGCTTTATAACTTCCTAGAAGGAAGTTTCCTCAAATTATGGATGGATTGTTCCCAAAAATTCTCCAAAGACAGTGCTACTGAATGAGCAAAATTTAGAGATCGGCTTACTTCAAACCTTGTTTTGATCAACTAGGATGGTGAACTGGTCTTCGGTCAAAACACAAAAGTTGTAGAATGGTATGAAACCTAGAAGTACAAATAAATGGTGTTATAATCTTCTTGGTAAACTTCCTCATTAGTGACAAAGTCTTATGATGTGCATAAATGAAAATGGTTAACGTCTTTGCCTTCTCAATCAATCCTTTAAACCTTGCTTGTTTGCCAATTCCTTTAAGCATGAGGTTCAATGTGTGAGTGGCACAAGAAGTCCAAAATATGTTTGGCCTCTTCACCTTTAGCAAGTCCGCCATGGCCATATTGTTTGAAGCATTGTCCGTCACCACTTGAACAACATATTGTGGGCTAATTTCATTAATAAATTTGTCAACATAATAAAAAATATACTATCCCGTATGTGCCGACTCTGAGTCTTCCCTAGAACAAACAAAAGTGGTGTCTTCCTTACAATTAACACATAAATTCATGATAGTCCTTCTTTTTCAATCACTCTAAGCATCAGTCATTATTGAACAACCATTTACTTCCCATTTTTATTCTTGTTTCTTGAGTGACAATTTAGTTCTTTCAACCTCTTCTTTTAGTAACGGCTCCCTCAAAAGGTATTGACTTGGAGGTTGGTAACCCGGGCCAAATTGACTGGCCGCTTCGCAAAATCTCTTGAAATTATCATTATCAATTGCATTAAATGGAATTCCGGATTCGTACACCCATCTAGCTAAAATCCGGTGCACATCGTATGTTCTTTATTTAAAAAGTGATTCATTCAAGTTTGATTGTAACACCCCATTTCCTAATCTCTTGCAAATCACGGCCTAGGTCGCGTATAAGGCAGAATCGGGCTCCGGATAGCCAAATTGGGTTTTGGAAAGGTTGGTATGGTTTGGAAACTTCCAAAAAGTCATATTTATATATTTAAGTGTGTTATAATGACCATAAGTTGTTTCGGGTTGTTCGGACGAAAATCGGCTCGAAAATCACAAGTTTAGGTCCTACGCGATTAATGGTTTTTACCCAACTTTGGAAGACCATATCTTCTTCATCCAAACTCCAAATGAGTCCCCGTTTTCTTTTACCTCTAGGTTTTGATCCAATCTACAACTTTCGTGTTTTGGCTGAGACCCAATTCTCACTCCTCGATAGACAAAATTGGGCGTGAAGTTGAGACTTTGACCAAACAGCAAACTTTTGTGCTGTGAATAGTGGAAGTCGACTACATGGTCTTAATGTGGTCGACTACATCGATCTAGGCGAGATTTTTAAGCTTATTTCCTCCCTTTTCCGTCTCATTTTCACCCAACCAATTGGAGAGCTTTTAGAGAGAGATTGAGGGTGATTTTGGGGAGAATCTCGTGACCATTTAAGGTGATTCCTTCCGCATCAAACCCACACCAAACAAAACCTTCATCCACCATTTCTAGGGTTTATAGCTACAATTTGGGGGTTTTCGCATATGCGTGGTTCTGGCTCGATTCTTCGGCAATACTTCGAGGGATTGACCCTCTTAAGGTGGGAACAATAGTATTTTAACAAGTTTTCTTACGATTACAACTTATTCATCTCAAATCAAACAAAACCTAGGGCTTTTTCTATAAATGCATGTTCATGGGGTTTTGGGATCAATTCTTCTTGATTTTTGGTTTGGTTTATGCTTGATTTGATTATATATTACGGATTTTATGATAAGCCCCAATTTCTATGTTGTTTTTGGTAAGATTGGTACAAAACCCTTATATGCGGATATGATAGTGAATTGTACGCTATAGTACGCGTACTTACGGGGCTATACATGGTTTTAGAAGTATGCTCTAGCCTTGATTATTTATATCTGTGATATTGTTGTTGTACTTCGGCCATTGGCTTATACTTTATATGTTTTATTATTCATTTGGCCAGTCCGTAACTGTGCTGGGCACGATTATAAACCCTTTATGTATAAGCAAAGTGTTATGATCTTAAGGGGAGGTCTATATAGGATTTATATACTATGAAAACTGTATTATATATTGGCTTTGGTGCCACGTTGACTGAAAGCATAGAATGCCTCCCAAATATATGATCTTTTAACTAAGCCATTAGTTGACGGACCTGGCAAGCCTAGTTCAAGTACAACAACAATACCACTACATGTTATACAATATGTATATGTACACATATCTGGAACGGATACATATTTACGAGTTATACGAATACATATGGAATGTATGTATATATAGATCTACATCTACTAGATTATGTATGTTCTTATGATTTTCTTGATTTGATGAGTTTATTGTTGTTTGGATACATTATCGGATGGCCACACCGTTCGTACTAGATAGATAGTTATTACCTGTAGCGTATAGCCTTGGTGGCTACGTGAGGATTATTGTAGCATGCGCCTTTGTGGCGGCGTTAGGTAGCGTATGCCTGTGTGGCTGCGTGAGGTAGTGACTAGGTGGACCTGGTAGGTGGTCCCTGCCTTGGGCAGAAGAAACCGAGTTGCCGGCTATCTCTATGCACAGTAGATGTATTAAAATCCTAGACGTGAGTATGATATATGTGATTGATGAGATATATCTAGTCGCGTAGTTGTGGCATATACAGTGTGATGATGTATATACGTATACACATTGCTTTTCTTATACTTTGGGTTGGGGACATTATATATATACGTGTCACGAAAGGTTTTCCGTGCATTGGCTGCTTCAGAAATATAGTATATATATATATTTACACTTGTATATACAAAGAGAAATGTATTTTACTCAGAAGTGATTCTTGATAGAGAAGCAGCACATAAACTATTTTTATTATAGTACATAGCATGGCATGCATGATTTCTAACCTATTTTCTTATACGAACCCTTATAGTTCCCACTGAGCCCGTTTGGCTCACTCCCATTTTCCAAACCAGGTTTTGCAGGTGTTCCCGAGAATGGTGCGCTTATGGAGTCTAGTAGCTCTGACGACCTCTGATGTCTAAAGTCGTTTGGGAACGACTAGTGTCATACTTCCTTTAAATTAAGATCATGAGTCTGTACTGTATAAATTACATATCCTATTGATTGATGTACTTTTGAAATTATGTTGTAAGACTATTTAATTAATTG
Source organism: Lonicera japonica (assembly GCA_021464415.1). Taxonomy (NCBI): domain Eukaryota; kingdom Viridiplantae; phylum Streptophyta; class Magnoliopsida; order Dipsacales; family Caprifoliaceae; genus Lonicera; species Lonicera japonica. The sequence continues at coordinate 121,377 of JAKCWG010000907.1, forward strand.
GGACCTCGTTGGAGGCCTTCTACAAATGACTTTTCTTCTTAAATGTGGAGTATCTATTGGTAAGGGATGATATGTACTTTTTTACAGGTTCTGGTTTTGCTTTATGAAAAAACTCCACATGCCAGATTTTCTCTTAAAATGATTTTATTACTTGAACTTGTTTTTGGTGTAAAATTCTAAGTTTTGCAGCTTATCACCCGTCGTCACGTACGACTCCGTGGCTAACCGGGTCCTGGAGGTATAATCCTCTAAACGGGATTTCGGGGCGTTACAAGTTGGTATCAGAGGTATAGGTTTGACGTTTTCCTCGGGGGATTCAGAGGTAGATCCGAGATTATTGGTGCGAGTGGTTATAGTATTCCTCGAATGATCGATGCACTCTCGTGTGATATGATTCTACCGTTAGGATATTTGGAAAATGGGAGAATTGTGAAAAGAGATGTGGCTTGTCTTGGCTACATCCATTCACTAAGTTCTAGCTTAATTCTTTTGGCCTCTTTCGTAAATTATCTCTGTCATTGGCTCCTACATCACCTGTTCCAAATATACGATTTGTGATCGGGATCAGTTCTGCCACTAAGTGAGCAAAAGGCGACTGTTGGATTATGTTATAGTCATCCGCCGACCAACGGTTGACTATCTGATAAACCTACAATCCACTATTGCTAACTAAGGTTAGAACGTGGCATACTCGTAGGAGAGTGGCTGCTAAAGTCATATTCCCAGTGTTTACCCCATTGTTTTTTTTCTTCGATTTTCTTAAGGGGTGAACCTAGTACATGGTTTATCGCTTCTCCGTATCCGTACGGCCGCGTTCGAACTTGTAAGTCTAGTTTCGAGAGAGGGAATCTGTGGATTATATTCAGATTGACTACCCTGTTACGAGTAAACGTTTATATTGTTCTAGAAATCATTTCGCTTGCGAGATCTCTTTAGCAAGATGACTATTTTATGATGGAATGGTGAGCAAATTTTCTTGAAAACCCACATGGAATGTATGAGAACGACCAAGTTTAGTCAGGCATGAGCTTATATCCTATCTCATGATTCTAAACCTGATATGGAATCATGGAGACTAGTACAGTTTTGTTGTGTATGCCTGTGTACTCTATCCTAAGAGTCTGGATTCGGTGTGGATAATGTCTGAGCCTTCTTACGGCTGCCGATAACTCGTGGACGATTATGGTTGTTGTATTCCTTGTGATACAAGGTAGAAACTGGAGGTAAGACGTACTTTATATATATATTTTCTTTCGAGAATGGGAGGTTGAAGGTGTTCTTGTCTAGAGAAAAGCATTGAGTATGCTTATTTTATAATTAAACCCTCTTTTTGTTAACCAAGTGAGTTCAATGGGGAATGAGAACCCGTTTAATGACCTTTGTATTCGACATATCTGTATCATGCCTTGTCCCCTAAAGTGATGGGGGATAGTCTTTTAAACGGTATCCATAAGGCATCTCACCTTTATTAGTTGCGATCCTATCTTTCATTCGCAATAAGGAATCCACAACGAATTCGTCTGAAGGACAATTTTATTCCATCTTCGTTAAGGGGGACTTATCAGAGTAACGCAGTGAAAGCTTGATGATTTGTTGATTCGAGATTAAGGTGACTACTCATTTTCTAAGCTTTCCACATTTGTTAAGTATACTGTATCAAAACCGTGAGAGTTTGGTTTGTAAAGAGATTAGAAGTGAACTCCCTTGGTAAATCTTGAGGAAGAGTGTTTTCCTAATGGGTAGCTCTCGTGGCAAAAAGGAGTTGGAACCTTTAGTAGAACTTGATGCTCTTCTATTTCACTTCCTTTGTTGTTTTCAAGTGGAGTTTTGGGTACACATTCAAGTTGATAATGATTGTGTTTACCCTAATAGAGGAGATTGGTTCGAATTACTCAATAATAGCATGATGAAGTATCAATTGTGGCTTAGTGAACTAAGGATTTGAACTCTCCTCATACTAGAAAGGTGCAGTACCTCTGAGACACGAGGTGTACCATTGCTTGACTCTTATTGAGTTAACCTTGACGAGATAAGCATTTTCGAGAAATCATTTCCATCCTCCTATGTAGACATCCAGTTTGAGTGTAGTGTATGCTAGTTATAAGCGAGTTTTCGCTAAAGGTGAAGTCTGGGACATAAGATCATACCTTTAAGTTCGGGATGAGTGTTCTGGTGAGAATTTCTCCTACCTCATTTCAAGAATCCTGATGTTGATGAGGTATGTATTTCAAGCTTGAGACCTTCCTATTCCTTTCTTGATTCTAGTTTGGGATTTGAAGCGGTACTCCAGATTCAAGCCTTATTGAATCCAATCATGGGTAAACCCTTTAAGGAGGGGAGTCGACACTCGATTGAGGTAAGTAGACCTCATTTCCGTCGCTATTCCCTTCCATCTTACAACTATATATATATTTGGGTATGAGTTACATCCTTGGAGGGGTATGAACTCTCCTAAGATCGTGCTAGCTTACAACGAGTCTATTACCTTTGCTCTGTGTATAGTGGTTTCCCCAAGAGACTTTCATGAGACGTGTTTCTATTGCCTGTTAAGGGGGAGACAAGGTAAGACCCTATAAATTTCTTTTACTGGAACTGCTATGCATGACAGATGCATTATGAGGAAATCTTTACAGTTGGATATGCAGTATTCATGCCATGTCAGTCGATTCATGCTAGTGTGTTACGAAGTGATCACGGGATCATGTATTCAGATGATAGGACTTCAAGCATACTCTATAATTTAACGAGCTCTCTGTGAACCTATTCTCTTAGTTTAAAGTTTACTCGATGTTCACTGAAATTTCATTCTCAGTTCAGGAATTAGTCTAGGCTAAGAGAAGACATTCAGGACAAAGAATGCATTTGTTAGTATAACTACCGCTTGTATTTTGAAACGACCTCCTAAGAATTTGAATTCTGAATTTTGTGAGTTATCCTGAATTATCTTTTGGAAATTGACTCATGCTTTTTCCTCATTTACTCTTTTCGATCGGATGGAATAGGAATCCAGTTCAAAATTTCAAGTAGGGTACGAAATTTGGTTTCCATAATCAAACGGTAATGATTTTGGTCCGGTTCCCCTAACCTTTTGTGGAGCTATTTGTCTACAGGCTAGATAACACTATAGTTATTATAACCGAATTGAGAGTTGCTCTTATTTAACTTTTGGGGAGATTGCCTTATACTCTTTCCTCCTGATTATATGGAAATTGAATTCAGGCTATCGATGTTCCGTAAAATAGGCCTGACACTTCATTTTGGACCCTTCAGTCATTCTTTGATTCCTTGGAGATGGTGCATTTTCGTGAGTAATGAGACACTGAAACCCTTCCGTATTCGAAACTTAGTTTCACCTAAGGATCTGTTTGAGGATCACTCTAGATGGAACTTCATTCACCCCGTATTCTGAACTTATCAGCCCAAGTTTCTTGAGTTAAAAACTTCTAAAGCCATTAAGAGGTGGATTATGAGTGCAGTTCCTATATCGAGTTGAAGAACATGGTGATTACAAACTGGGTAGGTGAAAATAAGATTGTTGCATTACTCGATAAGTTGGAAGCGAAAAATAGGGTGTATAATGATGTGCCAAGAAATTGGTACATTATAACCCACTAATTTATACTTTGGAGAGCATATGTTTTTATATTTGTTGTATTTTTAGTGTTTTTCAGGTGTTTAGAATTAAGTTGGAAGATTACAAAGCAAAAAGAGATTGGCTGCGCAGATCACTTGTATTCAAGAAATTTCTGGCATTAATCCGTACAGAATTTAAAGAAAACTCCAGAGATAAAAGTTTGATATCTTTGAGTTAGCTACGCGTGGGCGAAAACCTTGCATTAATCGGAGTTCGGAGAAGAAAGTTATGGCCAAAATAAGATCAGTGCGCTGAAAAATTGATTCTAGCGGGAATGTGTTAATTTAATAAATATGTGATTTTTTGGCTCAGCCCACTTGCAGCCCATCTCATCTTAGAACTTGCAGCCCACAACTCAACACAACCCTAATGTCACGATCCGCTCAATATTGTCCAAGAAAAACGGAAAATTCCAGAACGTTATGGAAGATTACGGAATTTTCTAGAACATTCCATAACGTTATGGAAGATTACGGAATTTTCTAGAACATTATGGAACGTTATGGAAGATTACGGAATTTTCTATAACATTATGGAACGTTATAGAGGATTACGGAATTTTCTAGAACGTTATGGAATTACGGTGAAGAGCCTCCAACCTTCTAGAGTATTCTAGAAGGATCTAGATGTAGAACTTTCTAGAATAACCTAGTTGTAAATAATCTTGGTAGATTATTCTAGAGTATTCTAGTTAGAGATATTTGTATAGAAAATTCTAGAATGTAAATCTAGACCATTGGATTGGTTTGATCTCGACCGTCCATTAGGGAAGGCCTCCCCTATAAATAAGTGGAGGGTTCATTTGTGTTGAAAGGGGAGATATGCAGAGATACACACACATATATATATATAGGGAGTGAGGTGTATTCTAAGCTTTGTAAGAGTTCTTCTTCTTCAATTTATTTGCGCGTATTCAAGTAAGTATTTAATTTATTTATTTGTGTATTATTTAATTATGTTTTGTGTTTTAATTGCAAGTATGCTAGGCTAGATTATTATATAGGGTAGAGGATGATTATATTTGATTGATTCCCTTGCACATATTCATGCCAATTAATTCTACCCATTTAATGCTTTAATGTAAAAAAATAATTCTTCCTATTGAATGCCTATTTTAATTGATATAAAAATAAAATTGGATTCTCATTATAATTTGTTGGATTCATTTTATAATTTGTTAAAAGCGGATATAAATTGTGTTTTGACGGATATAGTGAGTGTTTTGATTTTATATATATAAGTTTGGCTGTGGAAGAATTAATAATTAGACTTTAAAAATTAATTGGGCTTAAATGATTTTATTTTGCGCATCTAATAGAGTCGAGAGACCAAATTAATGCGAGACAAATAGTAGAATTTATTAGGCATGAATATTAGGAATATGATATCAAATATATGATTTCTCCATCCTAGTATTTTATAAATTGATTATTTTTTCTAATATTTTATTAATTGATTATTTAGTTAGTATTTTATTAATTAAGTATTTTATTAGTATTTTTAATTGATAATTCACAATCTCCCGATTTTTTAAACTAGATTAGAAATTAATCAAAATTAGTAAGTGGTAAAAATATCAAGTCCCTTGGGTTCGACCTCGCACTTGCATAAACTATACTATATACCGATTCGTGCACTTGCGAGTAAATAAAACAAGTTTTTAATGCAACAAGTTTTTGGCGCCGTTGCCGGGGACTTGATAAGTCGTCCCACCATTTTACTAATTTAGAGTATTTCTTTCTACTAGTTCATTTTTATTTTATTTCATTTTATTTTGTTAAAAAAAGCAATCCTTAAATTTAACCAAAACTCCCAACTCCCATTATGCGATCTTTTTGAGAGATTGTCTGCGATTTTAGCAGATGTATCTTTCCTTCAGAAAAACATGGTGAGAGTTCTGGAAACTCCTAATTTTTATTATGTGAAACCTCGTTTAGGTTGTTTGTGTTTTTGGAATAACAAATAAATCTTTACGATGGAAGAACATAATGAGATTTCGAGCCTTGATTTTCGTGGTACGATTTTAGGTGGTGAGGCTATTTGTGTTTTTGGAAGAACAAATATTCTCGTCATTGAAGTTGTATTGTGAAGGTTAAGAAGGGAAGAAATTTCCACGTTTTGAGTTTGTGGAGGGTTCTCTATAGCAGATGCAATTCGAAGCAGATGAGGATTTGGAATTTCATCCATCTATCTTAGGAATTAGTTTTTATTTTTTATTTTAGATTAGTTTGCAATTTTAATTTTTGAAAGTGAATGGCCATCGTTTAAAACAATTTTTGGAGTTTGAAAACCCAGAAGTTGAAGTTATGCTTCTGGAGAATCCTGTTTATCGGGATTGATTTTTGAGGCCATGATTATTGTATATTATTGTGTATAATATTATATTTGGATTTCTATTTTGTTTTTCTTTGTTCTCTCTCTAACAAAAGTGCAGGTTTATCTTTCATTGCGCTTCATTGTCACCAGGTGATATCTTTCTCTTTCTTATTTACTTGTCTTTATACATTGAGGACAATGTAAAATTTAAGTTGGGGGGAGGGATTTATTTGCCTTATCATTCCATGCACTTCACATGTTACACTTTGTTAGAATTTGAACAAAATTTTTCAATTTTTCCTTTTCTTAAAAAAAATCAAAAAAAAAAAAAAAATCAATCAAAAAAAATAATGCAATGGTTCTTGGATTGATTTGAACTTTCCTTTTGTATAGCCAGTGTGCTAACGATGACGCATTTGTCTTAATACTTTACATGTGCATGCCTAGTTCTCCTACTATCGTTATTAAGAGAAATTTCATGATTTTCAATCATCATTATATTCGAGCACATATGACAACTTATGCATGATTAGATGGAAGAGTGAGCATAACTAAAAATTCCTGAAAAATATAAATGTGGAGACTAAATAACCCATGAGTATTTGAGCCAATCTTCTTATTTGAGGGTTTTTATATCAACTCTTAATTTTTGAAAACCGTATCTCGTTGAGTAGTCTCATTATTCTTTATTTTGATTGAACACTAGAAAGGTACGTCTATGAAATACAATTTCTCTTAAGGATTCTTGATATTATTTAAACTGAAGAACTATAAACTTTAGGAAGCGACTTAGGCCATCTTTGACAACCTACATTTTAGCCTAATCCCACCTTGAAATATATACCGCTAGTCACCCTTTGGAGCCTTTTATATAAGCCTTTCTTTCATAGCCCGATATCCTTACCCTACTCCAAATAGGAGTATAAACCATATTTATATAGCCTACCCTTTATCTAAAAATGTTTGAGATGTTATTTATATATACAGGCATTAGTGAAAAGAGAGCTTGAAATATATATAAAAAAAAAAAAAAAATAGCTCAAATAAAATCAAGTTTAGCCTGGAATTTTAATTTTATACATCTCAATATATTTCTTAGATCTTTGAATCCTTTTATACCACTTCATTTGATTAGCCATCACCCTAAGCCTTATATTACAACCCGAAAAAGTCCTAAAGATCCTTTGGAATATGGTTTTGATGTGAAAGTGGTAGAGAGAATCCAATTATGCATTTCACCTTTCTAGTGGGATTTATCCTTTCATGAGACTCTTGTTCTTTCATTTATAGCGTTTTTCATATATATGCATGTGAGAGGCATTTGAATTTGAATACATTTACTCTTTATAGCCCACATGTAATGAGAGCATGTACACCATATTCTTGAGTGTTTCATTTGTGGAGTGTATACCATGTGAGGAGTTGAGTCAAAGCATAGTTTGGATGGGATTTGAAAGTTTTGCCTACTTAGATATCAATGATGTTATGTTGTTAATTCACACACACAATGAGATTGAAGAGAAAGAAATATTCTTATTAATCTTGCTAGTTTGAGAACTTTGATATTGCATGTGTGCTGCATTGCTTAGCATACTGGTGTTTTGATATCTTTGTTGAGTTATTTACATTTGGTAAAAAAATGGGGGAATAAATTTTAATGAGAACCGTTGCATTCGAATTTTGTTGGTATATTCACTGCAAACCATCACGAGACTTCACTCGTCCTCTTGGGGGAACCATGGGGTTTAAAAGGCTTGTTGCACATGCCAAGTGCAATCGCGACTCCGCGAAACAGAGTTAGGATTAGTTATTTTAATTTCTTAGATTTTTATTAGCTTTGCTCGAGGACTAGCAAAGTATAAGTTGGGGGAATTTGATGTGCCAAGAAATTAGTACATTATAACCCACTAATTTATACTTTGGAGAGCATATATTTTTATATTTGTTGTATTTTTAGTGTTTTTCAGGTGTTTAGAATTAAGTTGGAAGATTACAAAGCAAAAAGAGATTGACTGCGCACATCACTTGTATTCAAGAAATTTCTGGCATTAATCCGTACAGAATTTAAAGAAAACTCCAGAGATAAAAGTTTGATATCTTTGAGTTAGCTACGCGTGGGCGAAAACCTTGCATCAATCGGAGTTCGGAGAAGAAAGTTATGGCCAAAATAAGATCAGTGCGCTGAAAAATTGATTCTAGCGGGAATGTGTTAATTTAATAAATATGTGATTTTTTGGCTCAGCCCACTTGCAGCCCATCTCATCTCAGAACTTGCAGCCCACAACTCAACACAACCCTAATGTCACGATCCGCTCAATATTGTCCAAGAAAAACGGAAAATTCCAGAACGTTATGGAAGATTACGGAATTTTCTAGAACATTCCAGAACGTTATGGAAGATTACGGAATTTTCTAGAACATTATTGAATGTTATGGAAGATTACGGAATTTTCTAGAACATTATGGAACGTTATGGAGGATTACGGAATTTTCTAGAACGTTATGGAATTACGGTGAAGAGCCTCCAACCTTCTAGAGTATTCTAGAAGGATCTAGATGTAGAACTTTCTAGAATAACCTAGTTGTAAATAATCTTGGTAGATTATTCTAGAGTATTCTAGAGTATTCTAGTTAGAGATATTTGTATAGAAAATTCTAGAATGTAAATCTAGACCATTGGATTGGTTTGATCTCGACCGTCCATTAGGGAAGGCCTCCCCTATAAATAGGTGGAGGGTTCATTTGTGTTGAAAGGGGAGATATGCAGAGATACACATATATATATATATAGGGAGTGAGGTGTATTCTAAGCTTTGTAAGAGTTATTCTTCTTCAATTTATTTGCGCGTATTCAAGTAAGTATTTAATTTATTTATTTGTGTATTATTTAATTATGTTTTGTGTTTTAATTGCAAGTATGCTAGGCTAGATTATTATATAGGGTAGAGGATGATTATATTTGATTGATTCCCTTGCACATATTCATGCCAATTAATTCTACCCATTTAATGCTTTAATGTAAAAAAATAATTCTTCCTATTGAATGCCTATTTTAATTGATATAAAAATAAAATTGGATTCTCATTATAATTTGTTGGATTCATTTTATAATTTGTTAAAAGCGGATATAAATTGTGTTTTGACGGATATAGTGAGTGTTTTGGTTTTATATATATAAGTTTGGCTGTGGAAGAATTAATAATTAGACTTTAAAAATTAATTGGGCTTAAATGATTTTATTTTGCGCATCTAATAGAGTCGAGAGACCAAATTAATGCGAGACAAATAGTAGAATTTATTAGGCATGAATATTAGGAATATGATATCAAATATATGATTTCTCCATCCTAGTATTTTATAAATTGATTATTTTTTCTAATATTTTATTAATTGATTATTTAGTTAGTATTTTATTAATTAAGTATTTTATTAGTATTTTTAATTGATAATTCACAATCTCCCGATTTTTTAAACTAGATTAGAAATTAATCAAAATTAGTAAGTGGTAAAAATATCAAGTCCCTTGGGTTCGACCTCGCACTTGCATAAACTATACTATATACCGATTCGTGCGCTTACGAGTAAATAAAACAAGTTTTTAACGCAACATATAAGTAAAGTTCTATCTTCCACCACTTTGTTTATGTATATTGATTGGTGGAAAGCGCTCGTGTTTGATCAAGTATCATTTTCCATTGAAACTCTTATAGAGGTTGTGGCTTGTGAAAGAGAATGACTTGGATAACGTTAGTTATGTGGTCTCTTTTCTTTATCATTTGACAAGATTATTTCTTTTGTTCTGATCCTTGAGTTCGGAATCTTTTTTCATTGGCTATTGTAGTCTTCTCTTTTAAGGAAGGACAGCTATGTAGAATTCAGAGCCACTTGTACAGTGGGATGATAGCTATCCTATGGGAATTTCGAGGAAGAAATTTCTTAAGGAGGGGAGATTGTAACACCCCGTTTCCTTATCTCTTGCAAATCAAGGCCTAGGTCGCGTATAAGGCAGAATCGGGCTTCGGATGGCCAAATTGGGTTCTGAAAAGGTTGGTATGGTTTGGAAACTTCCAACAAGTCATATTTATATATTTAAGTGTGTTATAATGACCATAAGTTGTTTTGGGTTGTTCGGACGAAAATCGGCTCGAAAATCACAAGTTTAGATCCTACGCGATTAATGGTTTTTACCCAACTTTGGAAGACCATATCTTCTTCATCCGGCCTCCAAATGAGTCCCCATTTTCTCCTATCTCTAGGTTTTGATCCAATCTACAACTTTAATGTTTTGGCCGAGACCCAATTCTCACTCCTCGATAGACAAAATTGGGCGTGAAGTTGAGACTTTGACAAAACAACAAACTTTTGTGCTGTGAATAGTGGAAGTTGACTACATCGATCTGGGCGAGATTTTTAAGCTTATTTCCTCCCTTTTCCTTCTTGTTTTCACCCAACCAATTGGAGAGCTTTTAGAGAGAGATTGAGGGCGATTTTGGGGAGAATCTCGTGACCATCTAAGGCGATTCCTTCCGCATCAAACCCACACCAAACAAAACCTTCATCCACCATTTCTAGGGTTTATAGCTACAATTTGGGGGTTTTCGCATATGTGCGGTTCCGGCTCGATTCTTCGACAATACTTCGAGGGATTGACCCTCTTAAGGTGGGAACAATAGTATTTTAACAAGTTTTCTTACGATTACAACTTATTCATCTCAAATCAAACAAAACCTAGGGCTTTTTCTATAAATGTATGTTCATGGGGTTTTGGGATCAATTCTTCTTGATTTTTGGTTTAGTTTATGCTTGATTTGATTATATATTACGGATTTTATGATAAGCCCCAATTTCTATGTTGTTTTTGGTAAGATTGGTACAAAACCCTTATATGCGGATATGATAGTGAACTGTACGCTATAGTACGCGTACTTACGGGGCTATACATGGTTTTAGAAGTATGCTCTAGCCTTGATTATTTATATCTGTGATATTGTTGTTGTACTTCGGCCATTGGCTTATACTTTATGTGCTTTATTATTTATTTGGCCAGTCCGTAACTGTGCCAGTTATGGTTATAAACCCTTTATGTATAAACAAAGTGTTATGATCTTAAGGGGAGATCTATATAGGATTTATATACTATGAAAACTGTATTATATTTGGCTTTGGTGCCACGTTGACTGAAAGCATAGAATGCCTCCCAAATATATGATTTTTTAACTAAGCCATTAGTTGACGGACCTGGCAAGCCTAGTTCAAGTACAACAACAATACCACTACATGTTATACAATATGTATATGTACACATATCTGGAACGGATACATATTTACGAGTTATACGAATACATATGGAATGTATATATATATATATAGATCTACATCTACTGGATTATGTATGTTCTTATGATTTCCTTGATTTGATGAGTTTATTGTTGTTTGGATACATTATCGGATGGCCACACCGTTCGTACTAGATAGATGGTTATTACATGTAGCGTATAGCCTTGGTGGCTACGTGAGGATTATTGTAGCATGCGCCTTTGTGGCGGCATGAGGTAGCGTATGAAAATCCTAGACGTGAGTAAGATATATGTGATTGATGAGATAGATCTAGTCACGTAGTTGTGGCATATACAGTATGATGATGTATATACGTATACACATTGCTTCTCTTATACTTTGGGTTGGGGACATTATATATATACATGTCACGAAAGGTTTTTCGTGCATTGGCTGCTTCAGAAATATAGTATATATATATTTACACTTGTATATACAAAGAGAAATGTATTTTACTCAGAAGTGATTCTTTATAGAGAAGCAGCACAAAAACTATTTTTATTATAATACATAGCATGGCATGCATGATTTCTAACCTATTTTCCTATACGAACCCTTATAGTTCCCACTGAGCCCGTTTGGCTCACTCCTATTTTCCAAACCAGGTTTTGCAGGTGTTCCCAGGAATGGTGCGCTTATGGAGTCTAGTAGCTCTGACGACCTCTGATATCTAAAGCCGTTTGGGAACTACTAGTGTCATACTTCTTTTAAATTAAGATCATGAGTATGTACTGTATAAATTACATATCATATTGATTGATGTACTTTTGAAATTATGTTGTAAGACTATTTAATTAATTGGGACCTCGTTGGAGGCCTTGTACAAATGACTTTTCTTCTTAAATGTGGAGTATCTATTGGTAAGGGATGATATGTACATTTTTACAGGTTCTGGTTTTGCTTTATGAATAAACTCCACATGCCAGATTTTTTCTTAAAATGATTTTATTACTTGAACCTGTTTTTGGTGTAAAATTCTAAGTTTTGCAGCTTATCACCCGTCGTCACGTACGACTCCGTGGCTAACCGGGTTCCGGAGGTATAATCCTCTAAACGGAATTTCGGGGTGTCACATTGATTGTCGCATCCTCTTCCCTTCACCTATTGAAGAATCTGGATTTATTTTATTAGCAAACCTATCAATTGGCCCAAGGAAGTGAGGATTTTTCATTGACCCTAACTCTCCTTTAACATTTACTTTGTCAATAAAATTAATTTGTACCTCCGACCTAATTTCATTTTCATGCTTTCTCTTCTCCAACTTCTTGTTTTTTGAAGCCATTAAGTCCTTTAAACACTTCTTTTGATCTTCTTTAGTAGACTTTGAACACTTGGACACATTACTGGATATGTGAGCAATGTGTTGTTTCATTCGATTTATCCAACCCGACATCTCCTTCGCACATAATTTACACTTCACCAAACTATTATTCCCCAGTTTTACTTTAGTAGCATAATCCCACCCAACATTATTAGAATCAGGTTTCAAATGGATGTTATTAGTGGGCAATGCCATCGATGAATTAGATGTGGCCAACGAAGACATATTAATGCTACGCAATCAAATAAATAATAAAATTCAGATTCTAAATTTCTAATAAATCGTTTAAACATTCTGATTTTTTCAAATTAAGAAATTATTTTGGTTTTTAACCAAATTACCCATAAATTATTTTATTAGAAAAGGTCAGATGGAAGACGAAAGAGAGATAAGGAAGATGAAACTCGAAACAGAGAGAGGACAGTGAGAGAAGACGAAAGAGAAGGAAAATAGTGAGAGAAAACGATGGATACTGTGAACACCCCAATCCACGACCCTCGTGTGAACCTAACAAGCATTCTGCATTAAGTCTTGAGTCATCATGCATACAAGAGACCATTAGGAAAAGCCCTGATTTTCTAGCCGCACGCCCCCCAACCGCACGGTTGGCGCATACCCTAGCCGCACGGTTGGCTCCGAGCCGCCTCGAGCCGCACGCCTTAGCCGCAGCCCTCCCTAGCCGTACGGCTGGCTCCTAGCCGCGCGGCTACCCAAGCCATTTTTCTGCATTTTTTCTCTATAAATAGGACATTTGGGCTCTCATTTTAGGGATCAACACTCAATAGTGTTTTTAGTAAGTAGAAACTCTGTCAAAGTTATCAGAGAGTCATTTTAGAGAAATTCTGAGAGAAAATGTTCTGGAGAGAGAAAGTTCTAGAGATAGAAGGACGCAAGAAAGGCAACAAGGCAAGGCTCTCATTTCCTCTTCAAGCGCATCAGGTACGTCTTTCTACAACCTTTCTGAATTTCAATACCGCATTTAAATATCAGTTTTAATACAGAAAATTAGATAACTTGCAAAGAAGTTCACTACTTTCAAAATAAATCCTTTCTAAATTTTACAAGAAAACTAAAACTCGTTTTGACACGTTTTCAAAACAAACAAAAATACAAAAATAGTTTCCAAAGAAAGGAACTACGAGACTCTGATTTCATTCTACGAATGAATACGTAGGCGCTCGCAAAGCTCGAGTTTGATTTCAAAATACTATTTTAAACTGAATTTATCCGGAAAGGACTATTCTGAAAACAATTCAAACTACTTGCAAGATATCTAAAATAGGAATTAGATGCATGATCCATTAAGAGACCGAAAGGGCGAATTGGGTGCCTAACACCTTCCCAATTCGTAACGTAGTTCCCGAACCCTAGCAAAGTAAATTTTCAAAATAAATCTATGGTTTCAAACGTATGAAAGATAGTTCGTTTTCGAATTATCCTTCGTACGATCTTTTGTTTGTTTTCTCGTAAAACAAACTGGCGACTCTATAAAACATGTTTTCAAAGAAAACCAAGAACGAGAACTCTGCCTCTCAGGTCGTGGGTCCGGATTCTCACAGATACCTGACTGACTAGCTGGCTGTTGCAGGTTATTGATGGTGGATGAATCGATGATGATGATGATGATGATGTGAGAGTTTAGGAGAGAAAATAAGCCATTTTCGAACAACAAAGAGCAACGAATGGGGAAAACGGAAATGTGTGAAGGTTTGTCATTCATCCTAGGGTTAGTAAAAGAAAAACCTCACAAAAAAAAAACACTACCAAACGACATCATTTTCTTCTCCCCTTTTTTGAAAAAAATTCCAATACTTGCCGAGTCTCACAACTCACGAGAACTCAACGAGTTTTACTCAGTTATGCCCAAGTTTTTCACTGGCCGAGTTAAGCCTACTGAGTAGGCAAACTCGACTCGTCTTGCTGCTGAGTGCCGAGTACTCGGCGAGAAATTGGTCTAACTCGGTGAGTTTTAGAACACTGGTTATAATTTGACCCTTTGTTGCCGATGTAATATCGTGTTCTCTTAGCATAAATGGAGGCCCATCAAGTTATAATATAGTCTCGGAAGTCCGAATATCGATCCACGTGGACAGTTGGAAAGGTATGGAATGGATTACAGATTTTACGGTATTTCTGGTTTTGTAAGTTGGATTGGTTATCGAACAACGTAAAATTAAATTGGTAATGAAAAGTGTGTTCAGGAAAGCAACCCATTCCCTGATTTAAGCAACAAAGTTCTACCAAACATGAAATTGTCGAATCTATCTCTTAGTAATGTGTGTCAAGCAAAACAACCCATTTCCAATAAAGCTAATCTGAAATAGAAATGATAATTTCATTGTAAAAAGGTTTAACATGAATCATGTATATAAAATCTCATGGTTTAAAAGAATGAAAATTAAATTGTGAATCCTTACAATGAAATGAGACGAAGTTTATAGGATAAATTCGTCAAATAATCGATTATCACTTAAGAAAGACAATAAAGAGTCTAAATAATATATAAAGTGTAAGAAGCACTCAAAATATCATTAAATGAATCAAAGATGAGCTAAACAAAGTTATAAACCATCTATGAAGTTTTAAGAACTCTTCATAATCTCTATAAAGAGGAAAAGACTACAAGCTGTCTAGAACCATACAAATATGTTGTATTATCATTAGCAAACAATAACTAAATATACAAGGCATATAAAGTCTAATCATTAGATGAAAATACCTAAAAAGCTTGTAAGATGAGAATATTGAAAAAGAAAATGATTCACAATTATTTATCAAACTTTAAACATGAATTGATCTACTAATTACCGGAAATTATATCGCGATTAACCTTCGTAACCTTAGTAAAAGACTACTCCATAATACTCGAAACAATAACTATAGAAGAAGTATTAATTTCTTAAAATCAAAGTAAACTTACCAGAAGATGAAAGAAATTACAAGTCTTGAGCTCTCACTTCTCTCTTAATCTTGTGTAGAAAACTATATATCTTCACCAACAAGTTAAGGAAAATAATATATACTAAGGAATAACGAAATATCTAATAAAATATCTAAAATAACACAAACCACAAAAATAGCCCATTTTGGGTGTGAAATGGCCAAACTCGTATAAAACTACACAAATAACACAAACTCGAGCCATATTAAATACACAACATGCTAAAGCACTAATCGTAAGATAAGTTGATATTTCGGGCAAGTTAAGGATATAAAGGCGTCAAGCAACTTCGAGAAAGAGCTTATGCAAGGCAATATTATGTGTTTATCACCCTTGCTTTTCTTTAGCGGGCATAGTGATGTGCATTGCGAAAATACTAATGTTATTAACTTGAATTTAAATACTAAAAGAAAAAGTGGTGAGGGCTCTGGTAAAACTCTTGAGAACGACGAATTATCTGAAGTTTTTAGGAAGGATAAAAAGGGACGAGCTCGTGGAGTTGGTTTTAACGTAACCAAAAAGGAAGAAAATAAATAGTTTATGTATTGAAGGATGATTTAAAAACATATGTCTAAGAAGCAATCTAGGTAGAATTTCAAGTTCTTGTACTTCCATGTTGTATTGTATGTGTTCTTGAAGACACTTATGATATTTGGTTTCCCATTTGACAAAAGGGTGCAATGTAAAATTTTATGTCTAATTTTAATAACGGTTTTAGGGAAAGTTTTCCGCATGTGATGATGCGCCTAAAAACGAGTTTGCTTCTAACTCTGTTCATCGCCCTCGTAACTAACCCAAAATTTGGATAATGTTTTTATGATGAGCCTCATCGCTAGGCCTATTCCTCTAATTGACCCCCAATTATCTTGATTGATAGAGAAAATAAAGAATTAGCGAAGTGGTACATTGTGATAGATGCATCTGCTAGAATTTGTCATTGCAGGAAGGTTGGTATTGATGAGAAAAAAGTTTATGTCGATGAAGTAATGGAGCCCGATGCTTCGTTATGGTTCCCTCAAGATGGTAATCATACCTTCTCTACCTATGTTGTTAGGGGTTATATGATTTGGTTTAAACTTGGTTGAAGTATATCTAGTTTTACTTACGTTTGTTATTTGCACTTTTAGTATTTTTTTTGAACATTTTGTTAGAACAACTTTTTTATTGTGGGTTGACATTATGGTATGTTATCTCTGATTGGATTGTTGGACATGACTGTACTTTATATTTGGACAAGATGATACTTTATATTTGGAGAATTTAGCTATAATATGTTTCTATTCATGGTTGGACATTGTGGTTATATTATGTTTCTATTTATGGATGAATATTGGTTTGTATATAGGCATTTGAATCTTGTAGGTAAAATTAGTTGTAGCTATAGGGGCAATAGACAAAAATAAAAAACAAATATATATTTTTTAATTTGTAATGGCAAATAATGGTTACAAATTTGTAATGGATAAAATCTCAATAACGATTTTCAACGTTATAGACTGTTTCTAATAGGGGTATTTTCGATTTTGGCCGAGGCAAAAATTAGAAGACCCAAATGTAAACCAAATTTGAATCTGGTTTCAGGTTGTTTCAGTTCAGCTTTATTTGGTTTTCATATTTTTTTAAGAATAAATGAATTGTAAGACAACAATTATTTTGGTCAAGAAAAAAAAAGAGAGTAGATTTCTTGGTAGATCTTTTAAATTTTAGGAGCATAAAATTTTAGATAGTGAAGTAATAATATCTTTAAGTCACATGTGCAATGATTTGGTTTTGCAATGTCATGCCCCAAACCCGAAAAAAACATATTCGGTTTCAGTTCGGTTTCTTTGTTTCGATTTTGGTTTTGTTTTGGTTCAGATTTTGCTCAATACGGTTCAGTCATTTGGTTTTTGGGTTTTCCATAACACCCCTAGTTACTAATTTAATCAACCACAAAGTAATTATAGACAGAGATGTGACGGTCAAATAGCTATTGCTAAAATTGATATAGTAATGGATTTTTAAATATTACTATCCGTTAAAAAACTAGGATTAGTAACATTTTTTTGGGTAAATTTAGTAATAGATATAACCGCTACTTAAGTGTTTTTAACGCCTAACTTGTAATGGATTTTTTTGTTAATAATTTTTTCAGCAATGAACTAAAACCGTTACAAAAGGGCCATTCTGGTGTAGCGAATTCAACTTCACAATCTCTAACATATATTTGTAAGTAATCAAAATGTCATATACAAATAACAACAAGGATAGAGTCAACCCATTTATAAGCCTCTGATGATAAACACAAATATCATACTCGCTCTTGGTATACCTTGCTGTTGTAAAAATCTAGAACATACCTTTTTAACCAATTAGTCAAAGGTTTCGTATTTTGTGTGATGCAAATGGCAAAGCTAAAAGACTCGTGGCAACATGTAAGTCAAAACTCAAATATCAACATAAGTGTTCATAGAGGAGGTGTGATCCTGGTAGGAAATAGTCCTCCTTTGGTGACATGAGCTCTGAGCTCAGTGGCCTTTGTATAAATAAGCTGAACACAAAGTTATGCCTAGATTACAAGCGAATAACTCTTAGGCTAGTCTATAAGGCTACGTTTATAGACAAGAAGATCCTTTAATTATTGGTTTTGATATTGCACTAAGTAGGGGAGCTCTGGTATCCTCTCCCAATCAAACTTATCAAAAAATCTTGTAGATAACTAGGAGGTACAAGATGTTAGGAAAATAAGGTCTGCCTTTAAAACTTGGTTGGTGTGTTGTTCAAAGTTCTTGGTCCAAGAAGTAAATGCTTCCTATATATGATAAAGAAGGAAACGTTTTGAAGAATTCTCAGAGCATGTCTTGAGCCATTCCTTATCATCATAAACTCTGATGTTGCTTATCCTAGTATTCCGGTGCATTTAATGCATTTGGTGTGTATTTAATGATGGTGATGGGAGGTTATGTTGTGATGGCAGAGTTGATAGTAGTCGTCCGTGTTGTTTGTGCCTATTCTGACACAGTGATTGGTTAGAGACTTCCAGAGCTCGCTGAAAGAGCTTTGGAGTTTTAGCTCTGAAGTCCGGTATGCAAAAAAACAATATCCAAACAGAATAAGTAAACCATTGGGAGCTTTGGACCCATGTGGTGTTCAAGTAAGAGCTTTTGGGCCCTCCTTGCCATAGTGGACTTGACTATTAACATGGGGCGGCCACGGGCCCTCTTGTGAATGGCTGAAGAATCAAGTAATTATTTTAATCTATCATACCCGTTTCCTAACATAATGTTGTAAACTGCTAGTACCATCCACTCCCTAGGAGCCTGCTTCTAGCTAGCCACACAACGATTTCTTATACACGTACATAGTCTTATACAAGCTTGCTTCTAATTTTATTTTATTTTCGAAATAATATTCAATTTAATAACCTATAAGCACAAATATAGATGCTTTCTTGTTGAACCAAAAATTATTTATAGAAAAAAATAATCAAATACAAAATGCAACACTAAATTAAAATATTAATAATTTTAGTTCCAAAATATTATTTACAATATTTAGATATTTAGCTGTAAAAAATCAAAATATTTAATTAATCAAAATGTCCAGTTTTGCTCATTGAAAAGGGTTTATTAACTGGATAGTTGGCCACTTCCCTGCAAGATATTGTCTGCTTTGTCACTTGGGCACCATAACCCCCAACCAATCAGGCCCTTCCGCACTTCACGGTTTTGTTCTTCGCAGTTTCACAACTTACCAGTAAGCACCTAATGTCATTTACATGCATATAACAATCCTTCCCCACCATGGGAATCGATGCCCTCATCGTCACAACATACTCTGAGGAATTCTCTGTGATATCACAATATAATGACCCGACCTTCTCCTTGGCCAAATGTTGTCTGCTTTAGCACTTGAGCACATGCTCAGGACAACCCCCGATAGCTAGGACCCTCTGTACTTCACGGTTTTGATCTTGGCAAATGCACAACTCACCCCAAAAAGGTTTCTTACTGGTAAAAGGTCTCTTCCATTAATGTAACATACGTAAAAAATCGTGAGTTTTGAATCCTAACCAAATTAAAAAGGAAAAAGGACATATATATAACTTTGTTTGAAGGGAACTTTGTAATGTAAATATATATACATATACATATGCAGTACACACATGTATATAAAGGGAGGACCTAATGCAGGAGCATTAAATTATCTCTAAAGCAATTCTAGCTCAACTTTTTTGTTTCAAATTATAATGGACAAAATAGGCCCTTAAAAGGCAATTACAAAATCTACAAAACCTTTTCTTATTCGTACCTTGCCTTTTGTGCCTTTACTTTGTCCCTACCTTTTCCCATTCACCTGTGACTTTCAACAAAGCAACAAAACAAAGAAGAAGCTTGGATTCATCGAAAGTTTATTTGAACACAAATTGCTATTGATTTTCTCAGGGTTAGTTTTCATGAAAAAATTATTGTATAAGGATGGATATCATATCTCATTGTTTGATTTTATTAGGGTTTATAGATTAAACATGATAAATTACACCATTGATTTCCCAGGTGATTGAAATAAGATTTTTTTTTTGTAATTCATAATATGATTACTAGCTTTTGTTGTTTAATCTTATTTCTGAAAAATTTAAAAACTAGATAATTAACATGGATCTGCAACCTCGAGCAATGGATATTCACAATTAGAGTAATGAAATGGTTCAACAACTTGGGATGGTATACCAAACTCGGGAAAAGTTGTTTGCTAGTGCTAAGAAATTTTACTTGATTCAAAGTTATGTGATATCAAGCAAAAGCTCAAGAAAAGACAGATACATCAATAATGGTTGCAATATAGGAGGCTGTTATCGAGATAGGCATAATATTTCGACAAAAGACAAAGAAAGGATGATGAGAACTCACCTCATAAATTACCCATTTGAAGTCGAAGGTAAAAACACAAGTGGTGGTGTTTGGAATCTTAAGAAATAAATAGTTTACATAACCTCAAACCATTTAAGGACATGTCTGGACACCTAACATGTCACAATCATTGGAGGAAGAGATCAAAGATATTCATGAAATGTCTTTATTAGGGATTACACCATGTCAAATTTTATCCTCAAAGAAACAAAGGAATTATTCTCCACAAAGCAAGATCCGTCAAAGTTTGAGATCATGAAGACAAATCAACTTCGTAGTACTTATAAAGGGATTGGACATAACTATCATACATGTCAAATTTAGACAAGTGCTCACATTCTTAGCCTTGATCGTGTTGGAAGCACGATGAACAATGTGGTGAGTTTTTGTTCCTCTTTACATATAATGCCATCTTTATATTGCTAAACGTTTAAGGGAAGAAGTTGAAATAATTTGCATTATGTTCTATTGAACTGATAACAACCCATTTCGCGGGGACGACCCAACCCACAACAGCATAACCATTGAACCTGAGGAATCCTTAGGGCATTAGAAAACCCAAAAGACGCAAACATGAATGAATAAAGGTCTAATAGGGGAAGAAAAGGGATATAGGCCCTATAGAAGGTTCGTTCGACATTGCCTAAGTCTTATGACGTATGGTGTGTCATGCGGTAAATCTTAGCCATCACCCCATGTCATGATAAGCGTACTTGTAGGTATTATCGTCACTTGACGTACCGCACGACACTAGCAGTATCATACAATTAAACTATTTCGGGTCCTATAAATAAAACTTAAATTTGGCCAAAAGAAGAAGAAGAAGAAGAAGAAGAAGAAGAAGAAAAATAAAAAAGAGAAAACGGTTTTTAGGAAACAAAAATGGCCGAAGGTTGCACAATCTTTGCCGTAAAAACTCAGATCGAGATCTCTCCACTTGTGATGTTCCCCTACATTTCGTCCTTTGAAAAGTAAATTAAGAGAACAAAGTCCTAAAAAAAATTCAATATTTTTTTTCCAAAATCATAAAAGAGGAAGTTCTGGGTTTTACCCCAAAGGAACCATAATTCCTTCCCTACACTTCCCTCTAGGATCTCTAAAGTTGCCATTATAAAAGTATTATTTCAAAAAAAAAAAATTAAGGAATTGTGTAATGGGTCTTGCCATAATACCACTCACCCGACCATTGACAACCATGGATGGAGACTACACAATCTATGTTGTTATAATTTATATTAAGACCTTTCTTCGTAGGGTTCCCCTACACCCAATCCCCCTATGAAAAAAACAACTGAAGAGGAGAGAGATTCCTTAAGAATTCTCCAAAAAATAAGATAGAGATTTTTAAAATCAGGAAAAAGGAAAGTCAAGATTCACACTAAATGAAATATAATTCCTTCTCGATGGTTCCCTCTAGGACTCTTTCAAGTTGCCATTGAAGGATTGATCTTTCAAACAAAAAATATATTTTTCTTGCTTATGCATATGTATGTCCATGCTTTTCCTGCATACAAATTCTAGAGAGACCTGTGAGATGAGTTCTTTGATGAAGTGGTTCCTATTGAACGCATCAAAAAAGGCATAAAGCGGGAGAAAAAATATACGCTTTAGCCCATGATCGACCACTTTATACAAACGGCCAAAGAAGCCGACTAGTCTCTTCCTTCTGACGCTTTAGTTCGTCCTCACGACCTCCATAACCCTGTGATTATCTCCCATAGCATCCTGTGGTACGGAGTCCACATCTGACAGTCAGGATCAAACCAAAGCAAAGCTTTACTTATTTTGGGATACAAGACGCCGACCAACGAAGACCTAGTTCTAATGGCATATTACTATATCATGGAATGTTCAGCCAAATGTCGTACTCTCTCGATAAACATAGCTGTAACACCAGAGATATAAAGAGAATAGCCTTGCGTTATGCTCGGAAACGAGAAGTTGGTTATGTTAAAGAATAAAACAAAACCAACTTCGAAACCGAAAATAACGAAAGGTAGAAACGGACAAGAATGCCCGCTTTAGAATCTCTCTGCCTTATAATCTGACGATCAAAGGCAGGTCACGTGGAAGGCCAGTCCTTGTTAGGCTAACGGCATAAGATAAAGGAGCGTGATGGTCAAAAGAACCGGCATAGTACCCCATAGCTACTTAGGGCCGCACACGCTTTTAAGTAAAGTTCAGTGTGAAGCCAACCCCGTGATTGTCGAATTTACTTGATAAAGAGCTTTCTTCGATGCGAAGAATAGCCTTGTAAAGAAAGTCACCATATTCACAAGGAAAGGAAGCCATAGACCTTATAAAAGTAAGCATAAAATTAGTTGGATTTCCTGTGCTAGCAAGAAGCAATTGGGAGGATTCGGGTAGCTCATTAGGATTCAACAAGCAGAGGTTATACACTCACTTAAAGCCAAAGAGGAGATAATGCGCAATGAAGACCAATCCGAGTTCGTGCTATTTTATGAAACAATGTATTATAAGGATAAATGCTTGACCCTTACCTACCTATGAGACATCTCAATCGTGCCATTTTAGAGTAAAAGCTCCATCCAATAGTATTTGGTATGGGAAGGGCAATTTACTATTTCAAGAAAGTCAAATAGATGCGAATAGCCGGTTGTAGATGTTATTTTCAACTAGTAAGCCTCTCCCAAGTGCTATGGCTTTTTCTAAAGTCTCTTCCTTAGAGCATGGGCTTTGGGGGATTCAAATCTTAATCTTCTATGGCTATCTTCTAGTATGCGATTAGGGCTTTCTTTTCCCATGGTTGCAGTAAGGATTTTTCTAGCACTTGAGAATGAGAATAAATTTTCGCTTTACCTCACCTCAAGCCTGTAAGAAAGATACCTAGGAACGAATCTCCGTAGTGAAGGGTGAAGAGGAGTCTTTTATCCATTATCCATTCATTTTTTCTTTGAATAGCGGAGAGAAATGGTAACGAGCTAAGCAAGCAAGTAAACCACTTCTCTTCCTTGCGTAGGCGAAGTGAGTTGGCTGTTTCGAGCTAGTTACCGCTCTGTGGGATAGAGTCGGAGAATCTACTTCTTCAAGAGTTTTAGAATCGCCTTCTTGTTACATAATACATTTTCAGAAGAATCCGCTGCTTTCAATATCCGCTCTTTGAAAGAAGTAAATGGACAAAGCCTTTTTGCCTTGCCTTGATTACCACCCGACTTGATGACGCTCATCGAGCAGGAAGTAGAACTCGGAGTATCGATTCTAGTTGACTTAGTAAAAGTTTGATCACTAGCTTGTATGTGGGGAAGGGGAGAAGGACAGCATATAGAGTTTGTGCGTAGGCGTAAGGAGTGTCAGACTCATGGGGATTTCGCTTGGAAAATGAAATGTTTAATACTAATAGATTCGGGTACATAACCATGGGTTCCAATGCACGAGATCTTGCAGCACTTACCAATGAGGCCCTATCGATTAGTATTACACAGAAGAAAGAAATTATAGACACTAATACAATTATATCCGCTCTTCATAGACAAACTTGGGATTTGCGATCCCAGGTAAGATCGGCTCAGGATCAGGGGATCCTTTTCTATCAGATAGGAAGGGCTGTAGCACAAAATGTACTTCTAAGTAATTGCCTCATAGATCCTATATCTATCTATATCAATAATAAATTCTGTAACGAAGGGGATTCTTATTTGTACAAATGGTACTTCGAACTTGGAACGAGCATGAAGAAATTAACGAGACTTCTTTCTTTTTTGAGTTGTTCTGCCGGATCGGTCGCTCAAGATCTTTGGTCTCTACCCGGACCCGATGAAAAAACTGGGATCGCTTCTTATAGACCCGCTGAGAATGATTCTGATCTAGTTCATGGCCTATTAGAAGTAGAAGGCGCTCTGGTGGGAGACTCACGGACAGAAAAGGATTGCAGTCAGTTTGATAATGATCGAGTGACATTGCTTCTTCGGCCCGAACCAAGGAATCCCTTAGATATGATGCAAATTGGATATTTTTCTATCCTTGATGTGGGATTTCTCTATCAAAGATCCGAATTGGAGTTTGAAGACGGGGAAGGAGCCCTCGACCTGGAACAGGAGTTCTTCACTAACATAGTTTGGGCTCCTAGAATATGGAGCCCTTGGGGCTTTCTATTGGATTGTATCGACATTCCCAATGAAGTGGGATTTCCCTCCTATGGGGCCGATGAAGAGTTTTAAGAGCAAGAGGATGAGGGATAGTATGTTGAAGAGTTGCTCGACAAAATGTAAGCTAGAAAAGGTATAGTTTGGCAAGTTGGCTTGAAAGGATTATTTGTGCCAAGTAATACAATCAGATTCTCCACCAGTGGAACCAAGCAACTAGGTCACTCCGAATGTGGTAATCGCAAAATCTCGCAGCTATCGCAACTAACTCCAAAGAAAAGGCATTGTCTCTAAGAGTTCAATGAATGCATTAGCAACTACTCTCGGTAGACCAGTGGTTGACTACTCTTACTGTCGACCACCATCAAACTCGAGTCCAATTTCGTGAGCTAACTGCAAGCATGCCTCCCAAGCTTCGAGAATCCTCCAAAGAAAGGAGTAAGTCCCAGACTTCCGGGCTAGGATAAGAGTTGCCAACTTCCAGGCTAGGATAAGAGTTGCCAAGAGGCAACGTAGACCCAAATCAAAGCCAATTAGGTTAGGCCATAAGTTTAAGTTATAGCTTCATTTGACCCTATACAATATAGATAAATTGCACAACCTCGGTTCTGCACAACCAAGTAATAAGGGATCACTTTGGTTCTATACAACTGAGCCAAAGCTAAGATTTTTCAATGGGTTTTCCAATTTTGATAGCTTCATCCAGCCCTATACAACTGAGGTGAATTGCATAACCTCGGTTTTATAAAATCGAGTAATAAGGAACGACCTTGGTTCTACACAACCGAGTAATAATGGTTCACTTCGATTATACAACCAAGCCAAAGCTAAGATTTTCCAGTGGGTCTTTCAATTTTGACAGCTTCATCCGGCCATATACAACTGAGGTGAATTACACAACCTCAGTTGTATACAATTAAGTAATAAGGAACGACCTCGATTCTATACAACCGACCAAAGCTAAGATTTTTCGATGGGTAATCCAATTTTTACAGCTTCATTCGCCCCTATACAATTGATGTGGATTGAACAACCTCAGCTCTATACAACGAGTAATAAGGAATGACCTCGATTCTATATAACCGAGATTACTAAATATTAATTAACATAAAATTACATAGTAGAGTGGTGGGAGTGTTACTAAGACGAAAATAGTATTTGAGGAGTGTCATAAAATTATGAAGTGTTATAGAGTGATACTCACTAAGTATAAGTAGCACCACCCTAAATTTATATATACATAGGACTTGCGAATGGGTAAGATTTATATATATACTAGGGTATACCCGTGCCATCCGGCACGATATATTAAATAAGAACTGATAATAAGATAAAAAAGAGTAACGTATGATGAATCTAAATCGATAAACTTAGGTTCAATATATCTTCATGCTAGAAAAACTAAAAGTAGACCGGATTGGACTGACTTGCTTTTAATTTTTAAATAATCTTTTGATCATATTTTTTATCTTATTTTGATCTTGGCAAAATAAGTTTTTAACAAATTAAACTCAATGCCATGTGTGAAAATAATTCAATCACGTCTATTGGTATGATTTGAAAATAGTTCAAAAGTTTGACTGATATATTGTGAATACTCCTAAAAACGACATACTGAGATGACCAATAATATACGAATACATAAAGTACGTCCTTAAATGTTACTCAATATTTTTTATTATTATTTTTACATAATTCTATAGTCATGATGGATCTCGTTTAATTGATCTTGATTAATTAGTTGATTTTAAATATTAAATTTTGAATTTTTTTATTTTAAGTTATGACATTTTTAATGTAAAAAAATGATTGGTGTGTGAGAGTTTATTGTGTATATTATTAGTGTTAAATGTTACTCAATATTTTTTCTTATTAGTTTTAAATGATCTTGTTTAATTGATCTTGATTAGTAGATTTAAATATTATTTTTTTATTAAATTTCTTGATTAGTAGAGTTTAAATATTAAATTTTGAATTTTTTAATTTAAGATGAATCTTGTTTAATTGATCTTGATTAGTATATTGAAATATTATTTTTTTATTAAATTTCTTGATTAGTACATTTTAAATATTAAATTTTTAATTTTAAGTTATGGCATTTTTAATGAAAATAAAATTATTGGTGTGTGAGAGTTTACTTTGTGTGTATATTATTGGTGTTAAATGTTAATCAATAATTTTTATTTTTTTTATATAATAGTCATGATGGATCTTGTTTAGTTGACCTTGATTAGTAGATTTTAAATTTTTTATTTTAAGTTATGGCATTTTTAATATACAAAAAATTATTGGTGTGTGAGAATTTATTTTGTGTATATTATTGGTGTGAGTGTTTTAACTTTGAAGTGATATCTTGATGTGTGTATAAAACTTATCCAAGAGTATAGAGTTAAATGCAAACCATAACATTTATATTTTTAACAATTAGATTCTTATACTTTTTGAAAATAAATTTAGACAAACTTGATATTTTATAATATAGATAGATTTAACTATGGAACCAACTACCTTTTACTTTAATTTCTTGTGGCTATTATAAAAGATATATATATATATATATAGAGAGAGAGAGAGAGCTCTTCTCTTAAGAACTGTCCTTAAGTTAACTAATTTAAGAAACATTCATTTTGAGAGGGTAAATGGATGGATTTTTTTATAAAACTTGGTTAACTGAAACATTGATATATATATATATATGCACATTTCTAAACGTTGAAATTTTATATTTTTTGTTAGCCCACTTCTTATTTGATTTTTTTGATGAAATTTGGTGGAAATAATCTACTCGTTATAGAGATCATTATTACCAAGTTTCATGAAAAAATTCGTCCATTTATCTCTCAAAATGGACGGTCCTTAAGTTAGTTAATTTAAGGAGGATCCTTAAAGAAAGGAGAGTATATATATATAATAGGACATGTGGGGTAGTAAATATATAAACATGTGAAAGTTGACAAGGAAATGCATGCATGCATGCACGCACGCACGTACATTTATTTGTGCTGCTCAAGTCTAAGTCAAGAACAAATATAAACTACATGAACCTTGGAATAATTAATATATGTGGGGAGAAACACAGCCAGTGTGGGACCAACCCACTTTCAACTTTTATTTTGCTTATTATAAATATATTATAATTGGACAAATGTTGGGGCAATAATTAAGCAATTGAAATTAAGGAAGTTGACACAGGAAAATATATTTGCATGCATGCATGCAAATCAGAAGTGTGGTGATTTTTAATTAGAGAAATTTTATATGGTTCAAAAAATATTTAATTTAAATTAATTATTTAATTTCATATGGTCATGAGGATCGGTCCTGACCATTTTTTAGACCCTCAATCAAATTCTAAAGGATATTCTTTTATAAATAAATGATCTAATTTAAAAACAAACTAATTTTATTTTAATAATAAGAGTACTTACATACTATTAGAAAGTTGCAATTACGAATTAAAGTGTATACAAGATTCATCTCCAAATGTAAGAGTTTACACGGCACCAAAAACATGACAACCAATTATTCAAGCACCTAAATACTTCATCTCCAGCCTTTATGTGCATTTTATCTTCCAAAAAGTTTCTTGATGCTTCAAAGCGTTACAACAAACACTTGGAAAGTTGTGCTTTTTCTTTTTGTAAAATTGCATCAGTAACCAGAAAGCTTTTTTTTTTAATATATATTTACAACTAAATTAATTTTGGTGTCCTTTTTAATTTTTGAATTCCGGGCGGTCGCCCTATCCCAGAATTGGCTCTGGTGGTCACCTTATATTGGTTTAAATGTTAGGTTAATCTCACAGTCATATATGCATCCTTATTTAAATATGTTACTTTTATCCTTAATCTTAATCTTAAACAAAAGTTATATTAGCGTTAAATATTTTTAATTTTTTTAAAAAAGTAAAATTATTAATATTAAACTTGTCTTTCATTAAAAAAATTCTGGCTCCACTCTTATATATGAGTAATCATCAAATTAAAAAATATTAATCTTTTGTACCTGATTAATATATTCATGTAAAAAAACTCTTTAGTTTCATATGATGTTCTATTTGGTTAGTTCAATAAATTAGTAATAACTAAATATTGTCTTCTTAGAAAATACGAGCTATTCAAAACCAACTCTCAACTGTCATCTTAAAAAGTATAAGTGTCAAAAGTAAAGGATGGTTTTGTTTATATCCGCTAAATTTTGCAGTCCATCCATCCTGCAAAGAGTAATATTTTTTTGTTATTTCTATAAAAAATATTCTTGTAAGTTTACCCAATTAAATTATTTATTACTATGTATTTAAAGAAATATAATGTACCCATTGTAGGTCGGAAAATACCCTAGAGGGGGGTGAATAGGGATTTTGAAACTTAATGCGGAATTTAAAAACTTTTCGAAAATGTTTAAGTAAAACAATTTACTAAACAAATTTATCAAGGAATGTAAGCAAATAAACAATCAAGCACAAGAGCAAATAATTAAACAATCTCAAACAATTTAAACAATCAATAATAAAGAGATTGAGTAAGAAAGATTGAACCAATTTGAAGTCGAAGATTTTTTGTCCACACGGTTCGGCTTGTTCCCCCTACTCCGCGCTCGGTTAGTTCCCCGAGAATTTCCACTATAACCGATCTCCTTCCGGGTGAAGATCAAATCTCTACAAGTGTTGTCTCACACACTCTACAAGTATTGCTACACCACAATACTCTCACAAGATACCCTCTTACTAACCTTGTGAAATTTACCTTTCACAATTTCGAAACAAGAATTTACCTTCTTGTTTTTCCTATGAGATTTACCTCTCACAATTGAATACAAAATTGTTTGGTGATTCACACCAATTTACAATAACTCTCTTAAGTGTGTAAAGAATACAATTTGAAGCTCACACTAGAGATATCAAAATTGATCAAAATATATAGCTCAAAAATGAAGCATATGATCAATAAAATGAATTGAATACTTGAATAACTTTGTATATATGTAAAATAAGTTTGTAGAATGATTCAAGTGTATTAAAACATGTCTAAGACATCATATTTATAGCTTACAAAATCATATGGCCGTTGGGGATGATTAAGAGAGGTTTTGGCTCCAAGGTATACATTTTCAAACTTTAGAAAAGCTAGTTTTGACAAAAAAATTCAAAATTGTTTTGTTCATTTCTCCCAATTGGACCGTTGGATCATGCTCAAATTTTTGTCAAAATTGCCAGGAGATGTTGTCTAACTACTGTAAAAATTTCAAAATGATCGGAGTTTGGGAAGTCCTCCAAATTACCGTTAGATCAAAACTGAGCAAAAATTGAGCGAATTTTAAATGAAAAATAAAAATATTTTTCCAATTTAATAATTTAGTTCCAAATAAAATTCTAATGATTTTTGAACCTCAAATATATGTTTCTAAGATACCTATTTTTATTATAGCTTAAAATATGATCATTTAAAATTAATATGAATTTATTTTGAAACTCGGTTTTTGTAAAATGATGTTTTTCAAATAAATTCAATTTCAAGCTAGTTTGAATCAATTTTTAAAAGATGCAAGAATATGTTTGAGCTATAGGGATTTGATCAATAAAATATCTTCACATAAAATCTAAGCACTCACTCCATTTAATGATAATTCGAGTCTTCGTGATGCTTGATTTTGTTGTGCGTATCTTCACTTGTTTGATGTTCTTGATCCTTTCTTGATTTTGATAACTTGTAGAACATGTGGAGATCATTCTTGTGCATATCTTCACTTGCTTGATGATCTAAATCTTTTCTTGGCTTTATTTAGCACATGTATATCACTTGAGTTCATTTCTTGTGAGTAGAGGCGTTTGTAAAGCTTGTGTGAGATTTGCTTCTAGTTGTTGTTTAATATATAAAGTTTGTGCACAACAACTTCCGGCCGCCACGTATTCCACTTCAGCCGTTGAAAGGGCTACCGAATTTTGTTTCTTACTTGGCCAAGATACTAGTGCGTGTCCTAGAAAATGACATGTGCCACTAGTGCTTTTCCTATCGATTTTGCAACCCGCAAAATTCGCATCAGAATAACTTATTAGGTCAAATGTGTTCTCTCTTGGATACCACAAACCCAATGAACTAGTACCGGAAAGATAACAGAAAATTCGTTTTACGGCAAGTAAATGTGATTCTTTAGGATCCGCTTGGAATCGTGCACAAAGACATACACTAAACATAATGTCCAGTCTAGACGCCGTCAAATATAATAAACTACCAATCATACCTCGATATTTCTTGATGTCCACACTTTTACCTATCTCGTCTTTGTCAAGTTTCAATGTTGAACTCATAGGAGTGCTCATGGATTTGGCTCCTTCCATGTTGAATTTCTTTAAAAGCTCCTTCACATACTTCTCTTGATTAATGAAGATGCCTTCTTTGCATTGTTTCACTTGTAATCCAAGGAAGTAGTTCATTTCTCCCATCATGCTCATTTCAAATTCCTTTTGCATACAAGTAGAAAATTCTTTGCAAAGATTGTCGTTAGTAGAACCAAATATAATATCATCAACATAGATTTGTACAAGTAGCATGTCATTGTTATGATTTTTGATAAATAAGGTAGTATCAATTTTGCCTCTAACAAAACCATTGTTAATTAAAAATGAACTTAATCTATCATACCATGCTCTAGGTGCTTGTTTTAAACCATACAATGCTTTAGATAATTTAAATACATAATCCGGATAAATATGATTTTCAAAACCGGGAGGTTGTTTCACATAAACTTCCTCTTCAATAAAGCCATTCAAGAAAGCACTTTTCACATCCATTTGATATAATTTAAAATTCTTAAAACATGAATAAGCAAGTAGCATGCGAATTGCTTCTAAACGTGCAACGGGTGCATATGTTTCTTCATAATCAATGCCCTCCTCTTGATTGTATCCTTGGGCAACAAGTCTAGCTTTATTTCTAACAATAACACCATTTTCATCCTTTTTATTTCGAAATACCCATTTAGTGCCTATAATAGTGTGATCATTTGGTTTGGAAACAAGTGTCCACACTTTATTTCTCTCAAATTGATTGAGCTATTCTTGCATAGCCATCATCCAAGATTCATCTTGTTCGGCTTCATTTATATTTTTAGGCTCATATTGAGAAACAAATGCCACATTATTGCAAACATTTCTTAAGAATGATCTAGTCATGACCTTACTAGATGGATTTCCAAGAATTTGATCAATAGGGTGGTTGGACACAAATTTCCAACTCCTAGGCAAATCATTCGAGTTTTGCTCGGTTGTATTTTCTAACTCCTTAGGAGGAGCTTGAGCACTCGAAGTTTCTTCCTTAGATGTATCATAAATTTGAATATCCGAAACCTTTTGGATAATTTCAACATCGTCATCGGAACGTACTATGGGTGAGAAAGGATTTGTCTTATCAAATACAACATGCATAGATTCTTGTACTACTAAACTTTTCTTGTTATAAACTCTATATGCTTTACTATTAGTGGCATACCCAAGAAAAATTCCTTCATCGGATTTAGCATCAAATTTTCCCAAGTGATCACGATCATTCAAAATAAAACATTTGCAACCAAAAACTTTAAAATATGCAATATTTGGTTTCTTGTCATTCCATAATTCATAGGGTGTCTTATCTAACTTTTTAGGAATAATAACACGATTAGTTACATAGCATGCGGTATTAACGGCTTCCGCCCAAAAATATTCCGGTAAAGAATGTTCATGTAACATGGTTCTAGACATCTCTTGAAGAGATCTATTTTTCCTTTCAACCACACCATTTTGTTGAGGAGTTCTAGGTGCCGAAAAGTTATAATTAATACCATACTCAACACAAAAATTCTCAATATCAATATTATCAAATTCTCTACCTCTATCACTTCTAATATGTATAATAGAAGCACCATTTTCATTTTGAATTTTTCTACAGAATTTAGCAAATACATAAGGTGTTTCATTTTTATAAGTAAGAAAGAATACCCAAGTAAATCTAGAAAAATCATCAACAATCACAAAGGCATACAATTTACCACCTAAACTAGCAACCGAATTAGGTCCAAATAAATCTAAATGTAACATATCAAGTGGTCTAGTAGTAGTAATATCTTTCTTAGATTTAAAGGAAGATTTGTGTTGTTTACCAAGTTGACATGCATCACATATTTTATCTTTAACAAATTTAGTTTTTGGCAATCCTTTAACTAATTCTTTTTTAGATAATTTATTAATTAAATCCATATTTGCATGACCTAATCTTCTATGCCATAACCAAGAAGCATCATTTAACACAGATAAACATTTAATATCTTGTTGAGATAAATCATCAAGTTCAAGAGTATATACGTTATTTGATCTATAAGCAACAAACATGATAGAATTACCACTAATATTTTTAACAATGCAACATTCAGATTTAAAAATAACTTCATAACCTTTATCACACAATTGACTAATACTAAGCAAGTTATGTTTTAAACCGTCAACAAGTAAAACATTATCAATATAAGAAGATTTATTACCAACCTTACCTATACCAATGATTTTGCTTTTGGCGTTGTCCCCGAAAGTCACACTTCCTCCTTGCTTAGGAATAAGACTTAAGAAGTTGTTCTTGTCTCCCATCATGTGCTTTGAGCAACCACTATCCAAGAACCACTTGGTTTTGCTACCTTTGGCTTTCAAGCACACCTACACCATAACTTTAAGTAACTTCTCCTTTGGTACCCAAAATGTGTTGGGTCCCTTTGGGTTAGCAAACATAATGGTTCCTTTTGGAACCCAAGCAAGCTTTCTTTTAGGAAAACTTTCATTCCTATAATAACAATGATCCACGTAATGAGTATTTCTACCACAATATGAGCAAATATAAGTGGGATCATGAGGTGTGTATGTTTTAAAAAAGTTTTTGTAATCCTTTTGGTTGTCAATTTGGTTATAGCCCAAACCGGCTTTGTCAAAAACACACCTTTGCATTCCTAATAATTTATCCAAGTTATCCTTTCCTTTGGTGAACTTGGCTAGACTATTAGTTAAGTCATCCACTTGATCTTTCAATTTGACATTTTCTAATACAAGTGAGTTTGGAGTTTCTTTCTTCAAGGTTTTGTTTTCATTTTTCAAAAACACATTTTCTTTCTCAAAGTTTTCACACTTGCTAGAAATAATCAAATTTTCCTTTTTGAGGCTTGCATACATTTTAGACAAATTTTTAAATTTTTTATGCAATTCCTCAAACATATCATATAATTCTTCATAGTCATTCTCATCATGTATATCATTATTAATAGAGGCATTATCATCACTAGATGAGTCATAAGAAGAGTGTACCTCATCGTCTCTTGCCATAAGGCAAAGATTTGCCGTTTTCTCGTCGCTAGAATCGGCATTGGACTCACCTTCTTCGGAATCACTCCAAGTGCCTTTGAGGGCGTGTCTTACTTGCTTGAAGGCTTTGTCTCTTTTGTCTCTTCTTTCCTTTCTTCTAACCGGGCAATTTGTTTTGAAATGCCCTGGTTCATGGCAATGGAAACATTTCTTTTCTTCTTCATTTTCAACTCTTGGTTGAATAGATCGATCATTGTTCCTTCTTGATGAAGAATCAAAGTTGTTTCCTTTTCCTTGAAACTTTTTCTTCTTAGCTAGAAATTTTATGAATTTTCTAGAAAGGAGAGCCATATCCTCATCTCCTACCATCAACTCCTCATCATCTTCTAGTTGAGTTGCTTTGAGAGCTAGTGACTTTTTGGCTTTTGAATCACTTTCTTCTTCTCTCGCCAATTCCTTCTCATGGGTTTTAAGTGAACCCAAAAGCTCGTCCATGCTAAGTGTTTTGAGATTCTTTGCTTCTTGAATCGCCGTCACTTTCGGTCGTCATTTCTTTGGAAGAATCCTAAGAATTTTTCTTATTTTATCTTCATTAGAATAAACCTTTCCAAGAAGATCTAAATCATTAGTAATAATAGAAAATCTACTATACATGGAAGCAAGAGATTCATTAGGCTCCATTTTAAATAATTCATAATCATGAACAAGCATATTTATGTTATCGTCTTTAACTTGAGTGGTTCCTTCGTAGGTAACCTCAAGTTTATCCCAAATTTCTTTAGCCGTTTTGCAACTAGAAATTTTGTTATATTCATCCATGCTTAATGCACAATTTAAAGCATTTAAGGCTCTGGCATTATATTGAATTTTCTTAATATCATTTTCATCATACTCGGACATTTTCTTAGGAACAATTTTTCCATTATCATCCTTTTTGTTAATTTCATAAGGTCCTTCAACTACAACTCTCCATTGTTCAAAATCACTAGATTGTAAAAATATGCTCATTCTATTTTTCCAATAGCTATAATTTTTATCATCAAATAGAGGTGGTCTATGGGTGGAGAGACCTTCGGAAAGGCCGGTTCCTTGATATATAGACATGATTGTAAACTCTAAGATTGTTAAATCAAAATAATAGTACAACCTCTGATACCAATTGTAGGTCAGAAAATACCCTAGAGGCCCACCCCATAATTATTTCGTAACCAAACCTGAAACCCAACCTCTAAATTAAACCATAACCTGCTTCTTACTAATGTTTCCCCATCCTTAAATCCTATTTAAGACACAAGAGAAGAACTTATTTTAGTCACTCGTGATATAGCCATATCCTTAGACTTCAAAATCTTTCCACTGAAACGGAAACCTATTATGGAATCCTTTAGTACCCTTCAAATACCTCAGAGCAAACGATGAGAATCTCTACTTCAATGAATCAATCTCAATTTTTACAAGGTTTCTGATCCTAGAGGAAGTTTCAAAGATCATTACTATCGAAGATGAATTGGGGTCAAATGGGAGGGTGATGAACGATAAAAGGAAGGAAGTTAAAAAATTCAAAGCTAGAGGGAGGACAAATGAGGGATTAAATAAGCTAAGAGATGAGAGTTGCAGGGGAAATTCTTCATAATCTTATTCGAATGAACCAAAAGGAAAATCAACAAATCTTTCATCATCAGATCAGACGCAATTCGAAATTCCTTCCTCGGGCTATTTTTTTTTTTTAATTTACTGGAGGTGGTGGTTGGGCCCTAAACAGCCACAAGGTCAATGTTAGCTTTGGTGTGGAATTGTCCGGGAGTTGGGTGACCCCCGACAATTCGCCGTTTGAAGGACATTGTATCTTCCTATCGCCCATCCATAGTTTTTCTAATGGAGACCAAGAGTAAAACCTACAAACCGGAAAGAATTAGAAGGCCGATTAGTCTTTCTCATAGACGTTACGTAAACTTGATAAACTCGGTTGGAGAGGGTTGGCACTTTAGTGGAATGATGATATTCATTTGACTATTTTGAATGCTAGCAAAAACTTGATTTATACTCTGTGTTGATGGGAAAGGAATGGATGTTTTCTTTATTGTATGTTGATCCCGTTGAAGAGGCCAAGTACGATCTATGGAAAACAAAAAACAAAACTTAGGCAGAAATGATAGATTAAAACTTTAATTAAATATGAAAACTCAATAAACTAGCACAGATTTAGATCAAATGTGTATAAGCAGATATGAATAATAACTGACTTGTTTGGTTGTTGTTGCAGTCCATTTGATCTTCTCCTAGATGCACACTGTATTTCTCCTTTTGCTTGATGGGACAAAACCATATGAGAATGTGTTGTTGTGTTCTAGCAGGGATCAAAATGAAATCTTCGCATATATAGGATGTTATGACAGCAACAGTTATATGGCAGTTCCTTCCATCAAGGAACTGTCAAAGTAACTGTATGTCTAAATCAAATTTATCCAACTAATCGTACCTTTTGAATTTTGAATTCAAAACAGATATACTTACACATTATCTTAATTCAATTACTAAATTAAGCCTCCATATATATAGATGTAAGTAACTGTAGTTGTACTTTATAATCAAAATAATTTATTTACATTAAGCTAATGCATATACAATATATAATATCTAGTTCATTCTATTCGTATGCAGTGTGATCAATCTTATAATCTCCCACTAAACTAGGATTATATAATGTATGGCTTGTAAGCAAATTATAACTGGATTGTGCACTTTGAATCTAAAGTACTATATGTTTTCAAAATCCTGTCAATTAATATTCACTAAGTTGAATCACAAAAGAGCATGATAAATTGATAAATTATCCGTCTCTTATGATCACATCATGGTGAATATAATTACATGGATTACCCCAAGTATGATCATGCTTGTCATGTAGAAATCGATATTGCAAGCACAAATGATCCTGATGGATATCCAAATCTGCATGTTTGCTGATGTGATCTCAGCAACATATTAATGTATACATTCACTGAATCATGAAGCCATATATTTGAATATAATGATATCAAAATGTATTAATGAAACTAATGATGACTGAACTGAAATGGTTAAATATCAAATGCATCACATATTAGCAGTAACATACAACAACCTATATTTCTAAACATTGATACTATCTAAAATCCCCATGTTTTCTACGTGATTAATATACACAGATACTGGTAATGCTTTTGTAAGTGGATCTGTAAGTTGCTCTTTTGTTCCAATCTTCATCACTTCTATTTCATTATCCCTCACACTTTCTCTTACTGAAAAGTACTTCACATCTATATTCCTTGACCCCGCTGTTCTTCTATTGTTCTTTGAAAAGAACACAGCTGCTGCATTGTCACAATATATAACCAAAGGCCTCTCAATTGAATATACTACCTTCATTCTGGAAATAAAATTTCTAAGCCATAATGCATGTGATGTAACCTCATATATTGCAATGTATTCTGCTTGGAAGGTTGAAGTAGCAGTCAATGATTGTTTATTAGTCTTCCATGAAATTGCTCCTCCTGCAAACATGAATATGTATCCAGAGGTTGACTTTAAATCATCTAAGTCCTGCTTGTATGAAGCATCTATGTAGCATTCTACTTTAAGTTCTTGATCTTCTATTTTCTTATACACCATCATGTGATTTCTGGTATTTTTTAGATATCTCAATACTTTCTTCCCTGTAACCCAGTGTTGATGACCAGCATTTGATTGAAATCTAGATAACATGTTTACTGCAAAGCTTATATCTGGATTTGTGCAAACTTGTGCATACATAAGGCTCCCAACCAACCTAGCATAGGGCACATTTTCCATGCATTTCCTTTCCAATACATTTTGAGGACATTGTCCTTTATGCAACTTATCACCTTTAGAAATAGGTGCATTTCCTGATCTGCATTTTTCTAGGCCAAATCTTTGTAAAATCTTGTCAATATAATTCTTCTGTGATAGTCCCAGCATACATTGACTTCTATTTCTGCTAATTTCTATCCCAAGTACATAGTGGGCTTCCCCCATGTCTTTCATATAAAAAATTTTCATCAAGAAATCTTTTGGGGCTTTTAGCAAACCAACATTGCTGCTAGCTAATAGGATATCATCTACATATAATACTAAAAATATGAAATGACTCCCACTAACCTTACAGTACACACATTCATCCAATTTGTTTTCTTCAAATCCAAAGTTAGAGATCACAGCATCAAATTTTAAATACCACTGCCTGGATGCTTGCTTCAATCCATAAATTGACTTGTTAAGCTTGCAAACCTTCTTCTCATCTTCTATAAACCCTTCTGGTTGAAGCATGTAGATTTCCTCTTGTAAGTCTCCATTTAAGAATGTTGTTTTAATATCCATTTGATGCAATTCTAAATTCTAGTGTGCAACTAGGGCCATTATGATTCTGAAGGCATCCTTAGTTGAGACAGGTGAAAAGGTTTCATTGTAGTCTACACCTTCCTTTTGATTATACCCTTTTGCTACAAGTCTAGCTTTGTATCTCTCAATCTTGCCATTTGCATCTCTTTTTGTTTTATAAACCCACTTGCATCCAATAGGCTTTAAATCTACAATTCTGTCTACCAATGTCCAAACACCATTCTGTGACATGCTTTGAAGTTCATCCTCCATTGCAAGCTTCCATTTGTGACTATTGTTAGATTGCATAGCCTCCTTTAATGATGTAGGATCATTTTATTCCCCCAAATCAAACTCAACTGCAGTCAAATATAAATGATAATCATTGGATATTGCAGGTTTCCTAGACCTTTCTGATCTTCTTAAAACTTGTTCTGCTTCCATGACAGGAACTTCTGCATTTTCATGGTTTTGATCTTGACTATCTCCATCAATTTAATCTTCAACATTAGCTGCTTGAGTTTGATTTTCGATTTCTGTTTCTGGAATTATATCTTCATAAATAGCATGAGTACTTGTCTGCACAATTTTTGGAAAAACAAAACCAGTCATCTATGTTACTGCACTCTTTATTTAGGCTTGTCTCTTCTATCGCACTTGTATTCTGATCAAACACTTCATCAAAAAATGTTGCCCTATGTGTTTCAAAAATTCTATTGTGCTTGGTAGAGCAATAAAATTTGAATCCCTTTGATTTTTCTGAATACCCAATAAAATAGGCACTTATTGACTTGGATTCAAGTTTATCATTTTCTCCATTATACACTCTTGCTTCTGCCTTACAACCCCAGGCATGTAGATGATTCAGACTTGGTTTATAGCCACACCAAATCTCAAATGGAGTTTTGATGACTGCTTTGCTTGGTATCCTATTGCAGATGTAATTTGCTGTTTTGAGTGCTTCTCCCCATAAGAACTTTGGTAAACTTGATCTAGTGAACATACTTCTAACCATGTTCATCAATGTTCTGTTTCTTCTTTCAGAAACACCATTCTGTTGTGGTGTGTATGGTGTGGTATACTGAGCAACAATGCCACATTGTTCTAAAAATGCAGCAAAAGGTCCTTTATGTTGCCCTTTCTCAGAATACTTACCATAGTATTCACCACCTCGATCTGACCTTACCACCTTAATGAGTTTTTCAGTCTGTCTTTCTACTTCAGTTTTGAAAATTTTGAAAACATCTAGTACGTGTGACTTATCAAAAATTAGATAAATAAAACAATACCTTGAAAAATCATCAATGAAAGTTACAAAATAGGAGTTGCCACAAATGGTGTTTACAGGAAATGGACCACAAACATCTGTGTGGATTAGTTGAAGCAGGATTAGTTGAAGCAAACAATCAGATCTTTTAGAATGCAGATTTCTCAAATTGGTCATTTTTCCTTTTAAACAATCTACACAGGTTTCAAAATCACTAAAATCTAAAGCAGGTAAAATTCCTTGTTTTATTAATTCATGCATTCTTTGTTTTGAAATGTGTCCTAATCTTTTGTGCCAAAGAAAAGATGATGTATGATGCTTATTCTTTCTTTTAATACCAACAACTGTTTTTGACAAATTGAAAACATGATGACTTTGAATAGCTACATTAGTGCAATTGATATGCCAGTGACCATCAATTAAATTAGCATCACCAAAACAAGATGAATTTTCATAAAAATACATAGCTTTATTATTACTTGAAAAGCTGAAAGCATCATCCATTACAAATTGAGAACCAGATATTAGGTTTCTCTTTATTGAGGGAATGCAATACACATTATTTAATATCAGTAAATACTTATTCCTAAACATTAATTTAACACTTCCTACAGCTTGAACTGCCACCCTTTGGCCACTTGCAGTGCATACCCTTGTTTCATTCTTGTTTGGGATTGTTTTGCTTGATAATCCCTGCAAGGAATTAACAATATGAATGGGTGAACCAGTGTCAAACCACCAAGATGCATTACTAACAGATGCATTTGACTCTAATGTGAAAATTGATTTTAACAAAAAAAGTACCTTTCTTGTTCAGCCAATTTTTAAAACCCTCACAATCCTTCTTGAAATGACCTGTTTTCTTACAGAAGAAACATTTCATTGGACCATTTGTTTTGACAGACTTGTTTTTATACAGATCAGTCTTTATAACATATTTTGATGAACCAGCCTTAAAGTTCTTGTTGCCAAAGATTTTCTTATTCTTTGGCTTTGCAATGTGATTAATGTACACTGCCTTTCCCCTTTTGATAATTTCATCTTCTTCCTGCACACAAATGGAAATCAATTCATTAAGACTCCATTTTTCTTTCTGTGTGTTATAGAGACTTTTCAAGTGACTATATTGATCTGGGAAAGAATTCAGTAGCATGTGCACCAGAAACGGATCATCGATATTCATGTTCAAGTTCTTCAGTTTTGCGGCAATATCAATCCCTTTCATAATATACTCCCTTATGCTTCCTTGTCCAGTAAATTTCATCCCAGTTAGAGCATTCATCAATGCGCTAATCTCATCCTTATCAGAAACCTTGTACTTCTCAGCAATTGAATTGAAGTACACTTTGGCAAATTCAGAATCTGGTATACCTCCTTTGACAGCATCAATCATACTCTTTTTATGCAAATCAGTGCCATCCTGTTGTGTTTATGCCATAGCAAGTACCTATCCTTGGCCTCCTTTGATGATGTTGTTGTTGGTTCAGCAGGTGGATCTTCTCTAAGCACATGATCAAAATCCAATATTCCCAGGTTGAGTTCTATGTCTCCCTTCCATTTTTTGAAATTCAGTCCATTGAGTAATTCAACTTGATTAATACTTATTGGAAAATGCATTGCTGAAATTGTTCAGTTTCAATCAGTCAATCATTATGTCTGAATTCACACACATATACATATATGTTCTAGTTTGACTATATACCAGAAATTGTTTTATATATATATATAATAATCCCAAATGTTACATTCATATTGAATTAACATTTAAATGAATTTATATGTACAGATAAGCCAACATATATCATTTTCAAGACGCTGATATCATTTGTGATATACTTGTCTCCAAGGATATATGAATGTTTAATTATTACCACACACATATATATATATATTTATTAAACCAGAAAGTTTCATCTAGATTTTCTAACTGCTTTGGAAGTTAGATACAATATTGAACTTTCAATTTATCTTAGTGGTTTCCTTTATGAATGTATATCTATATATATGTTTCAACTATTTTGATAGTATTGATCATATATGCAGACCACACAAAAGTAAATTACTTGATCTATTGCATAATTCACTACATTCATGGCTACTGTGGCAGCATTATGGATGTACATGAAATACGCAGTAGTCTTTCTATTTAGTAATATTATCATACGTATATATATTATCTTATATATATATATATAAATGTGCATATGTGATCATCGATTTTATAAAATAGTAGCAGTATACGAATCAAATATAATCTTAAGCAAGATAACTATCAAAATATCAATCTTTATTTGTATTATGTTTTATGCAGAATTTAATGAATCAATATCTCTATTTTCTAGTCCCAGAATAAGTATTTTATTATGAAATGGTATACATTAATCTAAATCTAAGCATAGTCGCTCTGATACCAATTGATAGATTAAAACTTTAATTAAATATGAAAGCTCAATAAACTAGCACAGATTTAGATCAAATGTGTATAAGCAGATATGAATAATAACTGACTTGTTTGGTTGTTGTTGCAGTCCATTTGATCTTCTCCTAGATGCACACTGTATTTCTCCTTTTGCTTGATGGGACAAAACCATATGAGAATGTGTTGTTGTGTTCTAGCAGGGATCAAAATGAAATCTTCACATATATAGGATGTTATGACAGCAGCAGTTATATGGCAGTTCCTTCCATTAAGGAACTGTCAAAGTAATTGTATGTCTAAATCAAATTTATCCAACTGATCGTACCTTTTGAATTTTGAATTCAAAACAGATATACTTACACATTATCTTAATTCAATTACTAAATTAAGCCTCCATATATATATAGATGTAAGTAACTGTAGTTGTACTTTATAATCAAAATAATTTGTTTACATTAAGCTAATGCATATACAATATATAATATCTAGTTCATTCTATTCATATGCAGTGTGATCAATCTTACAAGAAACACATCTCAGCCATGGGTTGTAGCTGGTGACTTCAATTTAATTGGAAACCCTGCAGAGAAGGAAGGGGGCTCTTCTCCATCTATAAGGAAAATTGAAGAACTAGATAGTGTTGTGTTCGATTGCGGTTTGTCGGATGTGAGTTTTAAACGCCCAACTTTCACGTGGGATAATGGTAGAGATGGAAGGCATAACGTGAGAATATATAGAGTGGTAGCTAATGTTAATTGGCTTGAGATGTTTCCAATGGCGATTACAGTCTATGAAACTCAAAAGTGGTTCTGACCACTGTCAAGTGTTCCTTGATTTTGACTAAGTCAGGAGAAAAAGCTACAAGTTCTGTTTTGAGCATATGTGGGTTTCGTATCCAGATTGCAAAGAAACAATTGCGACATCTTGGCATTCAAATGTTCGTGGATCAACCAAGTTTTCCTTGACTGTGAAGCTGAAAAATTGCAAGAAATACATTCTACAATGGAAGGTTCACAAAAATTTAATCTGTTTGAACCGACCTAAATATAACAATTTTTCTTTAAATACCATTTTAGTATCTTATACCTACAAATCGACAGCATCTAGTTTGAGTTTATACATATTGAAACATAACGGATTCAGATTTTTCAAACAAAAGCTGCACCGATTGGATCGGATTCTTTCTAAGTGGAAGAGCCAAGTTTTGGGTACGAGTTTCGCAACAAAAACTAGTACCGTAAGCACGGGCATGTCTAGTATATATGTATACAAAAAAATGCACACTTAAGGAATCCCTTACTTTAAAAACAATAAGGTCCATCCATTTCGAATGGTAATCAATAAAAATTTCATGAAATTTGGTGAAGTCAGTCATCTCCTAAAATTTTTATAAAAAACTTGTTAAGAAAATTTCAGCCATTAGAATTTTGTATGACCGTATTACTAATTTCCAAATTAATGGTCTTGTTGTTCTTAAAATAAAAGATTCCCTTCAAAAGCATTTATGTATATATATTATTGCCACTGCTTGTGATACCGCCGATGTCACGATTCTCACAAATGGCGCCGCCTGTCGTAACCAACCACCATGATGTTATCAATAAAGCCAAGGAAAAAAAAAGAGCATTGTTATAAGAGTCAGTCGACGTGAATATACAAACTTAAAATTCCTAGAAACAACAAACACTCGAGCCAAACGAGTCATTAACATAATTGTAGGTTAAAAATTACCCTGGGGTGAATAGGGTTTTTGAAACTTAATGAAATTTTTTAAAAATTAGTTTCAAATAAAGTTTAAATACTAATACTTTAATGCAAAGTGTAACAAGGAATATATAAATAAATCAATCACACAAGCAATCTATAAATATAAATGAGAAATAATAAGGAGCTTGAGTTTAAAGAGATTGAACCGAATAACACAATGACGTTTTGTTTATGCGGTTCGGTTGTTTAGACCATACGTCCGCACCCGAGTAGGCTCCCGAGAAATTCCACTAAAAACCAATTTTCTTCCGGGTGAAAATCAAACCATTACAAGTGCAATTCTTCTCACTACACTCAACAAGTGTGATTCTTCTCACCACATTCAATACAAGAAATCCTCTTGTAATTTTATGAGAAACACCTCTCACAATTTGAATAAATAAAGTTGTTTTGGTGACAAATACCAATGAACAATAACTCTCGAATGCGTTTAAGGATTACAAATAAAACTCACACTAGAGTTATTAAGATTGATCAAAATATATAGCTCAAAGATGAAAGATATGATCAATGCATAAACTTGAAAACTTGAATATTGTTGATATATGAAATATGGGATTGTAAGATCATTCAAGTGTGTAAAAATTAGTCTAAGAACTCGTATATATATGTAGAAAAAGTTTATGGCCGTTGGGATTAATTATATGAAATTTTGGGTCTAAAGTAGACATTTTCAAACTTTTCAACTG
Source organism: Lonicera japonica (assembly GCA_021464415.1). NCBI lineage: Eukaryota > Viridiplantae > Streptophyta > Magnoliopsida > Dipsacales > Caprifoliaceae > Lonicera > Lonicera japonica. The sequence continues at coordinate 165,756 of JAKCWG010000907.1, forward strand.
CTAGTTTCAGGCCATCAGTCGACTGAGCAAAGAGCATCAATCGATTGTGTGGCCATCAGTCGACTGAGTCTCTTTCCTTAGTTGACTGATGGGCACTGCCCAGCCAACCAAAATCTCAATTTTTAGATTTTTACATTTTAAATTCAAAATTAATTCTAATGCTTCAGGGACCTTAAGAAAATATCCCTAAGACATCTATTTAAGAGAAAACTCAAAAATAAGTTCATTTGAATTAATTACAAAATCGGTTTTTGTTCAAATGAAGTTTCTCAAACTAGTTTTCAATCAATCAAATCATGATGCATGATGTATTTGAGCTATATATGATTATCAAATAAGTAACTTGTAAATCTAAGATACTCACTCAATTTGAAAAATAAACGAGTCTTCGATGCTTAGAAAACTTCTTCACTTTCTCACTTGCTTTGAGCTATTGATCATCATTGATATGCATTGTTCAAATGCTATGTACATGTTAGAGAGAAGAATACAATAGTGTATAAAGTACATTTGTAGAGGATTGAATTCACCATCGGTTTTGTAAGTTTTGTACCACATAAAATGTTAATTTGATTGTGGTAATATTTTAAAAACAAATATTAATTTTATTATTATTATTATTATTATTATCAAAATATGATATAGTAACTTTAGGTCAACAATAACATAACAAAATAAAACCTAATATGATCTAAGCATATATTCATCCCAATAAACATACTTGTACTACTTCAAGTGCCCAACCGCAGCAGAAGTGCAAGATCAATCTCTATATATCGTCAGGTCTACTAGTCAAAAGATATTAAAAAAAAACATCTAAAGAGGCTCATATCCCTGAATTTAACAAAGTACATACTTCCCTTCTTCAAGCCCTTCAACTAATTAACTCCAGTCCCTTCCAGCGCTTGCGAGAGACAGTTTACAATATAATCACCAGGACCACCGTTACATACCTAAAACAATACGAGCAAGAAAACCCAAATAATTAACTAATCCAACCAGAGCATTAAGAGAGAGGGTAGGGTGGGAATTAATTGGTTCATTTAGAATGCCAGGGCTGGTGAGAGAAATTTCTAGATCCCATAAATGTGATTGTTTTGGGCCTCAAGTTATACTCCCAATATTCCAAATTAAGAGTCCGTGGTTGACTTTTAATTTGTTTTAAGGATACGCACTCATTCAACATAATCAATGGTCAAAGTTGTATTTCAAAATATCAAATTATATTGATAGTAGTTGTTATGATTGCGTGATTATGAAGACTCCCAAACTGATTATAAATAGGAGACAAACTCAACCCTATGGGAACAATACAAGGAAGGAAAAGGAAATAAATAACACTATGGAAAGACTCCATTAATAAAATACCCAATGTTTGCTACGTTTTGACAAATGACACAAAAAAGCAATACCATAATTATATTCAATAAATCTACTACCATAAACAATAAAATCATGATATCCAAAAGTTAAGAACAAAACTTGTTTACTATCATGAAATGTGGGACATTGATTACTAGTGGGTAAAGTCTTCCTAGGTGTTGCAACCACTGTTTTCCAAGAACGGAACATCTCCATGTTCTTAAATCGTGCTACTGCATCTCTTTAACTTCCTTGTAAAGACATACTCCCACAGTCCCAAATTAAGAATCCCCGATTCCATTTTGGGACGTCACAAATAAAATTCCACTAACGTTACCTATAAAACAAATCTGATGAGAGATTCTATGTTTTGTTTCTAACCATTGGTTATGTTGAAATTATTAACTCATCAAAAAAATAAGAGAAATGAGGGGAAGGAATAAAGCAAAGAAAAAGAGAATAGAACAGAAAGACTTACTGTGTCAGAACTTTTCCTAAAGATACTGAAGAGCGAGAATAGCAGTTCATCAGCTCCATCCCCATTAAGATGAGGACCCTCCATTGAAAGCCTTCTAATTTCCCTTTGCTCATGCGAGAAAGGATCAAAAAATATAATCTCGTCCATCCGATAAAGCAACTCAGACCTCAAACGACCCTCTTCCTGAAAAAAAAAAAGAAGCAGACTTTAGAATCAAATGCTGGCATTTTTGGTACGCGTGTCTTCAAAGTAATGCACTACAACATTTTTCTTATCAGAAACAAAAATGATATATTGATTAAAAGAAAGAAAATTACGAACATAAGAAAGTAATGCACTACAGCATAAATATATATATATATATATAGAGGCAGAGAGAGAGAGAGACGAAATGTCAACAATTGTAGGAGTTCTTAGCTTTTTTTTCTTACAATAATAATGGGCCTATGATCTTAATCAGTTTCTATTTTCCCCTTGGCAATGGCAAATGTAGTTTTTATATTGGGTTCCGAAATTTGCATTTCTTTCGTTTAAGGTCATAACACTATACTGGTGAATGCAATACCATTGCTCATTGACAGATGACAAATATGTTTGTATTTAAAGTATAACGAAACAACAAATCTTCTAGTAGTTCAATATTGAATTGTTCATCACTAGAATTCCCTCAATCTCAAATTGATAGTCCCACTTTGACGTTTGGCACTTTTTGAAAAAAAAACTAATTTCGACCTAATCAACGGTCTAAGTATTCAACTTATTTTCGACTAAGCAACTAAATACATGGATTATGTCCCAAGAAACAAAATTGGACTATCAATTTGTCATATCCTGAAAAGGAAATCATTTTAGGAATACATTGCAGACTTTTCAACAGAACTCCATAAATAACATAATTAAGACCTAGACTCAAACACAAGTTAATGTCAAAATGTCCATAATTTCTATTTCTTTTGGAACACTCAAATGAACAGTCCCATTTCTTTACAGGACATGTACCATGTCACATTATGTTGAAATTAATGTTTTTCATAAAATGAACGCAGGAAACTTAATTTGAGATTGAGGGAGTAACATACAAAATTGATCAGAGCATTCTTTTGTTTCTCAGAGGATATGAAGCACGGATTTTTCGGAATTAATTATTTAATTTCATTTTCTGATTTGGCAAGGTTTACTTCGGGATTTGTTTGGGACTCGGGAGGGATTCAAAAAGAGTCCAATTTCCCTTTTTTTAAATTTAAATTGACTCCCTTTTGTTTCAATTAAAAAAGAAGGATTACTCCGAGACTCGTTTGGGACTCGGGAGGGATTCGAAAAGAGTCCAATTTCACTTTTAAAAAAAATTACATTGGCTTTTTTTTTAATTAAAGTGCCCTTCGAAATGGACGATCCATTGTTCTTAAAATAAGGGATTTCCTTACCATAACATTTCCTACATATATATATAAAACATATAAAAGACATGTCCCATAAATTTTTCACTTTAATTTGAAATCCCAAAGCTTCGAATATACGACACAAGCTTCCAAATCAAACGCGGTCCTCTGCACTAATCAACAGCAAAGAGAACTCTCCAAACATGATCAATTCTTACTTCAAGTTCTTCTCCATCAAATTTCTTCTTACCACTATGAAACCCTAGTTTCACAATCACCCAAATCTTCTTATTCAATTGCTTTTCATTCTCTTCCTATTTCATTATGACTGTAGGTAATTCTCAAACATGCAATCTAATTAATTAATGTAATTTATAGTATTATTTTATTACCCCCACACCCATATCTGATTTTTTTGAAAATTTCCGTGACCGCACCCGCATCGGTGCTTCATAGCTCAGAGGCATATGATTGGATGTTACCTGTACAGTATCGCCTTCGTTAGCACCATCCAGATAAGAATGACAAAAGAGTCTTGCAATGAGACTTCTATTTCCCAGATTTGATGTCAAAAGAATAGTGGCATTTCGGAAATCAACAACTGCTCCCTCACTTCCAGTTAACATACCATTCTCCAAAATTTTGAGCAGAGTGCTATAAGAATGACAATCAGCAGACTCAACTCGGTAAAATAGAATAACGCTGTGAGGATTCTTCTTCACCGCCTCTACCAACAACCCCACATATAAACGGTTCTGCATATCAATTATAATTAGCAGTGTGTTCCCATTAGCAGTTTTCATATGTTCAGCAAGCCCTTTTAGAAGTTCAATCTGCCCCGAAGTGTTAAGACCCAACAACAAATAAGACCCAAAAGGCCTATTGCGAAGGTCCGATGGTGCATCAATGGACCTCAATACAGCTTTCACTATAAAACCAATGGCTGGATTTTTTTTTTCCTATAACTCTCTCTTGCAATCTTTTTCGGAGATTACTAACACCTTCCGTTGTTTTCCCTATATGATAATTATCTTCCACTGTGCTGCTCAGTGCATCCTATACAAGAGATACCATACATACAGTGTCAGAATACTAAACCACATAAATAAAAGGACGTTGTAATGAAAGAAGGCAACACCTTATTGACTTTGTGATGGACCGAAAGCAAACTAGATTTTGACAAATAACAGCGTCTTAGAAACTTTTGAACCTCCCTAGAAAGAAGTTCAACATCACTGAGCTCCATGGGGCCACTCACGAGGAGGGAGTGATATTTTCCCATTGTAAGAAGCATCATGACGATTTCCTTCTCCATTCGATAAATGGCCCTCAATTTACCTAAAGAGACTTTAAAACGACTGAGAAACCATTCTTCTACTAAATGTTTACTTGTCTCGAATCGAAATGACACTTCGTTTGTTCCCACAAGGCTGTCAACGTAAACGGTGGGGTGCTCGTGCTCCATGCCAGATCTATTATTACACAGCACCTGGGCCACACTATCATCAATCCAACTCTTGATTGCCTTTCCGTTTTTGACCTACAAAACATAGTTAATTGTGATGCAACCCTCTTGTTTCACGTGTGGTCTCTACAGAGGGAGAAAGAAAAAAAAAGGGAATCCAAAGGAATTGAGCTCCCCCTAAATAAAGGCTTAGAATTAGGAAGGCTTTTTAATATTGAGTCTCACTTTATTTGGTTCCAAAAGGTTTTACCTAGAAACAACAGTCACTTTTGTTGTTGCAGTATCATTCAATAGATTTTAGTTGCAAAGGTTTATATCTTCTGGAATAAGGACCCCTTCTGGGGGGACAAGTTTTACATGACTTTCGGCCCCTTTAGGCTCTTTCTTCCCAAATATTCACTAGTATGTTCATAATTCAAAAAGGTCAAACCACTTGACACATATCACTAAACAAAATCTCACTATTAACTGCATTAAAATAGTAAACAAAAAAGACACTCACACTCACAGGAATATTGCTACTAATCTTCAATGCCTCAGATAACGCAGCATCGGAAGGGTAAATAACAAGATCTCCTTTGAAAAAAATTCTCGCACTGTCCCTCAGCATGAGCCTAGCAATAGCCTTCGAATCACGATACTGATCAAGCACAAGAATGTCGTCCAGAGAATCTAGCAAAACAGGATCGAAGAAACTTCTTGCCTGAAAAGCAAATGAAAGAAAGTACATGTTTCATGAAGATAATCTTTAGTGAATAAATTTGATTTACAAATATAAACATCTAGATAGAGTTAGAACATGTTTTTCAGTGGCACATAAGAATGACTTCTCGAGACAATAAACAAATTACAATTCGATAGATATAATTTTGTTCTTTATTGAAACATGGCTAAAAGAGTGGGAGCTAGAGGTTAAAATAAGTTGTGATACACAAGGGAATGTATACAAAACATGTGGCACATTTCATAGCACGGTGAAAAAGCTCCAATGTTGTATTTTCCATCTTTGGTGGTGTTTAATTGCATAAACTTGTTTTAGCCTAATTTGCTCATTTTCCATATAATTCATGAACTAGCTCTACCCTAATGTTTTGTTGTCAATGGAATTTTCTCCCACGTAAAATCATTCACAGACATCCAATTCAATTTCATGTGGTGGAAAAAAAAAAGGAAAGACAAAAAAAAAGGTTCCTAATCATATAATGCAATGTTGAAAACACGCAAACCATAAAACTACTTATACCTCTTTAATGCCTCGCTTTCTAATTCTGCGCTTTTGGACACATTTGTGTGTTTGGTAGAACCTGCGGGGATTGCACTTAAACTGTTCCATGAGCTCGGAACTCCGGTTAGCGCATGTGCAAGAGTTACCCAGCTGATAAGCTCCTACTTCTGAAGTCATGATGACAATGGTATTAGAGAACACAGCAGTGTGCCCTTGCCCGTCAATTAGTTCACCATCAGTTACAATTTTATGAACAATAGACAAAACGGATGGGTGGGCCAGCTCAATTTTGTTAAACAGGATAAGACTGTATGGCCTTTCCCTGACAGCCTCGACAAGTCTTCCAAAGCTAGATTGTTGCAATTCATTGTTGAACCTAGAACTCCAAAAAGGACAAAGTAAAATGAACAACTGCATCCAAAGGAAACTGTTAATTGCGAAATACTTGAATAGCAATAATTAATATGTAAGAGTAACTATTCTAGATATCTCATTGAATAGTCAAACTAGCCTAAAGTGCCTATTCCTTTGTAATCAGAGCTTTGCTTTACATTATTACAATTTGTAAAGATTCTCAGAGCTCTTTCACAGATGAGGAGTAGACCTTATCACACAAAGGGTTGAATCTCCTCTATAATCTCTAAGGTCTTTAATTTCTTTGTGAACTGTGGAATTCAATGTAAACCTTTTTCTATAATAAATCGGCACTGACAAATCTGTACAATATTAGAAACGAAAAATATATAGAGATACAATGTCCAATCAAACACCAACTGAATTTTTCTTATGAAAACAAGAAGAGCACAATATGAATAAGGCGTATGGGAGAAGTAAATCAAATAAGCAAAATCAATTAATTCGATCATATTCATTTACTTTCTATATATGATAAAATACTTACAAGGATAGCGAGCAAAAGAGAGACTCTAGGCCAAGTATAACTTTGAAGCTATTTCTAATTGAAGATCATACGTACTGCTAGTTAGTGGGATTTTATCTACAACAAACACATCATTGATCTAAAGTAAAACAGGATCCAAAAGAGTAAATAACTAACAACTAATTACTAAAGAAATATTTTCATCAATTAATAGCCTAACTAAGACCAATAGCTAGCATATATCAATGAATCAGAGTCCGAAGGCATCTCTGATATCATCCAGGATCTGCTCCTCATCCAAATTTGCCGAGACGGCCTGGATGGGAGGAGATGTGAAGGTGATCACCCCAGTTGATCGAGGGGTCTGTCTGGAACTCAGGTGTAGCCGGAAACTGCTCTTCGAGAAGGTCGTCCCCAGGAAAAAAGTACTCGCCATAATGATCGTCATCACCAAAAGATTGGCTGCACTGACCACACGTGCCACTCTGATGAATGCCTGGCCAACAGTCATCCTCGCAGTACTGATGACCACAAAGCATGATCATCCTAACCCTCTGTCCAGCGGTGAAAAAAGACTGGCACGAACGACAACGAGGGGGTGAGGTTGGTCTAACCGGTGGCACAAACCTCACTGATGCAAGATCAATAGGCTCGTCGCTGTCCTCATCTGAGTCTGAGTCTGAAACGACCAGACTCCCGATTTCTGGATAGGGAACCACGGAAGTGGGAGAAACATGGGTGATTACTCCCCGGCACCTACTACAGCAACGGATTCCCCTGCCATCCTCAACCCAGACATTATCGCAAATCCCTGCGTGGATAGCGTGCAAGCAGGGGAAGGCGATGCAGACTACTCTACCTACACGAAAACGATACTTACAGGCGTCACACCTGTCGTGTGTCAATGCTTGGAGTGTATCGTACAAGAGCTCGTCCTCTGTTGAGAGGAGACGATATACCCCGGCGAGATAATCGTCTCCTTCCCCTCCGGCCACCGGTGGTCGAACCTCCACCTCCATATCTTCCTCGGTCAATAATGGACCGTCATTCAATGAGTCTTGTTCTTCTTCTTCTTCTTCTTCTTCTTCTTCTTCTCCGCCTCCATCCGCCGCCACCACATTTTCCTCCACCTGAGTCAAGGACAGACCATTGCCTTCTTCACCAGCCATTATCTCTAAAACCCTCCCCTCGCGCTTCTCTTCTCACTCCTATAAACCCTAACTTTTCACTCCGATAAACCCTCCCTCACTCACTCTCCTGCTAAAGTTGGCCGCAAGAAATGAGTAAGACCGCCATTGTCTTAATAAAGAAGAATCGCTTTTTCCGTACACTTTTTTGCCCTTTTGCTTCGGTACCTTTTCTATTTATTAATTATTTAATATTTCCCCCAAGAATCAAATCAACTCAAATTAAGTATTTATTATAATCAGTCACTCACTGCGCTTAAGTATTTAAAGTGATGTCTGGAGTTGAATTTTTAAAATTCGGTAATCGGTAAAATTTAAAAGCAAGTTGAAAAGTGAATTTTATTTTTGTTTGAAATTTTTTTATCAATTAAAATGTTTTATAAAAAAAATTTAAAAAATAATTACAATAGATCTTATTTTATAAATCTCGACGAGTAAGTTTCAAATATATATTTTTTATCTAATTTTGATTTAAGTCGAGTGTGAAATAGTCCACAATTCTTTTATTTAAGTCAAGTGTGAAATAACTAATTTACTTTTTGTCATTTTTTTTCTTTTATAATTTTCTAATTTAAGAATTAATTACAATAAAAAAAGTAAGGAATATTGCAAACTGCAGTTAGTGTGACTTAAATCCGAGTCTCTTATTAAATCCGAGTCTTTTATTTCTTGTTGACATAGTCAATGTTTCGAACATTATTATAATAATATAAAATTAAAATTAATGTTTGTTTAAATTTACTTTACTAAGAGTGAATGTTTTTTCTGAGAACAAGAACAGTGCTAGAAAATTTAGTAATTATATTATTAATTTATGTTATAGATTTGGCAAAGACGGGATATTATTGCTATTACTCATTTAAAAAAAAATTAAAGAGGGAAAACTTAATTAATATCCACATTTGTGTAACTTTTAAAATAATTAAGGACTTAAAATGCAACTTTTAAAAATTTATATGGGCAATTTCCCTTCTTTGTTTCTACGTAGCTCTGTCACTATTTGAAGCGGAAGAAATAAATAAGTTCAATTTATTATTAACAATTGATTATGATGAAATAAATTGTTTCCTAGAACTCAAACTGTATGGTTATCTCCGATGGTTTATTGGTAAAGTGTGTGAAATTTTATGTTTCGTATCAATGCATCATATCTTAATAACACAACATGGATCGATATAAAATTGTAAATTAATAGGTGAACCATTAACGAACTTGGATAGTTATCGACTTCACTTGTTTGAAATTAATTGATAACGAATCTGTTACGGGTTTATCCTTAACGTATTTGGGTCTCCCGCTACAAACGCGACAAAATCCATTAATCATGTTAAACAAGTTCCAACAACCAATCTGGGAACAAAGAGTCATAGCTCTTCAAAAAAAATGAAACAAAGGCATGACGAGCTGGGCCAAGGACAACCTGATTACAATCACAACGAACAAAATTAAAAAACATGTCCTAATTGCTAATAAAGTAAAGGCAAAACTCGTCCTCATATCAAGATCTCCAATATAATTCGAATTTATATATCCAGCAACACTGGCAGAACTATCATCATTGCCTTTGTCATATAGCAAACCAACCCCTGAAGTACCCTACAAATACCTCGGTATCCATTTCACCGCCTGTTAATGGACCTTCACACGCATATTCATGTACTAATTGCTAATTGTAGTGGCTATATGTGAGATGTGAAGCAAACTACCAATTGTACTAGGCTAGTATACACCATATATACTCCACCTCTTTTTTTGTCTGTGGAGACATCTGAGTTGAGAATTTAAAGTGTTATGCCAAAGGACTACTCACAAACTCGGACTCGCAAATCCCAAACCGTTCCATGACTTTCTTGATGTAGTATCCTCTTTGCAGCCCCTAAATCTTTCATCTCAAACTTCGTGATTAACTGAGCCTTCCACGACACCATTTTGCGCTATTTGTAACGGAAAAATTTTAGGGTTTGTAATGGTTCATTGCCATTACAATGGAGTCACATACTTAGTCCGTTACTGAGGTTAATTAACCGTTACTGATATTAAGTAATATTATTTTTAACCATCTATGAAATAAGTAACAGACAAAAAAATACATTTTAAAGGAAAAATCTTTACTTAATCTATTATTAACCTATTAAAAAACATAAAAGAAAATACCACCCAAATTTTCACTTCCCACCTAAATTTACATTAAAAACAAATCGTAGATCGATAATTTTTCTCACTTCACTCCTCTCTAAGCTCCCACTATGATACAAACCCACAGCGTACACACCCTCTTTCAGCTCTCTCTCGCTAATAATTACAGTGTACAAACCCTTTCTCAATCTCTCACTGCCATTATTCCACTTTTTATGCGTCTCCCCCTCTCTATCCCTCTTTCATAAACAAAATAGGGTTCCATTTCTCTCCAAAATAAAAATTCGTTATAGGGTGCATATTGGGGATTTTTGTTGTGAGGATTTTTAAACTCGATTTTGGACAGGATTGTGGTGTATGAACAAATTTAAGGCTTGCATGATTTCGATTGGCTCACTCCTTACAAAGTTAGAGCTGGCTTTCTTCAGGTTTGTCTTTCTTTCACAAATAAATATAATCTTGATAAATCTTTTGTGTTCTTTATTGTTAAAAATATGTATTTATGAAATTAAGAACAAATTATAGATAGATAACTTAAGTTCTTTGTTGTTGATGAAGAGTTGAACAGATTTCATGTTTAATATACATGTGCCTCAACTTATACACTTTGTTTTCGATTTGGTGTGTTACTTTCGAATGATTGTGAATGGGCTTTGTTTTGCATTTTTGATTATTGTATAGTTAGCATTAAAGTATTATATCTATTTTAAAAGAAGTTTCATTCATATGTAGTTGTGATCAACATTTCGAAGCATATTTGATTTGTTCTCAAGTTTAAGTTATTTCATATATGAGTATATAGCCATATAGGTACTTTTGGAGTTAGCAGGAGGATGATATGTACAGAGCCCTGATTGGAGACTTGTAATTTTTTAGTTTATTTGCGAATTGGGCATTTGTAGAATATTGTATGTGTACGATGTGTATTATGTATGTCACACATGTGAACACTACTTTCTGTATATTTATCACCTTACCAATTCTAGCCTTCATGTGTTATTGATGATTTTAGTGAGCAAGGGACCTCAAGCCTCGAGGGATTGTACCTTTAAATTCAATTCAGTTCAAACTATAGTAAAACTACACGCAGTTTTCATTGCAAACTCATCATTATAATCTGACCCTTGCTTTTCTTTAGTGGGCAGAGTGATGTGCGTTGCAGAAATACTAATGTTATTAACTTGAATTTGATAGGATAAAGTCAAGGAAACAAATACTAAAAGAAAAAATGGTGAGGGCTCTGGTAAAACTCTTGAGAACGACAAATTATCTGAAGTTTTTGGGAAGGATAAAAATGGAAGAGTTCGTGGAGTTGGTTTTAACGTAACCAAAAAGCAATTGGTTCACTTAAAGATTAGAAAGACAAAAGTATAAGCCAAAAAGGAAGAAAAGAAGGAGTTTATGTATTGAAGGATGATTTAAAAACATGTCTAAGAAGCAATCCAGGTATAATTGCGAGTTCTTGTATTTCCATGTTGCATTATATATGTTCTTGAAGACACTTATGATATTTGATTTCCTATTGACACAAAAGGTGTAATGTAAAATTATATGCCTAATTTTATCAACGGTTTTAGGTAAGGTTTGCCGCATGTGATGATGACGCCTAGAAATGAGTTTGCTTTTAACTCTGTTCATAGCCCTTGTAATCTAACCCAAATTTGGATAATGTTTTTACGATGAGCCCCATCGCTAGGCCTATTCCTCCAAATAACCCTCAATTATCTTGATTTATAAAGAAAATAATGAATTAGCTAAGTGGTACGTCGTGACAGATGCATACTGGAATTTGTCGTCGCAGGAAGGTTGGTATTGATGAGAAGAAAGTTTATATCGAGGAAGTAATGGAACTCGGTGCGCCCCTATAGTTCCTTCAAGATGGTAATCATACCTTCTCTGCCTATGTTGCTAGGGGTTATATTACTTAGTTCGAGCCTTGGTTGAAGTATATCTAGTTTTACTTACGTTTGTTATGTGCACTTTTAGTATTATTTTTGGACATTTTGTTAGCACAACTTTTTTATTGTGGGTTGACATTATGGTATGTTATATGTGATTGGATTGTTGGACATAACTATACTTTTTTTTTTGGACAAGATGATACTTTATATTTGGACATTTTAGTTGTAAATGTTTCTATTCGTGGTTGGACATTATGATTATATTATATTTCAATTTGTGAATGAATATTGGTTTATATATAGGAATTTGAATTTTGCAGGTAAAATTAGTTGTAGCTACAGGGGCAATGGACAAAAATAAAAAACAAAAAAATATTTTTTTTAAAATTTGTAACGGCAAATAACGGTTACAAATTTGTAATGGATAAAATCTCAATAACGATTTTCAACGTTACAGACTATTTCTAATAGGGGTGTTTTCGGTTTTGGTCGAGGAAAAAATTAGGAGACGCAAACCCAAACTGAATTTGAAAGTTCGGTTTCGGGTCGTTTCGGTTCAGCTTTATTCGGTTTTCATATTTCTTAAGAATAAATAAATTGTAAGACAATACTTATTTAGGTTAGAAAAAAAGAAAGTAGATTTCTCAGCAGATCTTGTAAATTTTAGGAACATAAAATTTTAAATAGTGAAGTAATAATATTTTTAAGTCACATTTGCAATGATTTGGTTTGGTTCGAGTTGGTTTTGCAATGTCATGCCCCAAACCTGAACCAAACATATTCGGTATTGGTTTGGGTTCTTTGTTTCGATTTTGATTTTTTATGGATCGGTTTTTGTTTAATATGTATCAATCATTCGGTTTTCGGGTTCGCCATAACATCCTTAGTTACTAATCTAATTAACTACCAATTTATTTTAGACACAGATGTAACGGTCAAACAGATGTTGCTGAAATTGATATAGTAATGGATTTTTAAAGATTACTATATGTTAAAAAACTAAGATTAGTAACAGTTTTTTGGCTAAATTTAGTAACAGATATAACTTCTACTTAAGTGTTTTTAATGCCTAATTTGTAATGGGTTTTTTATGTCAGGAAGAGCAAAAACCATCTCGGGTCAAAAGCATTTGTCTTGTAGACAGATGCTCCAAGAGCATCTGTCCACACGACAGAACCCTGTGGCCCAGCCCATTTTATTTTTCAGCTACAAATACACCTACACTGACCCCATTTGGAATATCAGTCAGCTCTGGGACTTCGGAAATAGTGTTCTAAAATAGTATTCCTTTATTTTCAAGGTTCTTAGGAATTTTTTTATCGCAGTCCGGCTTTAATTTTTTATTTGTCTTTATTTTATTAGTTATAATTGATCAGTCGCATGTAAAAATTACTATTTGTCTCAAAATCAGTCAAGATTTCATATTTAAATCCCATTTTCAAAACCAAAGGCGTGGAATGAGCTGAAACCATTTTTAAAAGTATTTTTATCAGTTAAAATTACAAAATCTCGATTTTACTAGTGTCGGTTCACGAAGGAATCAACAAGCATTTGTACTCGGTTTAATCGATAAATCGCGGTGCTTACCTAATTAAATATCCAATATGAGAGTACTGGATTCGTCAATGCCGGTTTAAGTAACTAAACTGTGGTGCATTATTAACGAACAAATCTCGAGGATCGTCGGATATTCGATTCCAAATCGAATTAACTTCCAAAAAGTCCCAATCTTTACCGAAAACACTTGTTTTGCTATTTATCATTATCAAAATCATTTTTCAAATCACACACACACACACACTAATTTTTAAAAATCAAAGGGCTAATTACGAAGCACATGTTTTTAATCCCCATCCCAAATCCCATTTTCCTAAAACTATGGATTGATATGCGATAACATCAATGAACATGCGAATGTCCGATTATAATTATACGCATATTCTACTTAGAGACCGAAAGGGAGAATTGGGTGCCTAACACCTTCCCGATTCGTAACTTAATCCCCAAACCTTCGAATTAACTAGTTTCACATTAATTGTGTTTAAGATGTCCTTTAATCCATAAATGTTCCTTTTCAACACGCATTTTTATTTGTTTAGTAAAACAAATTAGCGACTCTGATTTTCTTTACAAACTGTCACCTTTTCTCTATAATAAAATGAACCGTTTTTCAAACAAACTGAGAAACTGGAGGAATCGCCGCCAAGGGGTCGGCGTCAAAAGCGCGGGTTCTCACAGTGGTGACTCTGCTAGAGATTTTTTTAAGAGGATTATACTCTAAACAAGAGTAGAATATGAGTGGACTATCGTTTATGTTTGCATGTTTTTCTTTTCGACCTTAGTTTTTGGATAACATAGATGCGATTTAGATGGATACCCTGATCCCTTTTATTTGTAATCATTTGTTTGAGGAAAATCTTTTCATAAATAAAAATTGAAAATACTCGAACAAAACCTAAAGTGCTCATCATAATGTACCTCCATAATCATTATTTCGCACGCACACATTATTATCATGCATTATCGCGAGTGTGAAATTATCTCTTTTTAACCCGAAAATATTGCTTAGTGAGTAAGGAGTTGGCTCGTCTGGGTCAACATAAACCGAAAGCTCTTATTTTCACTCTTCTTGGACAAGTACCAACTGAGGTATATCGAGTGACGAGAACACTCATGTACTCGAAACGTGTATCAAAAGGTCCTTACACGTACTCGTCCTTGGAGTATATAGCAAGACCTAGCCAAACAGGAGGGAGCCTAAACCTTACCCCTTAAACCGCGCTGCATATAGAATGAGTCAACCTAGTACACGTGATTTCCACATGTTTTTCTTGACCGTCAGTCGTGAGAAATAATGAATCAATAGGCCTTGTCATGCATAAACCAATCTTCGGCATTGACAAGTACTGCCCAAGGCTATTCCACCTCATCCGTAGAAATTCCTCACTAAAACTCGTTAATGAGAATTTCCCTATCACTATTTCCATGAAAAAGCAACTATAAGAGGAGGGAGCTTCCCGATTTTTAAAAATATTTTTCCAAATACAAGTTTTCCGAAAATGAGCCATTTTCAAAACAAATTTTCCAAGAAATAGTTTTCAAAATCGAAATGTTAAAAGGGCACCCCGGGAATTCATATTCCTACCCTAAACCTATCCACGGGGCTCTTAAGTTATTATTGTCTGTTTGATTTTGCCTAATCACCAAAAAGTGATTTTCGATTTTATTTTCCTTCTGAGTCATAGTTTTTCGAGAATTACGCAACCCATGACAAACTATTGATTTCCCAGTCAATCCCTAGTTCTTTTCTCCCATTTCTTCACCACACTCAGATTATCTACTGCTAACACCAGCCGATTGGGTTAGTAAAGATCAAACCAGACGACTCACGAAATCAGACTCTCCACCGCTCATGCCTCCTCGTTGCAACACCGAGCTACCAATCGATCAAACTGGGGTCAACAATACTAAGGGCAATCATGATGAAGCCTCTTGTGCAGCGGATCCGTCGCCTGGTCCCGTTTTCCTGCAAACTGAAGGTGGTACCTTAACCCTTGAACATCTTTACCATCTAATCCATGACCTGACCTAGTCTGTAGCCATCATGAATAATAACCAAACGGCCACCCTAGCCCATCTTAATGCCCTAATCACTGCCAGAACGCCTATTGAAACAAACAAATCCAATCCAAATCCAAACCCAGTCGAAGGCCACCAAGACCGAGGCCCAGTAGTTCAACCTAATATCCTCCAACACATTCGCCCAGTCCATGCCAATATCAACCCCCCACCTCATGTGGCCCCTGCTAACATCGATGTACCACCAGTACAAGATCCTGTAACCACCTTGCTGAATCCCGAACATAACCCACATTGTTCAAACCGTAATCCCCAAGCCATCCATAATGGAGAACCATACAAGAACCAACACCCCGAGACTATAATCAATCAGACCAAAGAGAATGAGGCCATCACCACGCTTAAAAATCAGATGAAAGCCCTAAACCAGAGGATGGCTGAAAAGGTTGATGACATTACCTATCTTTAAAACATATCCCTATACCCAGATGCCCATTTGCCGATTGGTTTCAAACTCCCTCACATTGAGAAATTCTCTGAGAACACTCCACCTCACCTACACCTTAGAGCCTATGTCCGAACCATGCAATTATATGGATTGAAAGAGGATAACTTGTCCCAAGGTTTCCACCAGACTCTCACTGGACCAGCCCACAGTTGGTTTTTGAGTTTAGAGAAGCACCGGGTAGCCGACTGGAAAAGTATAATGAAAGAGTTCATGGAACATTATAAGTCCAACGAAGAGCTCAAGTTACCCGTAAGAATCTCGAGATGACGAAACAGAGAAAAGACGAGAATTCAGTGACTTCATTACTTGCTGGAGGGAGTTAACATCTCAACTAGTATACAGAATCCCCGAGGAAGAGCAGTTGGGGATAATTGTCAAGAACTTCAAGCCCGAGATCCGAAGCGACATGAGTCACCAATACTTTGACCAATACAAGGCCTTGATGCATGTAGCTAATGAGACTGAGGAAGAACTTGCCCAAGCTGTCGAGGCTAAGAAAGCCTCTTCTCAATACGAGAAGATCACTCCGGCCATCAACCGAGTCTGGTCTTACCAAAGCTCGAGTTCTCATCAACAAATGAACTTCTATCATCCGCAAGAATAAAGGCCAAAAAAGTAGAACAGTAGAAAGAATGATCGTCCCTTTTCATGCCTATCGACTTCAATGAGTCAGACTTTGGCCACGCTTATTATATCGTTCTGAATGTGATACGATCCTGATATGGATCCAGTTACGATTATATTGTGACCCTTCAATAGTGAAGGGATTATGTATTGGTGGGTGCCTGCCAGTATGAAAATAAGTAGGGCCTGGTGCCCTTGGGTTGAAAATCCCTAAACCTCTGGAAGGTAGCAACGCGTCGGTTGTCTAGAGCCAGCGGTGAGTAGCCCAGAAATCTAGACAACGGTAAGGCACTGATGGTTCTGTTTGATATGATATCATTGGTGGACTTGTGGTCCAACTCGATTATGATTTCACGATATTTTCTGAGGTTGATGGGCCAGTTTATGATCATTGTTAGATTATTTCTCTCAGGCGGTCAGGCCCATGTTACACTCTAGTTCGGCGTTGATATATTCTGGCTATGTGGTTCTAAGGTTGATACAAAGGAGGTAACCTGCATTGGCATATGCATTCATAGTTTATTAAACATATGGTTTTGAACTGAATTGCGTTTTAAATATGGTACATTTGTTATTATTACCCTTATTGAGCGTATAGCTCACCCCATTTCCCAACAATACTTCCAGGCTTTGAGGAGTCAAATGAAAGCAAGGATACGGCGGGACCCGGGATGAAGTAGAGCCTCTGATACTATAGTTCTCTTTTGTAATAGATATGGCTCTCCTAGAAGCCGCGGTTAGGCCGTAGACTATTTATATTTTTGTTGTTCATATGGTTTGGCCATGTATATCTATGATGCATGTTTATATGTTATAGTATAGTTTTTGTACGCCATGCTTGTCGTTGATTGATATGCATATTGCTGTTGACTTATATTCTTCTTTTATACCTATCTTAGTCCAACTAAGATGGGTTAGTAACACTCCAGGTCTTAATTATGGGTGTCATCCTGTAAATTAAGGCAGGCGTGTTACACATTTGTACTCGGTTTAATCTATAAATCACGGTGTTTACCTAAATATCCAATATGAGAGTATTGGATTCGTCAATGCCAGTTTAAGTAATTAAACTGTGGTGCACTATTGACGAACAAATCTCGAGGATCGTCGGATATCTGATTTCAAATATAATTAACTTTCAAAAAGCCCCAATCTTTACCGAAAACACGTGTTTTTCTATTTATCATTATAAAATTTCAAATCACACACACACACACACACTGATTTTTAAAAATCAAAGGGCGAATTACGAAGTACATGCTTTCCATCCCCATCCCAAATCGCGTTTTCCTAAAACTATGGATTGATACGCGATAACATCAATGAGCATGCGAATGTCTGATTATATTTACACGCATATCCTACTCAGAGACCGAAAGGGCAAATTGGGTGCCTAACACCTTCCCGATTCGTAACTTAATCCCTGAACTTTCAAATCAACTGGTTTCATATTAATTGTGTTTAAAATGTCATTTAATCCATAAATGTTCCTATTTAACACGTATTTTTGTTTGTTTAGTAAAACAAACTGGCGACTTTAATCTCCTTTACAAACCATTACCTTTTCTCTTTAATAAAACGAAATAGGAAACCGAAGGAATCGACGCCAAAGAGGCCGGCATCGAAAACGCGGGCTCTCACAACCTGCAACGTCGAGTAATGGATATTCACGATTAGAGTAATGAAAAGGTTCAACAACTTGGGATGGTATACCACACTCGGGAAGAGTTGTTTCTAGTGCTAAGAAATTTTACTTAATTTAAGGTTATGTGATATCAAACAAAAGCTCCAGAAAAGACATATATACCAATAATGGTTATGATATAGGAGGCTGTTATCGAGATAGGTATACTATTTCGACAAAAGACAAAGAAAGGATAATGAGAGCTCGTCTCATAAATTACCCAATTGAAGTTGAAGGTAAAACACAAGTGGTGGTGTTTGTAATCATAAGAAATAAATAATTTACATAACCACAAACCATTTAAAGACATGTCTGGACAACTAACATGTCACAATCGTTGGAGGAAGAGATCAAAGATATTCATGAAATGTCTTTACTAGGGATTACACCACATCAAATTTTGTCCTTAAAGGAACAAAGGAATTATTCTCCACAAAGCAAGATCCGTCAAAGTTTAAGAACATGAAGACAAATCAATTTCGCAGTACTTATAAAAGGATTGAACATAACAATCATACATGTAAAATTAAGACAAGTGCTCACATTACTAGCCTTGATCGCGTTGGAAGCACAATGAATAATGTGGTGAGTTTTTGTTCCTCGATCTTTACATATAATGCCATCTCTATATTGCTAAAAGTTTAATGAAAAAAAGTTAAAATATTGCATTATGTTATGCTGCACTGATGACAACCCATTTCCCGAGGAGGACCCAACCCGGCCACCACAGCTTAACCATTGAACCTGAGGACTCCTTAGGGCATTAGAAAACCCGAAGGACCTAAACATGAATGAATAAAGGTCTAATAGGGGAAGAAAATGGGCAGAGGCCCTATAGAAGGTTCGTTTGACATTGCCTAAGTCGTATGACATATGGGGTGTCATGCGGTAAATCTTATCCATCACTCCATGTCATGATAAGCGTACATGTAGGTATTATCATGACTTGACCTACCGCACGACACTAGCAGTATCATACAATAAACTATTTTGGGTCCTATAAATAAAACTTGAATTTGGCCAAAAAAGGAAGAAGAAAAAACGAAAGATGGTTTCTGAGAAACAAAAATGGCTGGAGGTTGCACAATCTTTGCTGTAAAAACTCATATCAAGATCTCTCCATTTGTGATGTTCCCCTACACTTTTTCCTTTGAAAACCAAATTAAGAGGGCAAAGTCCTAAAAAAATTTCAACATTTTTTTCTTTCTAAAATCATAAAAGAGGAAGTTCTGGGTTTTCCCCCAAAGGAACGACAATTCCTTCCCTAAACTTCCCTCTAGGATCTCTAAAGTTGCCACTATAAAAGTAGTCTTTCATATAAAAAAATTGAGGAATTGTGTAACAGGTCTTGCCATGATACCACTCACCCAATTATTGACAACCATGGAAGGAAACTACACAATCTCTGTTGTTTTAACTTATATTAAGACATTTATTCGTAGTGTTCCCCTACACCCTATCCCCCCATGAAAAAACAACTAAAGAGGAGAGAGATTCCTTAACAATTCTCCCAAAATAAAAAGATAGAGATTTTTAAAATCATGAAAGAGGAAAGTCGAGATTCACCCTAGAGGAAGCATAACTCCTTCTCAACAATTCCCTATAGGACGTACTCTCTGAAGTTGCCATTGAAGGATTGATCTTTCAAACAAAAAATATATTTTTCTTGCTTGTGAATATGTATGTCCATGCTTTTCCAACATACATGATACATAATTAATCTCGAGTTTTTCAAAAAAAGTTGCTCGACAAAATCTAAGCCAGAAAAGGTATAGTTTAGCAAGTTGGCTGGAAAGGATTATTTGTACCAACTAGTACGATTGGATTCTCCACCAATGGAACCGAGCGACTAGGTCACTCTAAATGTGGAAATGGAAAATCTCGCAGCTATCACAACTAAGAGTTCAATGAATGTATTAACAACTACTCTCGATAGACCAATGGTTGACTGCTCTTACTATTGACCACCATCAAACTTGAGTCTAGTTTTGTGAGATAACTGCAAGGATGCCTCCCATGCTTCGAGCATCCTCCAAAGAAAGGAGTAAGTCCTAGACTTTTGGGCTAGGATAAGAGTTGCCAAGAGTGAAAGAAATGTAGCCAAGAGGCAACATTAATTTGTAGACCGAAATCAAAGCCAATCAGGACAGGCCACAAGTTTAAGTTACAGCTTCATTCGACCTTATAAAATATAGGTGAATTGTACAACCTCGGTTCCGCACAACCGAGTAATAAGGGATCACTTTGGTTCTATACAACCGAGCCAAAGTTAAGATTTTTCAATGGGTTTTCCAATTTTGACAACTTCATCCAACCTTATACAACTGAGGTGAATTGCACAACCTCGGTTTTATAAAATCGAGTAATAAGGAACGACGTCGTTTCTACACAATCTAGTAATAATGGATTAATTCGGTTTTACAATCGAGCCAAAGCTAAGATTTTCCAGCGGGTCTTTCAATTTTGACAACTTCATCCAGCCCTATACAACCGAGGTGAATTACACAACCTCGGTTGTATACAATTAAGTAATAAGGAATGACCTCGATTTTATACAACCGACCAAAGCTAAGATTTTTCAATGGGTTTTCCAATTTTATAGTTTCATTCGGCCCAATACAACCAAAGTGAATTGAACAACCTCGGTTCTATACAACCGAGTAATATGGAATGACCTCGATTCTATAGAACCAAGATATATTACTAAATATTAATTAACATAAAATTACATAATGGAGTGGTGGGGGTGTTACTAAGCTGAAAATAGCATTTGAGGAGTGTCATAGATATATGAAGTGTTATAGAGTGATACAATGAGTATAATTAGCGCCACCCTAAATTTATATATATAGGACTTGCTAATGGGTAAGGTTTATATATATATATATATATATTTAACTATAGGACTAACCATTTGCTACTTTAATTTCTTGTGGCTATTATAAAAGATAAATATACATATTATAAACATATATATATATATATAATAGGGGTTTATTGACTTAACCCCCTACGCTAATAGTCATATTTGAGAAAACTCCCTAAAATAATTTTAATTAGATATAACGCCCTAAATCCTGACGCAGTTGCTATTCTATCAATTTTTAAATTTTTTGGACCAAAATACCCCTCTTATTCTTCATCCCTAAACCAAAATACCCCTCCTCTTCTACTTCATCATTTAATCATTTATATACATACATATGCATGTGTATATATATGTACACACAAATCAATCACCATCTTCGACCTCAATCTCCATGTCCGACCACCCCATTCAATTCCACCACCACCAGGACCACCCCAGCAACTTTCTATTTTGTTTTTGGGTATTATTGTTGATGTGTATTTGAATATTTGCATAGAAAGTTGCTATTGCCTTTTTTTTTTTTTTAGGATTGATTTTTTTGGTAATATACTGTACCATACCAATATTTTGATTTACCGAATTTCAGTATACCGAAGTTTTGGTATGGTAATTATACTATATTTTGGCGTACTGAATTTTCGGTATGGTACTCAGTATACTCGGTATAATATGATATTATACCAAATCCATCCCAATATATATATATATATATATAATAGGACATGTGGAGCAATAAATAAACATGCGAAAATTGACGGGGAAAATGAATGCACGCATGCACGCACGTAGATTCATAAGTCAAGAACAAATATAAACTACATGAATCTTGGAATAATTAATATATGTCGGGAGAAACACAACCAGTTTGGGACCAACCCACTTTCTACTTTTCTTTTGCTTATTATAAATATATTATAATTGGACAAGTGTTGCGGCAATAATTAAGCAATTGAAAGGAAGTTGACAAGGAAAATATATTTGCATGCATGCATGCAAATCAGAAGTATCGTGATTTTTAATTAGGATGCGTTTGATTGTTCATATTTTTTATGAAAAATATAGTTTTTTCACTTAAATTGTTACTTTTATGATGTTTGATTGCTAAAATTTTTATGGCAGTCAAACTCTCACTTTTAACACTATTCATGTATTTTTTCATGTAAATAAGGAAAACATTTTCTTTAAGGGGGGGAAGGGGGCAGTGGTGTAGCCACACTGTGGCAAGTGGGTGCGGGTGCACTCCCGATGATTTCGATAAATTTTTTTAAAAATAATATAATTTTTTTAAAAAATAATATAAGAATTTATATGTATAAATTTATAGTTGAGAGTATATAATTTGGAGAAATAAAAGTGGAGGGCTATTTGGAGAATTGAAATACACTTAAGTGAAGAGTGAGATCCGAGTCTCTCCCCCTTTCTTTTTCCATTCTCTTCTCCCCTGTTCTCTTATTTTTGCAAGTGCTCAAAGTGTCAAACTTTTTCCGTTTCACTCCACATCTCCACTGCATTGAGCTACCGATCTCCTCTCCGGCTTTCCTTGACGGGTGATCTCGTCCGGCTATCCAAAGCACCGTGGGCCACGCACACGAAACGGAAAAGGTTTCAATTTAGGGTTATTCATATTCTTATGTTGACAAGAAATTTAGAGTTTGTGTTTGTTCGTATATGTATAAAAAAAAAATTGCGCACCCCCGGCTGAAAATTTCTGGCTACGTCATGGGGGGGGTGTTCTATTTATTTTCTAGACAATTGCACATTTTTTGAGACAAAATTTTACCCATTTCCTACATTAAAAATGTTATAACTTAAACTACAAAATTTAATAAAAATTTAATATTTAAAATCTACTAATCAAGATCCATCATAACTATAAAATTATGTAAAAAAAAATATCCATAATTTTTTCTACATTAAAAATGCCATAATACAACTAATATTTTACAGGTAGAAAATTAAGGCAATCAAACACATTTAATTGACATTTTCCATGCAACTCAATTCTAGGCAATTCAATTGCATGTAACTTATTTTCTTTCTGTGTAAATTCCATACTTGCAATCAAACGCACCCTTAGAGAAAATTTATATAGCTCAAAACATATTTAATTTGAATTAATTATTTAATTTTATATGGTCATAATGATCGGTGGTGATCATTTTTTAGACCATCAATCAAATTCTAAAGGATATCCTCTTATAAATAAATGATATAATTAATTTTTTTTATATTAACAACAAACTAATTTTATTTAAATAATAAGAGTTACATACTACCAGAAAGTTTCAATTAAGAATTAAAGTGTTTACAAGATTCATCTCCAAACGTAAGAGTTTACACGGCACCAACAACATGACAACCAATAATTCAAGTGCCTAAATGCTTCATCTCCAACCATTATATGCATTTTATCTTCTAAAAAACTTCTAGATGCTCCAAAGCGGTACGACATGCACTTGGAAAGCTGTGCTTTTTCTTTTTGGAAAGTTGCATCATTAACCAGAAAGTTTTTTTTTTTAATATATATATACAACTAAATTAATTTTGGTGCCTCTTTTAATTTTTGGATTCCGAGCGGTCACCCTATTCCAGAATTGGCTCTGGTGGTCACCTTATATTGGTTAAAATGTTGGGCTCATCGATCTCACAGTCATCCTTATTAAAATCTGTTACTATCAATATATAAGTATTGGTTAAAATTCACTTTTATCCTTAATCTTAAACAAAAGTTGTATTAGCGTTAAATAATTTTACTTTTTTTAAAAAGTAAAATTATTAATATTAAACTTGTCCTTCATTAAAAAAAATTCTGACTCCACTCTTATATACGAGTAATCATCAAATTAAAAAAATATTAATCTTTTGTGCCTGATTAATAAACTCATGTAAAAAAACTCTTTAGTTTCATATGATGTTCAAAAAAGTAATAACTAAATATTGTCTTCTTAGAAAATATAAGCTAGTCAAAACCAACTCTCAACTGTCATCTTAAAAAGTATAAGTGTCAAAAGTAAAGGATGGTTTTGTTTATATCCGCCCAATTTTGCAATCCATCCACCCTACAAAAAGGGATAGTTATTTTTATCAAAAAGTATTTAAAGAAATATAATGTGCCTAAAATTCCCCTATCTTCCCTATTCTATTAAAATCATAATTACCACCCACACATCTATAAACAAATTAGACGTTCATATATATATATATATATGTAAGGTCAACAAATCTCTTTAGATTGTTACCCACACACAATTTATGAACAAAGTGCAAGGAAAAGGTTAAAAGTGAACACAAGAGAGATTTTTGGTAAAGGATGGTTCTCCCAGCCAATAGATAGTAGGTTTGGTTTACGTCCACCCCTTTGGTGATTGATTTTTATTGATACTGATGATGACTACCGATTGTTGATGATTTTGCTAGACTATATGTAGCATAAGTTCGATGCCCTCCAATGATTAAGACTAGTTCCTTTTATAGATGGAAGGAACTAGTTGTTACAGGATGATAAGCCTCATTCCTCACGTTGTATTTGTGTGGAGATAATAGTGGAGCTAGTTGCGTAGTGGGCAGTTAGTAACTAGACGTTGGGCGTGCTGGTCACGATCTGGGCGTGCTGTTGCCACGTGTCCCTGGAGAGCACTTCTTTTTGGTCTATCTTAGTGAGCTCGGACACATAGTGAGGTCGGACCTCGTCTTTTGTCCATGAGCTCGGAGGGTTATTTTTATCTCTTTCAATATATATATATATATAGAAAGGATTTAAAGTGGACTGGTTTTTTTATATTTAAATGCAGACTAACCATTTTGAGAGAATAAACTGATGAATTTTTTTATTAGTAGTAAATCATCTCCAACACCACCAAATTTCATTGAAAAATTCAATCGGGAAGTAAGATAACTAAAAAATTGATATACATGTGCATTTATGGCTGTTAAAATTTTAGATGTTTAGCTAGCCTACTTTCGGGTTGAAATTTTCAATGAAATTAAGTGGAGATGGTCTACTAATTGTGGAGATTATCTTCACCAAGTTTCATCAAAAAAAATCATCCATTTACCCCCTTAGAATGATTAGTCCACATTTAAGGACCAAAATTATCAACCTTTAAAATTACACACACTGATATATACAAACCATTAATATATAGAATTTGAAATTTTAAGGTTTAGTAGGTTCTCCAAAGTTCCAATTTAGTGAAATACAATCCTATTGTAAAGTATATGAATAACATACGACTTTTGATCTCATGGTTGTAACCAGTATTTCATATTTTATCATAACGATCCCTCTATTTTATATTAAGGCCCCGCTAATCTATCTTAGATTTATCATATTCATGAATATAGATTCAATCTTGATAGGGTAAAATATTAATTTACCTCATTTTGATAGACTCTAAACGACACGTGATAGTCCACGTAAGCATACACCATGATGTAGCATGAGCTTTTAACCAGGTCTAATAACATACCTCGTTTTGGCACAAACCTCATTTGAATGTCTAAATGGATCCCACTTAATATGAATAGAAGTCCCCTCAAGATTTGGTCCTGCAAACCTATGCTATAGAGCTAGAAACAACTTTGAACACGACTATGTTAGAGTGGGTGAAGGAAGCATACGCAACTGACAGATGGAACGGGAGTGAGTGCACATACCACTTCAACTGCATTAAATGCCTACCAACTGCATTTAATGCTCTGGATTATGAGGAGAAGCAAGATCAGAAATGGAAATGCTTGGCTAACCACAACAATAATGATGAAAGGAGCTTTATATTAACCATTCCAGCTCTACAGACCTGCTATCTCCGTCACTATATATACGAAACATTTTCTCCATTACAACACCTAAAGTTCTGGGCATTGAATACATATACTTAACCAAGAACAAAAGAGATTTCCTCACTTTATATATTTTCCAACTTATATCCTATAGGTTTGATAAGCATATTAGAGCT
Organism: Lonicera japonica; assembly: GCA_021464415.1. Classification (NCBI taxonomy): domain Eukaryota; kingdom Viridiplantae; phylum Streptophyta; class Magnoliopsida; order Dipsacales; family Caprifoliaceae; genus Lonicera; species Lonicera japonica. The sequence goes on from JAKCWG010000907.1 coordinate 191,991, forward strand.
AAAAGACTTGAATAGCAATAATTAATCTGTAAGAGTAACTATTCTAGATATCTCATTGAATAGTCAAACTAGCCTAAAGTGCATATTCCTTTGTAATCAGAGCTTTGCTTTACATTATTACAATTTGTAAAGATTCTCAGAGCTCTTTCACAGATGAGGAGTAGACCTTATCACACAAAGGGTTGAATCTCCTCTATAATCCCTCTTGTCTATAGTGTTGATTATTTGAGCTAGTCATATTGGTGACGTGTCATTTATACTGATAGACCCTTATAATCTCCTTTAATTAAGCTAATCAATTTCGACAGTGTGGTTAATTATCTGCGCTATATTTTTACACCAACAGTTTGGCGCCATTTGTGGCAAAGACAATTCCTAAGTCAAACCTTCTTAAACACAAGAATTTTAACCTCTGATATATATTCATCATCTCCACTAGAAGTTTGGTCCTTAAGAGATCCAACTTGTATATATATATATATATATCTAACACAACAAGATTCACGTATCTAATGTGGTCACGAGGGCTGGTCCTAGCCATTTTTAGACCCTCAGTAAAATTCAAAAATATATCATTTTATATATAAATGAACTAATTAAATTATTTTATAGTGAAAAACAAACTAATTTTATTTAAATGACAAGAGTTTAATCCTACCAAAAACCATTACAATTAAGAATTCAAGTGCTTACAAGATTCATCTCCAAATGTAAGAGATTACATGGCACCAAAAATTTGACAATAATTCAAGCGCCTGCATACTTCATCTCCAGCTTTTATGTGCGTTTTATCTTCCAAAAAGCTTCTAAATGCTCCAAAGAGACACCGCATGCACTTGGAAAGCCGTGCTTTTTCTTTTGGAAAGTTGCATCATTAACTAAAAAGTTGTATCTCTCTTTAAAATGAGAGCCTCTTTCTCTTAGGAGATTCCCCTAAGCTTGATTCATCCTCCCTTTTTCCTTACTCTTCCACGGTTCCTCTCCGATTTTTAAACCTTTTCTTCCTATCACTCTCATCTCATCTCCTTTCCTTCTTCATTCCCCCTCCTATCTTCTCTTCATCCTCTCCATTTTTTGCCCCCATTATCTTTTTAGTCTATCTGCTCTCTGATGGCAACTTTGTCTCTGGAAGATGATTCTGAAACAGTGGCAAAGCTCTCCAATCTCAATGTTTAGGAAACATGGTGTTACTAATATATTCAAGAATTCTTGGCATACGAAAGAGGATTTCTCAATGACTCAATAGGAAAGCAATGTCTACATTTTTAAATTTTCTAATCGTTTTGACAGAGATATAATTTTAGATGATAACCCTTGGTGTGTGATGGGTTGTGTTTGGTTCTTCATAAATTAAAGAAGGGGTATCTTGTCTCCGAAATGGATTTTTCTATATCCCCGTTTTGGATTCAAATTCATAACCTTCCTATCCACAAAAAGGGGATAGAAAATATCAAAAACAATTGCTAGTCTTCTGGGAAAATTGAACGAGATTGATAAAAGAGGTGTTACAAACAAAAGTTTTAGAAATTTCATCAGAGTCAAAGTAATGCTAGATATAGGGGAACCTCTGAGCCCAAGTTTAACATTAGTAGAGAAGAAATATCTCTTGTTTGGGTGGGATTTAAATATGAAAGATTATCATAGTTCTTATATCGATGTGGCAAACTAGGTCATGAGGATTTCACATGCTCACTCATGGCAACGTTAGGAAACAGTGTATACGGTCCTAATATGAGAATGTCTAATTTTCTCTCCTAGAATTATGGTTGGAGATTCAGGACGGAAGCAACATCAGCGATAAAGGGTTTCGTTGGGGCCAAGACAAAGCAAGCTGGTAGCGGATCATCTTTGTCCCTAAAGGACAATATGATTGTAGTGGTGGAATCAGAGGTTCGTGGTGTGACAGACCTATCGCCCTCAAAACGTGTCCCCATAGGACACGTTGAAAAGGAAATAAGGAAAGCTAAGGTTGAAAAGAAATAGAAAAATTTACGGAGTATAAATCAACGAATTCTCACTTGTGCGCCTTTATCTACAAGTAAATTACCATAAAAAGCCAACCCTATTATTATTTCGTAACCAAACCTTAAACCAAACCTCAAAATTAAACCATAACCTGCTTCTTACTGATGTTTCCCCATCCTTAAATCCTATTTAAGACACAAGAGAAGACCTTATTTTAGTCACTCGTGATATAGCCATATCCTCAGACTTCGAAACCCTTTCACTAAAACGGAAACCAATTATGGAATCCTTTAGTACCCTTCAAATACCTCAGAACAGACGATGAGAATCTCTAATTCGATGAATCAATCTCAATTTTTAAAAGGTTTCTGACCCCGGAGGAAGTTTCAAAGATCATTACTATCGAAGATGAATTGGGGTTAAATGGGAGGGTAATGAACAATAAGAGGAAGTCAGTCCAAAAATTCAAAGCTAGAGGAAGGACACATGAGGGATTAAATAAGCTAAAAAGCTAAGAGATGAAAGTAGCATGGGTAATTCTTCATAATCTTATTCGAATGAACCAAAAGGAAAATCAATGGATCTTTCATCATCGGATCAGATGCAATTCAAAATTCTTTTCTCGGGCTCTTTTTTTTGTTGATTTACGGTTGGTGGTGGCTGGCCCTAAACAGCCACAAGGTCAATGTTAGCTTCGATGTGGAATTGTCAGGGAGTTGTGTGACCCCCGACAATTTGCTGTTTAAAGGAGATTGTATCTTCCTATCGCCCCTCCATAGTTTTTCTAATGGAGACCAAGAGTAAAACCCACAAACCGGAAAGAATTAGAAGGTTGGTTGGTCTTTCTCATAGATTTTACGTAAACTCGGTTAGATTCTCTAGAGGGTTGGCACTTTGGTGGAACGATGATATTGATTTGACTATTCTGAATGCAAGCAAAAACTTGATTTATACTCATAGGAAAAGAATGGATGTTTTCTTTCTTGTATGTTGATCCTGTTGAAGTGGCTAGATACGATCTATGGAAAACTATAAGAATCTTAGGTAGAAACACATCTCAGCCGTGGGTTGTAGCGGGTGACTTCAATTTAATTGGAAACCCTGTAGAGAAGAAGGGGGCTCTTCTCCATCTATAAGGAAAATTGAAGAACTAGATAGTGCTCTGTTCGATTGCGGTTTGTCGGATGAGAATTATAAAGGCTTAACTTTCACGTGGGACAATGGTAGAGATGGAAGGCATAATGTGAAGTAGCCAATGTTAATTGGCTTGAGATGTTTGCAATGGCGATTACAATCCATGAAACTCAAAGAGGTTCTGACCACTGTCCGGTTCTCCATGATTTTGAGCGTTCAAATGTTCGTGGATCAACCATATTTTCCTTGGCTGTGAAGCTGAAAAAATGCAAAAAATACCTGCTACAATGGAAGATTCGCATAAATTTAACCCATTTGAACCAACCTAAATATAACATTTTTTCTTGAAATACCATTTTAGTATCTTACAACTACAAATCGACGATGTGGGTTAAAAGATGAGTGTCTAGTTCGAGTTTATACATATTGAAACATAGCGGATTCAAGTTTTTCAAACAAAAGTTGCACCAATTGGATCATATTCTATCTAACTGGAAGAGTCAGGTTTGGGGTATAAGTTTCACAACAAAAACTAGTACCGTAGGCACGGTCATGTCTAGTATAATATATACAAAAAAAATAGATACATACGGAATCCCTTACTTTAAAAACAAATAAGGTCCATACATTTTGAATGGTAATCAATAAAAAAATTCTTGAAATTTGGTTAATGCGATCTCTATAACAAGTCAATCATTGTTCAGAAAATTTCAGCCATTCGAATTTTGTATGATCATATTACTAATTTCCAAATTGATGGTCTTATTGTTCTTAAAATAAAAGATTCCCTGCAAGAGCATTTCTGTGTGTATATATATGTATTATTGCCGCCACTTGTGATACCGCCGATATCACTGTTCTCACAAATGGCGCCGCCTCCCGTAACCAACCACCATGAAGTTATCAATAAAGCCAAGAAAAAAAGAAAGAAAAGAGCATTGTTATAAGAGACAGTCGAGTGAATATACAAACTTAAAATTCCTAGAAACAACAAACACTTGAGCCAAAAGAGTCATTAACATAACAAAATAAAACCTAATATGATCTAAGCATATATTCATCCCAATAAAACACACTAGTACTACTTCAAGTGCCCAACCGCAGCAGAAGCACAAGATCAGTCTCTATGCATCGTCAGGTCAACAAGTCAAAAGATACTAAAAAAAAAAAAAAAACCATCTAAAGAGGCTCATATCCCCGAATTTAACAAAGTACATACTTCCCTTTTTCAAGTCCTTCAGCTAATTAACTCCAGTCCCTTCCAGCGCTTGCGATAGACAGTTTACAATATAATCACCAATGCCACAGCTACATACCTGAAACAATACGAGCAAGAAAACCCAAATAACTAATCCAACCAGAGCAGTAAGAAAGAGAGGCTAGGGCAGGAATTAATAGGTTCATTTAGAACACACTGGCTGGTGAGAGAAATTTTTAGATCCCATAATTGTCATTGTGTTGGGCCTCTAGTTATACTCCCAATATTCCAAATTAAGAGTCTCTGGTTGACTTTCAATTTGTTTTAAGGATACGCACTCATTCAACAGAATCAATGGTCAAAGTTGTATTTCAGAATATCAAATTATGTTGATAGTTGTTGTTATGATTGTGTGATTATGAAGACTCCCAAACTGAGTATAAATAGGAGACAAACTCAACCCTATGGTAACAATACAGGGAAGGAAAAGTAAATAAATAACTATGGAAAGACTCCATTAATAAAATACCCAATGTTTGCTACGTTTTGACAAATGACACAAAAAAGAAACACCATAATTATATTCAATAAATCCGCTGCCATAAACAATAAAATCATGATCCAAAAGTTAAGAACAAAACTTGTTTACTATCACAAGATGTGGGACATTGATTACTACCATGAGATAATTACTCAACTTCTTTAATGGAATCTCCACTTGTATTGATTGGTCTCATGTAATAACTGTTGTCTATCCAAAAACAAAGAACATCTACCAGCAACAAAAGTTTCTTGCAATTAAAAATGGTCACACGCATGTGAAATGCAAATCCTATATTTGGATCTTGACACGCGAAGAAGTGTCTGATACGTGTCCAAGAACATCCTTGAAGCATTAGGTCTATGACCAAAATAATACTGTATTCCAAAAGTGTCTGTGCAATGTCCGACTAGTGGATAAAGAATATTCGTCTTCCTAGGTGTTGCAACCACTGTTTTGCAAGAACAGAACATTCCCATGTTCTTAAATTGTGCTACTGCATCTCTTTAACTTCCTCCTAAAGACATACTCCCTCAGTCCCAAATTAAGAATCCCCTATTCAATTTTGGGACGTCCCAAATACAAGTCCACTAACGTAACCAATAAACCAAAGCTGATGACAGATTCTAAATTTTGTTTCCAACTGTTGGTTATGTTGAAATTATTAACTCATCCAAAAAATAAGAGAAATGGGGGGAAGGAATAAAGAAAAGAAAAAGAGAATAGAACAGAAAGACTTACTGTGTCAGAACTTTTCCTAAAGATACTGAAGAGCGAGAATAGCAGTTCATCAGCTCCATCCCCATTAAGATGAGGACCCTCCATTGAAAGCCTTCTAATTTCCCTTTGCTCATGCGAGAAAGGATCAAAAAATATAATCTCGTCCATCCGATAAAGCAACTCAGACCTCAAACGACCCTCTTCCTGAAAAAAAAAGAAGAAGCAGACTTTAGAATCAAATGCTGGCATTTTTGGTACACGTGTCTTCAAAGTAATGCACTACAACATTTTTCTTATCAGAAACAAAAATGATATATTGATTAAAAGAAAGAAGATTACGAACATAAGAAAGTAATGCACTACAGCATAAAAATATATATATATATATAGAGGCAGAGAGAGAGAGAGAGGAAATGTCAACAATTGTAGGAGTTCTTAGCTTTTTTTTCTTACAATAATAATGGGCCTATGATCTTAATCAGTTTCTATTTTCCCCTTGGCAATGGCAAATGTAGTTTTTATATTGGGTTCCGAAATTTGCATTTCTTTCGTTTAAGGTCATAACACTATACTGGTGAATGCAATACCATTGCTCATTGACAGATGACAAATATGTTTGTATTTAAAGTATAACGAAACAACAAATCTTCTAGTAGTTCAATATTGAATTGTTCATCACTAGAATTCCCTCAATCTCAAATTGATAGTCCCACTTTGACGTTTGGCACCTTTTAAAAAAAAATAACTAATTTCAACCTAATCAACGGTCTAAGTATTCAACTTATTTTTGACTCAATAACTGAATACATGGATTATGTCCCAAGAAAGAAAATTGGACTATGAATTTGACATATCCGGAAAAGGAAATCATTTTAGGCTTACATTGCACAGACTTTTCAACACAACTCCATAAATTACATAATTAAGACCTAGACTCAACACAAGTAAATGTCAAAATGTCTTTAATTTCTACATAACAAAATTAATTCACAACCATTAGTGACCGCTTAAGCCTCAACCAATTCCTTTGCTTATATTTCACTAATGTATAATCCCCCACCTCCTCTTCTTTTGGAATGACTCAAATGAACAGTCCCATTTCTTTTATAGGACATGTCACATTATGTTGAAAACTTGAAATTAATGTTTTTCATAAAATGAATGCAGGAAACTTAATTTGAGGAGGAGGGAGGAACATAAAAAATTGAACAGAACATTATTTTGTTTCACAGAGGCTATGAGGCACGGATTCTTCGGAATTAATTATTTAATTTTATTTTCCGATTCGGCAAGGTTTTGGGACTCGGGAGGGATTCAAAAAGAGTCCAATTTCCCTTTTTTTAAAAAAAAAATTAAATTGACTCTTTTTGTTATTATTAAAAAAGAAGGATTACTCCGAGACTCATTTGGGACTTGGGAGGGATTCAAAAAGAGACCAATTTCACTTTTTAAAAAATTTAAATTGGTTTTTTTTTTTTAATTAAAGTGCCCTTCGAAATGGACGGTCCTTATTGTTCTTAAAATAAGGGATTCCCTTACCATAACATTTCCTATATATATATCAAACATATAAAAGACATGTCCTATAAATTTTTCACTTTAATTTGAAATCCCAAAGCTTCGAATATACGACGCAAGCTTCCAAATCAAACGCGGTCCTCTGCACTAATCAACAGCAAAGAGAACTCTCCAAACACGATCAGTTCTTACTTCAAGTTCTTCTCCATCAAATTTCTTCTCACCACTATGAAAGCCTAGTTTCACAATCACCCAAATCTTCTTATTCTATTGCTTTTCATTCTCTTCCTATATCATCATGACTGTAGGTAATTCTCAAACATGCAATCTAATTAATTAATGTAATTTATAGTATTATTTTATTACCCCTGCACCCATATCTTATTTTTTTGAAAACTTACGTGACCACATCCGCATCGGTGCTTCATAGCTCAGAGGGCACAGAGGCATATGATTGGATGTTACCTGTAGAGTATCGCCTTCGTTAGCACCATCCAGATAAGAATGACCAAAGAGTCTTGCAAGGAGACTTCTATTTCCCAGATCTGATGTCAAAAGAATAGTGACATTTCGGAAATCAACAACTGCTCCCTCACTTCTGGTTAACATACCATTCTCCAAAATTTTAAGCAGAGTGCTATAAGAATGACAATCAGCAGACTCAACTCGGTAAAATAGAAGAACGCTGTGAGGATTCTTCTTCACCGCCTCTACCAACAACCCCACATATAAAGGGTTCTGCATATCAATTGTAATCAGCAGTGTGTTCCCGTCAGCAGTTTTCATATGTTCAGCAAGCCCTTTTAGAAGTTCAATCTGCCCAGAAGTGCTAAGACCCAACAACAAATAAGACCCAAAAGGCCTATTGCGAAGGTCCGATGGTGCATCAATGGACCTCAATACAGCTTTCACTATAAAACCAATGGCTGGATTTTTATGTCCTATAACTCTCTCTTGCAATCTTTTTCGAAGATTATTAACACCTTCCATTGTTCTCCCTATGTGATAATTATCTGCCACTGTGCTGCTTGATGCATCCTATACAAGAGATACCATACATACAGTGTCAGAATACTAAACCACATAAATAAAAGGACGTCGTAATGAAAGAAGGCAACACCTTATTGACTTTGTGATGGACCGAAAGCAAACTAGATTTTGACAAATAACAGCGTCTTAGAAACTTTTGAACCTCCCTAGAAAGAAGTTCAACATCACTGAGCTCCATGGGGCCACTCATGAGGAGGGAGTGATATTTTCCCATCATAAGAAGCATCATGACGATTTCCTTCTCCATTCGATAAATGGCCCTCAATTTACCTAAAGAGACTTTAAAACGACTGAGAAACCATTCTTCTACAAAATGTTTACTTGTCTCGAATCTAAATGACAATTCGTTTGTTGCCACAAGGCTGTCAACATAAACGGCGGGGTGCTCGTAATCCATGCCAGATCTACTATTACATAGCACCTGGGCCACACTATCATCAATCCAACTCTTGATTGCCTTTCCGTTTTTGACCTACAAAACAGAGTTAATTGTGTGTGCTAGTGAAAGACAGTTGCCATAACGAGTTAACAGGTTTTAGTGTTGTGGTCAAATAACAGTACAGTAAACAAGGATAGCTCTAAAATTGTGCAAAGAACACCCAAAATAATACTCCCGTAAACAAGGATAGTTTCAAGTTGAGGCTTGCGCCTTGCTAGTTTCTTCATCACAAAACACATCAGCTACCTTTAGCTTATCAAAACATTATTGAGAAGCTACATCAGCTCTTGAGATTATTGAGAAACAAAGATAATCTTATGCGCGTTCAAAAGGCTCTGGGTTACGCAACATGAAGTAGCATAGTGATGCAACCCTCTTGTTTCATGTGTGGTCTCTACAGAGGGAGAGAGAAATAAAAGGGAATCCAAAGGAATTGAGCTCCCCTTAAATAAAGGCTTTGAATTGGGAAGGCTTTTTAATATTGAGTCTCACTTTATTTGGTTCCAAAAGGTTTTACCAGGAAACAACAGTCACTTTTGTTGTTGCAGTATCATTCAATAGATTTTAATTGCAAAGATTTATATCTTCTGGCATAAGGACCCCTTCTGGGGGTACAAGTTTTACATGACTTTCGGCCCCTTTCGGCTCTTTCTTCCCAAATATTCACTAGTATGCGCATAAATCGAAAAGGACAAACCACTTGATACATGTCATTAAACAAAATCTCACTATTAACTGCATTAAAATAGTAAACAAAGAAAACACTCACAGTCACAGGAATATTGCTACTAATCTTCAATGCCTCAGATAACGCAGTATCGGAAGGGTAAATAACAAGATCTCCTTTCAAAAACATTCTCGCACTTTCCCTCAGCAAGAGCCTAGCAATAGCCTTGGAATCACGATACTGATCAAGCACAAGAATGTCGTCCAGAGAATCTAGCAAAGCAGGATCGAAGAAACTTCTTGCCTAAAAAGCAAATGAAAGAAAGTACATGTTTCATGAAGATAATCTTTAGTGAATAAATTTGATTTACAAATATAAACATCTAGATAGAGTTAGAACATGTTTTTCAGAGGCACATAAGAATGACTTCTTGAGACAATAAACAAATTACAATTCGATAGATATAATTTTGTTCCTTATTGAAACATGGCTAAAAAAGTGGGAGCCAGAGGTTAAAATAAGTTGTGATACACAAGGGAATGTATACAAAACACATAGCACAGTGAAAAAGCTCCAAATGTTGTTTCCATCTTTGGTGGTGTTTAAATGCATAAACTTGTTTTAGCCTAATTTGCTCATTTTCCATATAATTCATGAACTAGCTCTACCCTAACGTTTTGTTGTCAACGGAATTTTCTCCCACGTAAAATAATTCACTGGCATCCAATTCAATTCCATGTAGGGGGGAAATAGGATCTCAAAAAAAAAAGGTCCTAATCACATAATGCAATGTTGAAAACACACAAAGCATAAAAATACTTATACCTCCTTAATGGCACGCTTTCTAATTCTGCGCTTTTGGACACATTTGTGTGTTTGGTAGAACCTGCGGGGATTGCACTTAAACTGTTCCATGAGCTCAGAACTCCGGTTAGCGCATGTGCAAGAGTTACCCAGCCGATAAGCTCCTACTTCTGAAGTCATGATGACAATGGTATTAGAGAACACAATAGTGTGCCCTTGCCCATCAATTAGTTCACCATCAGTTACAATTTTATGAACAATAGCCAAAACGGATGGATGGGCCAGCTCAATTTTGTCAAACAGGATAAGACTGTATGGCCTTTCCCTGACAGCCTCGACGAGTCTTCCAAAGCTAGATTGTTGCAATTCATTGTTGAACCTAGAACTCAAAAAGGATAAAGTAAAGTGAACAACTGCATCAAAAGGAAACTGTTAATTGCAAAAGAAAAGAAAAACGAGGTTTTAAGGACATTACATTTCGGACGAACTGCTGGGAGATGGAACCACATGCAGCTCTGCATACTCTGACATGTCAATTCTTATGAACCGGTTCGCATCATAAAGGAGATGTTCCGCAATACCTCTTGCAATTTCCGTCTTGCCAACGCCAGAAGGGCCCAAAAGGAGCAATGAACCCCTAGGACGCTTTGAGGTACCCATAGCTATTTTTGCAATAAAACGGCTAGGGTGAAACAAGGTCTGGAAGATTTCTTCCAAAACGTGATCTTGGTCAACTATCCTCTCATGCAACTTACGCATTGCTTTTTCCCTCGACTCAGGCATCGCAGGAGTGTAGAACCATGGAATCGGAATATTAGTCAAGCGGCTCACCACCTATACCAATCCAAAGCTATCAACATTCAATACGCATTTACAATCCCATAAAAGAAAAGTTATATGAAACAGACATTAAACCTATATCCTTAAGCGTATATTTTAAGTGCGCGTATATATGTAAACACATATGATATAAACATACCTCTGCAACATGCTCATACCCGACAATCAGAGCATCCATGCACGCATTGGGAACCATTCCTACAAGTTGGTCTTTAAGCACACCAAATTGTTGAAGAAACTGGGATAAGTCGGGTAATTCCCCGTGCAACTCTGCCTCAGAACTAGATAGCGTATTCACTAGAAAACGGGAGAAAGACTCTAGTTTATTGGAAACTTCAGGGGACAGTATCCTCGAAGACATCGAAACCGACGTCCATCTGTTCAAAATGCTCTGCAACTTCACTGAAGCCTCTTCTATCTCTCTCTCTACACGTTGTAACCACACCTTGCTATGGCAGTCCTTTTGCTTCACTAGTTCATTATATTCAACAAGAGCCCTACGTAGGACGTACTCTTCTTCATCCAAAACACGGTCCTCTTGTACAATTCTGTCCCTCAAAACCGCACATGCTTCATTCAGAATCTCAAGTACCTTGTTTTTCCATTCGCAATCTCATAAACCCAAAAGAAAGCGAGAACGTCATCAATAAAACGAAATCAATCTACAAAACAGGATCAAATCTATAAAGAAACTAAATGCATGCCCACACACATGCAAGAGTCACAAACATATGGTGAAACTCCAATAGTCTGAAAGGTATTTGTGCCTAAATGATATTCCAGTTGTAATTGTACGAAACACAAACGAACTCTACAGATTTTCAAATGCTTTGAAGTTAACTTAAATCTTAAACATAACCAAATAGAAAACAATAAGAGCAGCATTAATAATACTAACAAACTACCTATACATAGCAAATTTAAACGACTTACATTATTTTAAGAAATAAAATCAAAAAGTAAGATCAATGGAAAAAATAAAAATAACAGCAATTTAAGAGGTAGCATACAGTGATCAACATTCAGCATTCAAAGGTTAAAAAAAGAGAAAAAAAAAAATCAAACAAGAAGGGTAAAATTGTCCGTCAGCTTTTAGAGACGAATAAATAAAATGAAATCAACCATATTTTAGTATTCCGAATTGAGTTGAACAATTAGAGGCTACAAAAACGAAAGAACCCTAACTCACTCTAAATGTAAAAGGAGGGAGATATGATTGATTATATTATACATACATACATAAATAACGGATGTAAATTAAGGAGGGAATATGAGAGAGAGTGATACCGGTTTTGTTAGTAGGGAGGAAGAGATTATCGGCGAGAACAACAGCGTAGTGGAAAGCACGATCAGAAATACGAAGAGGAGCATTCTCTCTCTCCACCTTCAACTTCCCCTCCCTCGCCAATTCCTTCACTGTATCCACCCTCCGGAGGAAAGCTTTCGTACTTTCTCTCACCACCAACTTCACGCCTACCGGCGTCGGCGATTCATACACTGCTTCGCATGCCATCACCTTTCTTTTTTGTTCCGAGCAACAATCAATAAACCATTAAACCCTCTTTTTTGTTCCCAATAATCGTTCGTTCGTAACCTTTTCGGAGTTCTATTTTCCTTTTTCTTTTTTAAGGTTTTTATCGGAATTATATTTAAATTGGGTACAGTGATTGGAAAAGCAATTATTTTTTATTTTTTTTTGTTAGATTATAGTATTACTTTTAAAAGTTAAATTATAAACTCTTAAAGTTTACATTATTCAATTAATAGTAGATATGTTAGTGGATTGGATTTTAACTGAATTATCCTATGTCCGATCCAATCTATTAAGGGGTGCGTTTGGCGCGCCAGATAAAAAGGTAGGATTGGTTAGGATAAATGACAAATAGGATAAGAGTCGGATTTAGTCGGATAGGAATTATGTGGAATATGATAGCAAAGGAATCAGTCGGATAAGGATTAAGCGAAAAAGGACAGGATAAGGATTAGTCGGATAAATATTTAATAAATTTTGCATTTGATGGAGTTCCGAATTACATGTCCAAATATTATATAATACAACTTGCTTTTCTTGTAAAAATATATGCAATTTTAATTGTTGTGCACAATTTTTTTTAACTAATGCGATTCTTCTATTTATAAATAAATTTCATAAAAAACTCTTTCGGGAGAAAAGTTCTATATAACGTACAATATTTACGAACTAGGCATTAAGTACAATTTCAAATCCTAATGTTACCCTTTTTTTTTGCTAAAATTAAAGTTTCTTATAAATATCTTCATTTAATAAAAAAAAATGCAATATTTTAAAAGAAATAAATTTTATTTGTTAAGTTACTGTGATTTTTGGTGGTTGAAATTTTTTATTAATAACTTTGATTATCTAAAAGGTGTAAAGAAAATGATTAAAAAAAGATTAATTTTTATATTCATTTTGTTATCCGAAAATCATCGGATAAAATAATACCATCTATAGGGGTGGTATATATTTATCCAGTTCTAAAGGGATAAAATGATAATTAATCCCGAATGCAATCCAATCCCGTGTTGCGCTAAACGTGGGATAGGATTAAAATATCCTATCCACCCGCGCGCCAAACACATGACAGGATTTATTTATCCTATCATTTCCGACAACAAACACCGAATATGATTAATTAATCATATTCTGCTTCTAATCCCGCACGACAAACACACCCTAAAGGGAAAAATTGAATACGATCCGATCTGATAATCCGACAGATTGTTAATAATAAAATCCATATATGATTTATGAGATTAATAGATTTCTAATCTGATTCGAATTTTTGAAGAAAAATATTTTATTTTTTAACCTTAAAAAAATAAATAGATAATAACTTTCAATAATAAACAATAAATGAAGAAAATATTCATTTCAATAACGCATTACTAATTCCAAAAAACACATACAAAAAATAGCTTAACATTCGCGTGGACCATTGAAAAAAAAATGAGTGCTTCAAACCTCCAACAACAATTATATTCAACTTGATATATATATATATACATACATATCAAATATATTATATAATATCAAATCGGATTGAATTGTTAACGGATCGAATATACCTAAATCCATATTTGCTACATCACATTAGCGGATTCGGATCATAATAAGATTATCAAATTGAAATTTAATTTTAATTTTAAATCCATGTTCGATAAAATACTTTGAATTCGAATCAAAATTCGATCCATAGACAGGTCTAGCCAGTGATTATAATTATATTTAGAAATACTGACACCTTAAAAATTATCTTTGTAATCTGATTTTTGCTACATCATCTTATTAATTTGCATCGGTTATGATTTTATAATTGTGCCTAAATTATTTTCAAATAAAATTTTTTATTACCGTACCGGATATCCCAAACATACTGTAATATATATAAAAAGGGTAGATTTAGTTATTGGTTAAAGGGTTACTAAATTTCGATTATGCCATTAAGATAGTATTTTTAACCAACATTATTAAGATAGTATTTTTAACCAAACATACTGTAATATATATAAGAGCATTCACAGGGGGTATGCTAATATGATAAATTTATCATTAATTGATCCACATTGGGCAGAAGTTAATTGGCAAATTTGCTCTAGTATGGTAGATGATGGACAAACTTACCATTACACTAAATTTTATTCATGCGAGCGTATGTTACTCGTATGATAAATAAAAATTAAAAACCTACTATTAAGCTTTACTCTTATAAGATAAAAGAGTAAGTTTCACTTTTACGAGTCTTTACTCTTGTGGCATTTTTTTTTTCTTTTTGAACTTATGCACCATATATATATGTCAAGCCCGTATGATTATTTTTGTACCATATTCGCTGTAGCATGTGTTATAAGTTGTAAATATTGTATTAGGAAAGTAGATAATTTAGGAATCCTAATTAGTAGTAGTTTCCTTATCTGAGTAGGAGTCTCATGTATATAAGTGGGTAATCTTCTCTTTAATAATATGAATATAATTTCTCTTCTTCTCATAGACAACATGGTATCAGAGGGAGCTAGGGTTTTTTGTTCTTCTGCCAGTTAATGACTGGCTAAGGGTTTCTTAAGCAGTCAAAGCAAGTTAGGGCTCCTATGGTTTCGTGAGTTACGATTTCAGTTCAACATCTCTAGGCCTTCTTTTGTTGACACCTCCGGCGTAGGAGAAACGCCGGACCGCCGATCAGCCACCCCCCGAAGTCCGGTGGTCAGATACCCAGAGAGTGGGCTTCACGCGCCACCTGCACTTTCGCCTCCGACCCCACGCGCCGGCGCGTGAGGGTGCGTCGCTCATCGGAAAATCTCCGTTCGAATTTCAGTAGCTTCGTCTTGTTCCCTACATCACAGATCTGTGATCTGTTTGGATTGCTTCCTGCCTTTGGCTTACGATTCCGGTACTGTTTGTCTTAAATTCGAATTTTGGCATTGCTCTGTTTTTCCTGCTATTGTCCACTGCTCTGTTTTTGGCTGCACTGTTCTGTTTTCCTGGTTTATGCGCTGTGTTGTGGTTGTTTTGTTTCCTGGCTTGTGCGCTGTTTTCGTAGTTCGTGCGCTGTTTTGTGGCCTGCTACTTAAGTAATAATTTCAGTTCTTGCTAGACAATTATTTGAGAATGTCAGATACGAAGGCAGCAGTCGTTACCGATGTGGTTTCTGTAATGTCAAAAATCACTGAACATAAACTTAATGGTTTCAACTATCTTGATTGGAGTAAAACCATTCGAATTTATTTGCGTAGTATCGATAAGGATGATCACATGACTAGTGATCCACCTTCAGATGAGTCGAAACAGACGTGGCTAAGGGAGGATGCCCGGTTATTCTTACAAATTCGAAATTCGATTGATAGTTCTGTGATTAGTTTGATTAACCATTGTGAATTGGTTAAGGAGCTAATGGATTATTTGGATTTTCTATACTCTGGGAAAGGGAATATTTCTCGTATTTATGATGTGTGCAAAGCCTTCTACCGTACAGAAAAACAGGACAGGTCCATTATGAGTTACTTTATGGATTTTAAGAAAACGTATGAAGAACTTAATATGCTATTGCCGTATAGCTCTGATGTCAAAGTTCAGCAGAGTCAGAGAGAGCAGATGGCTATCATGAGTTTTTTAGCTGGTCTTCCGGCCGAATTTGAAACTGCTAAGAACCAGATTCTCTCTAGTCCTGAGATTTCTTCCTTACAGGAAGTGTATAGCAGAGTTCTTCGCACAGAGGGGGTTTCTCCAGTTCAGAATCCACTTGTTCCGTTCAATAGTGCTCTGGTTAGTAAAAATACTGAGTCTGAACTTGGGCGGTTACAATATCGGGGAGGCAATCAAGGAGGAGGATCGAACAGTAACAATTTTAATACTCGCGCACATGATTCGGGAGCAAGTGTGACTCGGGGACAAGGCTCCGGAGGGATTGTATGTCATTACTGTCATAATCCAGGGCATTTAAAGCGGGATTGTAGGAAGCTTCGGTACAGGACTCAGAGAGCTCACTCAGCCCACATGGCATCTACCACTGATATAGCTGAAAACTCAGTCCTTATCCCTGCAGATGAGTTTGCCAAGTACTCTAAGTATCAAGACTCTCTAAAGTCTTCATCCACTCCAGTCACCTCTGTCACTGCAATTGCTAATTCAGGTAAACCAAATACATGCCTTGTTTCCTCATCATCCAAATGGGTCATTGATTCTGGTGCTACAGATCATATGACAGGTAATTCTAGCCTCTTTTCTACCTTTCAGTCACATATATCCCCTTCTAGTGTTACTTTAGCAGATGGAACATCTTCTTCCGTTCTGGGATCTGGAACAATCACCCCAACCCCTGTGCTTCCCTTATCATCTGTTCTCCATTTACCTCAATTGTCCTTTAATCTAATTTCTGTAAGCCAGCTTACTCGTAAACTTAATTGTTGCATCTCATTCTTTCCTGATTATTGCTTGTTTCAGGATCTTATGACGAAGAAGATTATTGGTAAAGGACATGAATCGGGCGGCCTCTACATCCTTGACACATCGATACCTAAATCCGTTGCATGTTCGGGTGTCACATCTGCTTTCAAGGCTCATTGTAGGCTCGGTCACCCTTCTCTTCCTCTGCTTAAGGAGTTGTGTCCTCAGTTTAATAAGGTGTCCTCATTAGATTGTGAGTCGTGTCAATTTGCCAAACATCACCGTAGTAGTCTTAGTCCGAGAGTCAATAAGAGAGCGAGTGCTCCGTTTGAATTAGTTCACTCTGATGTTTGGGGTCCATGTCCTGTTATGTCAAAAACTGGGTTCAAGTATTTTGTTACTTTTGTTGATGATTATTCTCGTACAACTTGGTTATATTTAATGAAAAGTCGTTCTGAATTGTTTTCTCATTTTTGTGCGTTTTGTGCTGAAATTAAAACTCAATTTGCTACTTCTGTCCATATATTGCGCAGTGATAATGCCAAAGAATATTTATCTTCATCTTTTCAGACTTACATGATTCAGCTGATGTTACCTTCATGGAAGAAACACCATATTTTCCTTCTTCCACTTCTAACAGTCAGGGGGAGGATGATGATTTGTTAGTATATACGATCACGTTCCCTGAACCCGTTGCTGAACCAGCGCCAGTCAGACCTCCCATCCATCAAGTCTACTCCAGACGCCGGCCTGCTGATTCATGTCCTCCACCAGCTTCTTCTTCATCATCAGATTCCGTGACGAGTAATGATCTTCCTATTGCTTTACGCAAAGGTAAACGCCAGTGTACTTATCCTGTTTCGTCTTGTGTCTCTTATGATCACCTATCCCATTCGTCTTATTCATTCATTGCATCTCTTGATTCTATATATGTTCCTAAAACTGTTAATGAGGCTATATCACATCCTGGATGGCGTAATGCAATGATAGAGGAAATGGATGCTTTAGACAAGAATGGTACATGGGACTTGGTCACTTTACCTGCAGGGAAACAGGCTATCGGATGCAAATGGGTGTTTACCGTCAAGGTTAATCCTGATGGGTCTGTTGCTCGTTTAAAAGCCCGCCTCGTTGCTAAGGGTTATGCTCAGACATATGGCGTTGATTATTCTGATACTTTTTCTCCTGTTGCTAAATTAACATCTGTCAGGCTGTTTATATCTTTGGCAGCTACTCATCATTGGCCTCTGCATCAGCTAGACATAAAGAATGCTTTTCTTCATGGTGATCTTCAGGAGGAGGTCTATATGGAGCAACCTCCTGGGTTTGTTGCTCAGGGGGAGTATGGGAAAGTCTGTCATCTTCGTAAATCTTTGTATGGCTTGAAACAAAGTCCTCGTGCTTGGTTTGGAAAATTTAGTCAGGCTATTGAGACGTTTGGCATGGCGAAAAGTAAGTCTGACCACTCTGTGTTCTACAAACAATCTGAAGCAGGCATCATTTTGTTGGTTGTGTACGTAGATGACATTGTCATTACTGGGAGTGATACTATGGGAATCTCTTCTCTTAAGTCCTTCCTTCATGCTCAGTTTCATACAAAGGACTTAGGGATGCTAAAATATTTTTTGGGTGTCGAAGTCACAAGGAGAAAAAAGGGTATTTTTCTATCTCAGAGGAAATATGTTCTTGACTTATTAGCTGAGACAGGGAAATTGGGGGCAAAGCCGTGTAGTACTCCGATGATTCCTAATGTACAGTTGACAAAAGATGGTCCACTATTTGAGGATCCTGAGAAATATAGAAGATTGGTGGGGAAGTTGAACTATCTTACAGTGACTCGCCCGGATATTGCGTATTCTGTCAGTGTGATGAGCCAGTTTATGTCGTCCCCAACAATTCATCATTGGGAAGTGTTAGAACAAATTTTGTGTTACCTAAAAGGAGCACCTGGACGTGGTATCTTATACGCCAATCATGGACACACTCGTATTGAAGGTTTTTCAGATGCAGATTGGGCAGGTTCCAAGGTGGATAGAAAGTCCACATCAGGCTATTGTATCTTTGTTGGCGGAAATTTGGTCTCATGGAAAAGTAAGAAGCAAAATGTTGTGGCACGATCCAGTGCAGAATCAGAATATAGAGCTATGGCCCAGTCTGTGTGTGAAATAATGTGGATATGTCAGCTCTTAAATGAAGTAGGGATTAAGACTTCGGTACCGGCTAAATTGTGGTGTGATAATCAAGCTGCCATACATATTGCGTCTAATCCCGTGTTTCATGAACGAACGAAACATATTGAACTCGATTGCCATTTTGTCCGCGAAAAGATCCAGCAAGGCTTAATTTCCACAGGATATGTGAAGACTGGAGAGCAATTGGGTGATCTCTTCACGAAAGCCTTAAACGGGGTTCGCGTTGATTATCTTTGTAACAAGCTGGGCATGATCAATATCTATGCTCCAGCTTGAGGGGGAGTGTTATAAGTTGTAAATATTGTATTAGGAAAGTAGATAATTTAGGAATCCTAATTAGTAGTAGTTTCCTTATCTGTGTAGGAGTCTCATGTATATAAGTGGGTAATCTTCTCTTTAATAATATGAATATAATTTCTCTTCTTCTCATAGACAACAGCATGTAAAAAAACTTAGTGATAAATTTACAAATTGTATATATATATGATTGACAAGGTAGAACTAGTACCACAAAGTCTTGTAACTTTGTAAGCCTTGGCCTTTATAATAGGGACACTACTATCGTTTTTTTTTGGTCAACAAAAGAGCAATAAGAGAAGGAAAATACATCAGCAAAACACTACAAGGAAAGAAAAGAAGAAAGGGGTAACTGAACTGATTTAGCTCGAAAGGCTGCCACCCAACGAGCAGGCACATTAGCCTCCCTGCTCACGAAAGTAAAAGAGATCCTAAGAGACTTTCGCACCACGTCCTGAACAACCTCCACCAAACCAGAAGCATCCCACGGCAAGAATGAACCCTCATTCAAGACAGCATCAATCACCACCTAGCGATCGGATTCAATGATAACCGGCATAGACAAGAACAAGGAGGCAAAAATAGTGGCGTCCAAAATAGCCTTAGCTTCAACCAAAACCAGGGAGGATTAAGAACAGAATGAGACCGCCCTGTCAATCACAACGCCCATGTGATCCCTAACAACAGAAGCAGCTGAACCCAAGCTGAGCCAAATAGCACCATCACAATTGATTTTAACACTACCTGGATAAGGAGTCGTTGGACACGTCTGAAACATACTGAAAGAACTTAGGCGAGGATTAGGCAAACTTGATGGACGCAGCCCCTGCTTCAAAAATCACTGACGAAGCCAACAAAGACACACCAATAAAAATAACTCATTACGCACTTTCCAAATAAACTAACAAATGAAGCATAAAAGAGAGGAAGCGCTTAAACCATCAAGGATCACTTTATCAGACTTCGAAAACGCCTCAAAGAACCACATATATGCTTCAAATCTAGTGATGCCCACAATAGAATTTCATCAATTACTCCTTGTACCAAGTAACATTATTATTAGTAAAGATTAAAATACAGTAAACCCCTCTATTCTATCACCTTTTTTGGCAAATAACCTCCAAAATTTCAAAAAGTGCCACTAAATTTCCTTCAACTATTAAAACTCTGCATTGTCCTAACACAATTAAAAAAAATAAATTAAAATGACTCAAATGCCTGTAAGGTTAGGCTAGTCATGAATTGCAACGCAGCAATCTCTCCCCCCACCCTCTTCCCTCCTCTTCCCAAATAACTAACATCACCCAAATCTTGTCTAAATACCAACACCATCTTTAACTCAAACTAGCTGGAAACAACATATACCACCCTCAAACTTTGAGTAGCACCACATCATCCAGTTTTCACAATACATCAACCCATTGACAGAGCTACAGATTCGCATGTATATGTACATGGAGAGAGAGATATGAGTATATATATATAGACACGTTACATGTATAAATATGTACTACATTGCTGTCACTTGCAGTACCACCCCCGTAAATGTGTAACATGTCTATATATGTATATATAAAGACGCATTACACAGAAAGACTTACTGTGTCAGAACTTTTCCTGAAAAGTGAGAATAGCAGTTCATCAGCTCCTTCCCCAATAAGATGAGTACCCTCTATTGAAAGCCTTCTAATTCTTGATTTTAGAGAGAGAAGATTTGTATTGTATTTGTGTGTTTGTATACATGGAAGAGGAGCCCTATATAAAGGGAAAAATAATACAACTGAGTAGGAAACCTAATACACTGAGATATATTCTATACATTAATATAATATAATATTCTAACACTCCCCCTCAAGTTGGTGCATAGATATCAAACATGCCCAACTTGCTGATCAATTTGAAAAATATTCTGTTTGAAACGGCTTTGGTGAGAACATCAGCCAGCTGATCTTCTGAACGTATATGGGGTACAGCAATTACGTTCTCTTCCAATTTCTCTTTAATGAAGAATCTGTCCACTTCCACATGTTTTGTTCTATCA
This sequence comes from Lonicera japonica, assembly GCA_021464415.1. Taxonomy (NCBI): domain Eukaryota; kingdom Viridiplantae; phylum Streptophyta; class Magnoliopsida; order Dipsacales; family Caprifoliaceae; genus Lonicera; species Lonicera japonica. Next base: position 213,296 of record JAKCWG010000907.1, read on the forward strand.
TGTTGAACCGAATTTTGGGCAATATCACATGCTGCTTTGTTATCACAATATAATATCATAGCTTCTCTCGGTGGGTAACCCAAATCAGTCAATAAAAGTTTTAGCCATAATAACTCTTGGACTCCCATTGCCATTCCTCGATATTCAGCCTCAGCACTTGATCGAGACACGACATTCTGTTTCTTGCTTCTCCAGGTAACGAGATTCCCACCAACAAACGTAAAGTATCCTGATGTAGATCTTCTATCACTTAAATTTCCCGCCCAATCAGCATCAGTGTATCCTTCAACCTTTGAGATATCACTATTCTTCGTAAACAAAATTCCTTTTCCTGGAGATGCCTTTAAATAGCTAATGATTTTCATAACAGCTTTCATATGTTTCTCTCCAGGATTATGCATGAATTGACTCACTATACTCAATGCATAAGAAATGTCAGGTCTGGTATGTGCTAAGTACATTAACCTTCCTACCAATCTCTGATAGCGCTCCTTATTGATGGGTACTTGATCAGCTTCGATTTCCAATTTCAAACCTTCTTCCATGGGTGTTTCTGATGGCTGACAAGCAGACATTCCGGTTTCACACAGCAAATCCATTGCATACTTTCTCTAAGATAGAAACACGCCTTTGGGAGACCTAGACACTTCAATTCCCAAGAAATACTTCAATTCGCCGAGATCTTTCATCTCGAATTCCCGAGATAGATATTCCTTCAGAGCTTCTCGTTCTTGTGAGTCATTTCCGGTAACTACCATATCATCAACATAAACTATGAGTGCTGTGATTTTCTCATTGCACCTTTTCAAAAATAATGTATGATCAGAATTGCTCTGCTTGTAACCAAATTTCCTCATCGACCTAGTGAATCTTCCGAACCAAGCTCTGGGAGATTGTTTCAAACCATACAGAGATTTTTTCAATTTGCATACCTTATTTCTATGTTCCACGGGGATTTCGTAACCTGGCGGAAATTCCATATATACTTCTTCCTCCAAGTCCCCATGTAAAAAGGCATTCTTTACGTCAAATTGTTGAAGTGGCCAATCCAGATTTGTAGTTAACGAGAGCAAGACACGTACTGTATTGATTTTTGCCACCGGTGCAAAGGTCTCTAGATAATCGATTCCTTGAGTCTGGGTGTAACCTTTTGCTACCAGTCTTGCTTTGTATCTTTTAATGGTTCCATCCGCCTTATATTTGACTGTATACACCCATTTGCACCCGACCCGCCTTTTTTCTGGTGGTAATTCAACTATCTCCCATGTGTCATTCTTTTTCAAGGATCTCATCTCCTCGTCCATAGCTGCTTTCCGTGTTGGATCGTTAAAGGCTTCCTGCACACTGTTAGGAATAGATACAGAGGATAACTGACATACAAATGACTTATTCGATTCAGACAACTTATCATAAGATACATGGTTACTCATAGGGTATTTGGCTTTACTTGTGAGATCGGGTTCATATGTTGGTTTTGGGATACCTCTATTGTTTCGGGGAGGGAGTTGCCTTATAAAAGGTTCAGGGGAATGTACCTGATATTCAGACGTAGACGTGTCGTAGAGAGATGACTGGTCATTTGGATCAGGCGGGGGCAATTGTAAGTTTGGACTTAGCGAACTTGGTTCTGACGGTTGTGGCGAACTTGGTTGTGCCGAACTTGGACTAGGCGAACTTGGTTCTGACGGTTCAGTCTTCTGGAAATACATCTCTCCTTCGTGAAATACGACATCCGTAGTTACATACATCTTCCGTGTTGGAGGATGATAACATCGATACCCTTTTTGATTAGACGCATAGCCCACAAATATGCACTTGATTGCACGAGATTCGAGCTTATTCCGTTGTTCTTTGGGTAAGTGAACAAATGCCACGCAACCAAAGATTCGCGGAGGTAAGTTGGATTCGTGAGGAGTCAATACTGCTTTATGGAGAACATCAAATGGCGTTTGAAAATCAAGAATTGCTGATGGAACACGATTAATCAAATATGCGGCTGATGAAAGAGCTTCACCCCAGTAAGATACCGGAACATTCGCCCCAAGTAATGAGGCCCGAACGATTTCTAACAAATGACGATTCTTCCTTTCGGCAACCCCATTTTGTTGTGGCGTATATGGGCAGGTAGTTTGATGGATGATCCCATGACTTTGAAAGAAATCCTGTAAAGATGTAGCCATATATTCACCTCCATTATCGCTTCGAACGACCTGAATAGTAGCATTATATTGTGTGTTAATATGTTTATGAAATCGTTGAAATAAAGGACTGACTTCACTCTTAGATTTCATAGGACAAATCCATGTCATTCGAGTACAATCATCAATAAAAGTGACAAACCACCGAAAACCGCTTAAAGAATTATTCGGGGATGGTCCCCACACATCAGAATGGATTAACATAAAAGGAGCTGAGCATTTATTCAACGACGGTGAAAAAGAAGTACGATGACTCTTAGCAAGTTCACATGTTTCACACTTAAATAGGGAAAGATCAACATCTTTAAACAAGTTAGGAAATAATTTTCTTAAGTAGGAAAACGACGCATGACCCAAGCGACGGTGCCATAACCAGATTTCATCTTCAACTTTCTTTTCTCGGATACTACCAGTCTGTAGAGCCTGTTGTAACTGTTTCATGCCTTTCACTTCTAGGTCCAAGTAGTACAATTTGCCCCGCTTAATCCCATAACCAATCGTCTGTCTCGTCTGAATGTCCTTAAAAACACAATGAGTAGGCCAAAACACAACGATACAATTTAAGGCATTAGTAATTTGAGGTACTGAAACCAAGTTGTAATTCAGTGAAGGAACTATAAGAACAGAGTTTAAATTCATAGAATTAGATAAAGGAATTATCCCTTCTCCAATAACAGGAACGGGATCACCATTAGCTGTGGAAATAAAATTGGTGGATGAGGGTGTAATAGTGGTAACATGTCTAGAATCGAATGTCATATGATCTGTAGCACCAGAGTCAATTATCCATGTATTATTCAAAACAGAGGCAGAATTTAAGGCCGTACCAGTGGTGTGAGCGGTTACAAGCAGTCCAGAGGCCTTCTTCCCATCACTTTCATTCTTATGGCTTGAACGTCGATCTCGGGAATGATCCCACCAGTCTGGATAGCCGATTACTTGATAGCATCCCTTTTTTGAGTGTCCGATTTGGCCACACACCGAACAGGGGGGATATTGAGACCTGCCTCCTCGGTCTCTTGATGAAGTTGCTTGAGATTGCCAATTTGAGTTTTTTCGAATCTGATCACGGGTACGAGCCACTATGGCAGTGGCATCAACATGAGCAATGTCGCTGTTCATAGCTTTTCGCCGGATATCCTCTCGACGAACGAGCGAATATGTTTCTTCCAATTCTGGAACCGGATCCTTTCGCAAGATTTCACCCCGAATTTGTTCATTGTCGTTATCTAATCCTGCCAAAAAAATGTGAACCCGTAGACGCTGGATTGACTTTCTGTATGATTCGAGGTCATTCGGATTTTCCATAACCACTTTATCGCGATGATCCAATTCGCTGAAGATTTCAGTAAGTTCTCCGTAATATTCGGAGAGAGATCGACCACTTTGCTTGGCTGAAAAAGCCTTCTGATTCAACGTAAAGACCTGTAGTTCATCAGCCCCATCATAGAATGCTTTAGAAAGAGACTTCCAAATTTCTCTTGCTGTAGGAACTCGGATGTACCGCTTCATGATATCCGGTTTCATAGACATTAGAAGCCATCTTTTTACCCTTTGATTGTCTGAACTCCACGCTTCGTGTTCAATGGTACCTACTTTCGGAATTGGCGTCGTATCACTAATAAACGAGAATTTTTGTTTTTCCGCAATATACATCTCCATAAGTTGAGACCACAGATCATAATTAGTTTCATCCAACGTAACCCCGATATTAAACGAAGAGCTTTCAGCTTGTACAATGATTGGGGATGAGTTGTTGCTTGATGATGAAGTAATTGTAGGTGGATCGGTAGCCATTGTGTAGTGATATAACTAGTACTGATAAATAGGAGCTAGATCTGAAAAAACGGAGGTCGGATTTGAGATCAGGACGACCAAAAACCCTAAGAACCGGTCTAACTTTGTAGAAAACCGGACAAAAAATTGAAAAACCGGTCAAAAATTGCTTCTGGAAATAAACCGGGTCAATAAAAAAGGATTCTTTTTTTTTTTTTTTTTTTAGTGTTGACCGTTGACTGACGGCGGCTGACCGTTGACTGACGGCGGCTGACGGACGTTAACGGCGTTAACTAACGGTAGCTGACGGCGTTAACTGTCGGTGCTGACGGCGCTAACGGCGTTACTGACGACGTTAACTAACGGCGACTAACGCCGTTAAGTTGCAGCGGACGGCGCGTGGATCGGCGGAACGGAGCGCGCCTTACACAGGCAGCGCGTGAGGGCACGTGAGACGTCCGTTGGTGGTGATTCTTCTCTCAGTGTGATCGTCTCCTTCAGACGATGAAGATGAAGTTCTGTTTTGACAGTTTTGGATACGATCTTAATCAAATCGAAGTAGTTGATTTCGACGGTGTATTTTTGGTACTCTGAAAGACGATGTAGCTTTGCGAGATTCGTGGATCTGGTGTTCAAAGGTACGTTTCTGGTTTGTTGAGTTTAGTAGATCTGATTTACAGATCTGATCTATATTGAGTAGATTTTGAAGATTTGAACGGTTTGAACGGGAAGTAGGATTTGAACGGGAATGGTGGATTTGGTTTGAACAAGAAGTAGGGAGATTTGTTCCCCTGGCAGGCAGATCTGAGAGAGTAGAGGATTTTCAGAATCGCTCTGATACCATCTTGATTTTAGAGAGAGAAGATTTGTATTGTATTTGTGTGTTTGTATACATGGAAGAGGAGCCCTATATAAAGGGAAAAATAATACAACTGAGTATGAAACCTAATACACTGAGATATATTCTATACATTAATATAATATAATATTGTAACACTAATTTCCCTTTGGATCAAAAAAACATAATCTCGTATATCACTAGTCAAATGAAATAATAATAATAAAAAATAATCCTCACATCCTTTTCAACTACAAACTCCCATTGTTCATTAAGAGATGACTAACATGTTTGGATAGAAAGTATGATGAATCAACAAATCTTCCAATAGTTCAATATTGAATTGTTCATCACTAGTATTCCCTCAATCTCAATTTGATAGTCCCACTTTAATTATTGGTACTTTTTAAGAAAATATTAATTTAACATAATCATTGGTCAAGAATTCAGCTTAATTTTTGACTACGTAACTTGATACATTGATTATGTCCCAAGAAAAAGATTGGACTACCAATTTGACATATCCCGAAAAAAGAAATCATCCAACAAGGAAAGGAACTATAAAGAAGAGTTTTTCTTTTTTTTTTTGGGCGGGGGGCAGGTGTATGTCTATAACTACTACATAAAAACGAGATAAATTCATAACCATTAATGACAATTTAAGCCTCAAATCAATTCCTTTGTTTGTCTTTCACTGATGTTTAAACCAAACCGACCCCCCCCCCAAACACACACAAATGACTCAAATGAGCAGTTCCATTTCTTTTATGGGACATGCACTGTATCTCATCATAGGAACTAAGTTGTATTCTTGACCGTTGATTACGTTGAAATTAATGCTTTTCATAAAATGTACTAAACTGAATGCCGGACACTTATTTGAGAATGGGGGAGTTACTAAAAAAAAATATAACATATGTTTACTTCTCAAAGAGCACAAATGCATATGGTTGGATGTTACCTGTAGAGTATCTCCTTGTTTAGCATCATCTAGATAATGACCAAAGAGTCTGGATAGGAGATCTCTATTTCCGAGATCTGATGTTAAAAAAATAGTGACGTTTCTGAAATCAACTGCTCCCTTACTTCCGGTTAACATACCATTCTCCAAAATCCTAAGTAGATTGCTTTAAGAATTACAATCAACTTGGGAAAACAGAACCACGCTGTGAGGCCTCTTCTTCACCGCCTATACGAATGACCCCACATATAAAGGGTTCTGCATATCAATTGTAATAAGCAATGTGTTCCCATATATCGGCGGTTTTCAAATGTTCAGCAAGCCCTTTTGCAAGTTCAATCAGCCCCAAAGTGCTGAGACCCAAAAACAAATAAGACCCAAATGGCCTATTGCGTAGGTCTGATGCTGCATCAATGGATCTCAATACAGCATTTCCTATAAAACCAATGGCTAGATTTTTATGTCCTATAACTCGCTCTTGCAATTTTTTCGGAGATTATTAAGCCCTTTTAACCATGATGTAGACTCTAAACGACACGTGATAGTCCACGTAAGCATACACCATGATGTAGCATGAGCTTTTAACCAGGTCTGATAACATACCTCGTTTTGGCACAAACCTCATTTGAATGTCTAAATGGATCCCACTTAATATGAATAGAAGTCCCCTCAAGATTTGGTCCTGCAAACCTATGCTATGGAGCTAGAAACAACTTTGAACACGACTATGTTAGAGTGGGTGAAGGAAGCATACGCAACTGACAGATGGAACGGGAGTGAGTGCACATACCACTTCAACTGCATTAAATGCCTACTAACTGCATTTAATGCTCTGGATTATGAGGAGAAGCATGATCAGAAATGGAAATGCTTGGCTAAGCACAACAATAATGATGAAATGAGCTTTATATTAACCATTCCAGCTCTACAGACCTGCTATCTCCGTCACTATATATATGAAACATTTTCTCCATTACAACACCTAAAGTTCTGGGCATTGAATACATATACTTAACCAAGAACAAAAGAGATTTCCTCACTTTATATATTTTCCAACTTATATCCTATAGGTTTGATAAGCATATTAGAGCTAAAATACTTGAATAGCAATAATTAATCTGTAAGAGTAACTATTCTAGATATCTCATTGAATAGTCAAACTAGCCTAAAGTGCCTATTCCTTTGTAATCAGAGCTTTGCTTTACATTATTACAATTTGTAAAGATTCTCAGAGCTCTTTCACAGATGAGGAGTAGACCTTATCACACAAAGGGTTGAATCTCCTCTATAATCTCTAAGGTCTTTAATTTCTTTGTGAACTGTGGAATTCAATGTAAACCTTTTTCTATAATAAATCGGCATTGACAAATCTGTACAATATTAGAAACGAAAAATATATAGAGATACAATGTCCAATCAAACACCAACTGAATTTTTCTTATGAAAACAAGAAGAGCACAATATGAATAAGGCGTATGGGAGAAGAAAATCAAATAAGCAAAATCAATTAATTCGATCATATTCATTTACTTTCTATATATGATAAAATACTTACAAGGATAGCGAGCAAAAGAGAGACTCTAGGCCAAGTATAACTTTGAAGCTATTTCTAATTGAAGATCATACGTACTGCTAGTTAGTAGGATTTTATCTACAACAAACACATCATTGATCTAAAGTAAAACAGGATCCAAAAGAGTAAATAACTAACAACTAATTACTAAAGAAATATTTTCATCAATTAATAGCCTAACTAAGACCAATAGCTAGCATATATCAATGAATCAGAGTCCGAAGGCATCTCTGATATCATCCAGGATCTGCTCCTCATCCAAATTTGCCGAGACGGCCTGGATGGGAGGAGATGTGAAGGTGATCACCCCAGTTGAGGGGTCTGTCTGGAACTCAGGTGTAGCCGGAAACTGCTCTTCGAGAAGGTCGTCCCCAGGAAAAAAGTACTCGCCATAATGATCGTCATCACTGTTATGAAATAGAAACGAGAGAGATTGAAGAAGGAGAACGAAAGAATTGTATTACTTTCTTGATTGTTCAATGTACAATAGGGTAAGAATATATATACTAGAAATAAAACCCTAATCTATGATACAATTAGGAAAGTATAATGGGAACACAATCAATACAATCAATACAATATGGAAAGTATAATAGAAATAGGAAACGTATATTCTAACACCCCCTCTCAAACTGAAGGTGGTAAGTGAGAGACCAGCTGGAGTTTGGAAATCAATGCTTGAAAACGGCTAGGCTGGTGAGCTTTAGTGAAGAGATCTGCAGGCTGGTCATCTGAAGATACGGGCATAAGACGAATGTACATATTGCGAATATGTTGGCGAATAAAGTGACAATCAATCTCAATGTGTTTAGTTCGTTCATGAAAGACGTCATTGTGACTTATTTGAATGGCACTGCGGTTGTCACAATAAAGAGTAGTAGCAGAATCTTGAGGAGCACCTAACTCATCGAGGAGGCGTCGAAGCCATATTAGTTCTTGTGAAGTATCAGCAAGAGCGCGGTATTCAGCCTCAGTGCTTGATCGAGAAACAACAGACTGTTTCTTACTATGCCAAGTAAGAAGGGAGTCCCCGAGGAAGAAACAGTAACCAGTAATAGACCGACGATCCGTAGAGTCACTGGCCCAGTCTGCATCAAAGTAAGCCCTTAATACAAGAGATGACTTTGAGGAGTAGTGAAGCCCATGAAAAACTGTCCCTTTGAGATAACGAAGAATCCGAATAAATGCATCAAAATGAGTAGAGCGAGGAGCAGCCATAAACTGACTGACAACATGGACAGCATAAGCAATATTCGGGCGAGTAACAGTAAGATAAACCAGACTGCCAACTAACTGTCTATATAAAGTTCCATCAGAGAGAGGAGTACCATCAAACGGAGTAAGTCTAACATTGGTGTCCAATGGAGTAGATGCAGTTTTACAGTCAGTGAGACCAGCACGAGCCAGAATGTCAGACGTGTATTTCACCTGAGATAAATAGTAACCTGTTGAATCAGAAAGGACTTCCAGCCCTAAGAAGTAGTTGAGACGACCAAGATCCTTCATCTCAAAAAACTGACTGAGAGATTGTTTAAGATCTGAGATACCAGAAATATCATCCCCAGTAATTATCATATCATCCACATAGAGGAGAAGAAGAATAGTCCCAGAATCTGTCTTTCGAATAAAGAGGCCTGAGTCTGACGAGCTGGATGAATAACCAAGCTTTGTGATGGTAGAGCTAAATTTTGCGAACCAAGCTCGGGGAGCTTGCTTGAGCCCATATAAGGCACAACGAAGTTTGCAGACCTGGGTGGACTGGTGTGAATAACTGGGAGGTGGTTTCATATATACTTCTTCTGTGAGATCCCCATTAAGAAAGGCATTTTTAACATCCATCTGAAAAAGGTCCCATTTGCGAACGGCAGCAATAGCAATAAGACTGCGAACAGACGTCATTCGAGCCACAGGAGCAAAAGTTTCTTCATAGTCTATACCATACTCCTGATTGAACCCCTTGGCTACGAGACGAGCTTTATATCGGTCAATCGAACCGTCAGATCGTGTCTTGATTTTATACACCCATTTACACCTAACTGCAGATTTTCCAGGAGGAAGAGTCACAAGATCCCAGGTATGCGCTTTATCTAAAGCTTGTAATTCTTCTGTCATAGCTTGCTGCCAAAGTGGATTAGTACTAGCTTCCTTATAGGATGTAGGTTCATAGTGAGATATCATAGTAGAATAACAATGGTAATCACGAAGGTGATGAGGGAGCTCTCTTACCCGAGTGGACTGTCGTTGTGGTGGAGGTATGACAGGATCAGCAGGCGAGACATCATCATTGGGAATTGCCGTATGTTGAAGCTCGTTGGAAGAAATGACGTCAGGTGAGGATGGTTCAGGAAGTATTGGACTGGGAGGTTGAGGTGGTGATGGTGTGGCTTCTGGTTCAGGTTCAATTTCAGGGGTGCAAAGGTCAAGAGATGAATGAGTAAAGAACGAAAGTGGTGATTCATCAAGGACATAAAATTTGGATAGAGAGGAGAACATTTTATGTTCCCAAAAGACAACATGACGAGAAATCCGTAAGCGTTTGGAAATAGGATCCCAACACCGATAACCTTTATGTTCTATCCCCTACCCCAAGAAGCAACAAAGACGAGCACGTGGTTCCAATTTAGAATGTTCATGAGGCTGGAGTAACACAAAACAAGCACAACCAAAGACTCGTAAGAAATTGTAATCAGGAGAGGTACCATGAAGTCTCTCATATGGAGATTGATGCTGAAGAAAGGGAATAGGGATACGATTGATAGTGTAAATAGCAGTAAGTGCTGCTTCCCCCCAAAACCTTTCAGGACAACTACTAGAGATAAGAAGTGTGCGAACAGTATCAAGAATATGCCTGTGCTTACGTTCAGCACGACCATTTTGCTGAGATGTACCTGGACAAGAATATTGAGAAACAGTGCCTTGTTCACGGAGAAATTTAAGAAATGAGGTTCCCTTGTATTCCATGGCATTATCAGCTCGAAAAATTTTTATTGGACGAGAAAACTGAGTTTGAATCATGCGAGCAAAATTAATATAGATTTGGGGTAATTCTGAACGAGTTTTCATAAGATAGATCCAAGTAAAACGACTATAATCATCCAAAAAGATAACAAAATATTTTGAACCCCCCATGGTAGAATGTGGAGAGGGTCCCCAAACATCAGAGTGAATAAGATCAAATGGTGCTGAAGAAATAGAATCATTTTTATTAAAACATAATGCCGGTTGTTTTCCAAGTTGACAAGATAAACAAGATAATTTCTCAGACTTTATTGACCCTAACTGACCAGATGACACAATAGAACGAAGACGATCAAAAGACACATGTCCTAAACGGGAATGCCACAGCTCAAATGAAGAAATAGTTGGTGGGGATGCAACAGGTGGTGTGGATGCAACAATAGGAGTGGGTGAGGCACGGAGGTGTATGAGTTCGAACATGCGGCCAACTTTACGGCCTATCCCAATAATTTGTCTCGTCTGAGGATCCTGCACATGACAACCAGAAGATGAAAATATAACATTCAGCCCAAGATCACATAGTTGACCAACAGAAATAAGGTTGATAGTCAATTTTGGAATATGAAATGTAGCAGGTAAAGAGAGGCTAGGAGTAGTAACCGTTCCAACATGACTAACAGATAATTGAGAGCCATCAGCAGTTTTAATGGTGGGTGTATGAGAATTATGACTTTTAGAGGTGAAAATAGTAGGATCAGAAGTCATATGATTGCAGCAGCCAGAATCAAAGAACCAAGATGTACCTGTGGTGGTAGCCATAGCAGAACCAGAAGAGGATGTAACCTGTTTCAGAAGAGCTGTGATGTCAGCGAGAGTCACTGGTGCAGTAGAAATGTCTACTTCAGAAGAATCAGTGGTGGCAGCGGTGATGGTGCTAGAGGATGATCTAGAGGAGGATCTCCTGGATGGGTTCTTGTAACAATCGGCTTGAAAGTGACCTGGTCCCACCTTTTTGGAAAAGAAACACGTCCTAATTGGACACTTTAGTAGCATATGGGTGGTGGCATGACAATATGAACATTCTCGAGAAAACGAGTTTTTGGTAGATTTCGAGCTCGAAACGGCTAAAATAGCATTAAAATTGTGGGCCCGAGTAGCGAATCGAGTTTCTTCAGAGAGAAGCTCTGTCGTGACATCATCAAGAGACGGTAAAGGACTGCGATGGAGTAGAGCAGCCTGAACTGGTTCGAATTTATCGTGAAGTCCCATTAGAAGAGTGATAACACGCTGGTTATCTCGGTATGTTTCAAATTTTTCTGCATCATGCTCACAAAAAGAAGGTTCGGATTGGGCTAACTGATCCCAAATAGCTTGAAGGTCGGATAAATAATCATCAATTGATTGCTCGGGTTGTTGGGTTTTTGAATGTAAAGCAGTAAGCAACTGGTATTGATGAGAGAGATCCTTTGGAGTGTACCTAGATTGTAGAAAATCCCAGACTTCCTTCCCGGTGGAAAAACGACCAATCTGCTGCCCTATACGAGAGATAGCTGTATTCCGAACCCATGTGATAATATCACCATTTTTGCTTTCCCAATCATCAAGGCGATCATTGAACTTATCGTCAGTTTCATCGGTTTTCTTGGTTGGCTTAACAATTTCCCCAGTAACAATTCTCCAGGACTTGCGAGACTTCAGAAAACTTGTCATAGCTTGGGACCATTGAACATAGTTGGTTCCATTGAGAATAACATAAATTAGACGCGAAAACTCGTGCTTTTCCATTAAGAAACGTGTAAGATAACACAATATCTGTAAAAACTAATTTGATTCTGAGAGATCTGAGGCCAGAAACGGATCCGGAGCGGCTGATTTGGTGGGGAACCGGTCTTAGAGTGAACAAAACCGGGTTAAATATAGGTGAACCGGTCAAGGGAGTAAGAATTGGTTCAGAAAAAAACCGGTTTAGGGTTTTTAGGGCAGTGGCGCGTGGATCTGGGCGGTGCAGACTGGGCTGTGTTTCAGTGGCGCGTGGAGGCGCGTGAGAACTCCGATTGGGGTGATTTCAGCGGCGTTTGGTTCCTATTGAAGAGACGAAGGTTTTGGTATATTATATGGGTGGTTTGGGGTTATGTATCGAGGTGGCGATTGATCAAGAAAGAAGGGTGCGCGTGGGATCTGGGATGCGCGACTGGGGTATCTTTCAGAGGCGCGTGAGAGCGCGTTTGGTGTCCGAATTGGGTGTTTTCAACGGGGTTGGGTTCGTTTTGAAAAGACGAAGCTTTTGGTATATGTTTTGGATTAATCGAAGTTTTGTAAGGCTTCGAACAGTAGATCGACAGTTGGATGAAGCTAAGGTTTTTGATTGGTTGGTTGCTTGGGTTGATGATGCTAGGATTTTTGATTTGGATTTGATTGAAGATTAGATGAGATATTGGTTCTAGAGGAGGATGAATCCCTCTGATACCATGTTATGAAATAGAAACGAGAGAGATTGAAGAAGGAGAACGAAAGAATTGTATTACTTTCTTGATTGTTCAATGTACAATAGGGTAAGAATATATATACTAGAAATAAAACCCTAATCTAGGATACAATTAGGAAAGTATAATGGGAACACAATCAATACAATATGGAAAGTATAATAGAAATAGGAAACGTATATTCTAACAATCACCAAAAGATTGGCTGCACTGACCACACGTGCCACTCTGATGAATGCCTGGCCAACAGTCATCCTCGCAGTACTGATGACCACAAAGCATGATCATCCTAACCCTCTGTCCAGCGGTGAAAAAAGACTGGCACGAACGACAACGAGGGGGTGAGGTTGGTCTAACCGGTGGCACAAACCTCACTGATGCAAGATCAATAGGCTCGTCGCTGTCCTCATCTGAGTCTGAGTCTGAAACGACCAGACTCCCGATTTCTGGATAGGGAACCACGGAAGTGGGAGAAACATGGGTGATTACTCCCCGGCACCTACTACAGCAACGGATTCCCCTGCCATCCTCAACCCAGACATTATCGCAAATCCCTGCGTGGATAGCGTGCAAGCAGGGGAAGGCGATGCAGACTACTCTACCTACACGAAAACGATACTTACAGGCGTCACACCTGTCGTGTGTCAATGCTTGGAGTGTATCGTACAAGAGCTCGTCCTCTGTTGAGAGGAGACGATATACCCCGGCGAGATAATCGTCTCCTTCCCCTCCGGCCACCGGTGGTCGAACCTCCACCTCCATATCTTCCTCGGTCAATAATGGACCGTCATTCAATGAGTCTTGTTCTTCTTATTCTTCTTCTTCTTCTTCTCCGCCTCCATCCGCCGCCACCACATTTTCCTCCACCTGAGTCAAGGACAGACCATTGCCTTCTTCACCAGCCATTATCTCTAAAACCCTCCCCTCGCGCTTCTCTTCTCACTCCTATAAACCCTAACTTTTCACTCCGATAAACCCTCCCTCACTCACTCTCCTGCTAAAGTTGGCCGCAAGAAATGAGTAAGACCGCCATTGTCTTAATAAAGAAGAATCGCTTTTTCCGTACACTTTTTTGCCCTTTTGCTTCGGTACCTTTTCTATTTATTAATTATTTAATATTTCCCCCAAGAATCAAATCAACTCAAATTAAGTATTTATTATAATCAGTCACTCACTGCGCTTAAGTATTTAAAGTGATGTTTGGAGTTGAATTTTTAAAATTCGGTAATCGGTAAAATTTAAAAGCAAGTTGAAAAGTGAATTTTATTTTTGTTTGAATTTTTTTTATCAATTAAAATGTTTTATAAAAAAAATTTAAAAAATAATTACAATAGATCTTATTTTATAAATCTCGACGAGTAAGTTTCAAATATATATTTTTTATCTAATTTTGATTTAAGTCGAGTGTGAAATAGTCCACAATTCTTTTATTTAAGTCAAGTGTGAAATAACTAATTTACTTTTTGTGATTTTTTTTCTTTTATAATTTTCTAATTTAAGAATTAATTACAATAAAAAAAGTAAGGAATATTGCAAACTGCAGTTAGTGTGACTTAAATCCGAGTCTCTTATTAAATCCGAGTCTTTTATTTCTTGTTGACATAGTCAATGTTTCGAACATTATTATAATAATATAAAATTAAAATTAATGTTTGTTTAAATTTACTTTACTAAGAGTGAATGTTTTTTCTGAGAACAAGAACAGTGCTAGAAAATTTAGCAATTATATTATTAATTTATGTTATAGATTTGGCAAAGACGGGATATTATTGCTATTACTCATTTAAAAAAAATTAAAGAGGGAAAACTTAATTAATATCCACATTTGTGTAACTTTTAAAATAATTAAGGACTTAAAATGCAACTTTTAAAAATTTATATGGGCAATTTCCCTTCTTTGTTTCTACGTAGCTCTGCCACTATTTGAAGCGGAAGAAATAAATAAGTTCAATTTATTATTAACAATTGATTATGATGAAATAAATTGTTTCCTAGAACTCAAACTGTATGGTTATCTCCGATGGTTTATTGGTAAAGTGTGTGAAATTTTATGTTTCGTATCAATGCATCATATCTTAATAACACAACATGGATCGATATAAAATTGTAAATTAATAGGTGAACCATTAACGAACTTGGATAGTTATCGACTTCACTTGTTTGAAATTAATTGATAACGAATCTGTTACAGGTTTATCCTTAACGTATTTGGGTCTCCCGCTAAAAATGCGACAAAATCCATTAATCATGTTAAACAAGTTCCAACAACCAATCTGGGAACAAAGAGTCATAGCTCTCCAAAAAAAATGAAACAAAGGCATGACGAGCTAGGCCAAGGACAACCTGATTACAATCACAACGAACAAAATTAAAAAACATGTCCATTTCCTTAGAAAAAGAATCTATGTCAGCGTGCAAGTGCAAGTACAAGTGCCGAGCCGAATCCATTAAGACATGGTTCCTTAATAAAGACAAGATCAATGGCTCCCTTGCAATCACTTTCCAACACAACTTTGGATAAACCATAGGAAAACACTACTGCTAATCTTTCAACAATAGCACACAATCCGATAGAAGAATCACCAATTTTTTTATAAAGCCTTAGTTAAGATCAAATTTCCCTATAAATTCCTAATACAACATCCAAGACCAACACCTAAATTATCTTAGAGAATCTATGCATCATAATTTATCTTGACCTAGCCTTGAAACTAAGGATGGCAATAAAACCCAACCTGGTGGGTTTCTAATCCAGATAGAACCGGTTCAGTGCGGTTTTTTTAAAGCTTGGATCGGGTTTGGGTTTTTTAAAGGGCCATTTTGAGTTAACCCCCTGCATAATTCTCATAATTAGAGTTACCCCCCCCCCCCCCCCGCGTTCATTTGATAGGGTTAACCATCTATTAGCTTTTTTGACCTATTTGACCAAAATACCCCCATCTTCAACTTTCAACCCATCTCTTCTATAAACCCTAACCCTAATTTCATCTTTTTCTCTCTCTAAACACAAAATTCTCTCTCTAAACATAAAATACCCACTTTCCCTTTAAATTTCATTAACAAATTCTAGAAGGAAAACCACAAATCAAAGCTTTCATCAATGGAGTCCACACCCGTCGGCATCAATGAAGTCCACACTTGTCATGGTCGGAACAATTCGTCTTCCCTCTCTATACATACAAATACCCATTTTTCATTATCTCTCTACACATACCCATACCAAAATTTCATATATATATAAACACATACAAACTTTATTTTCTCTCTCTATATGTGCATATTTAGATTTCAATTGAACAATACACAAAAAAATTAGAACAATCGATCTATATAAACATATACCCAATTCGTCTTCTCTTTACACATACACATACCCATATTCATAAATCTATACATACAAATACCCATTTTCCATTCTCTCTCTATATATACACATACTTAGATTTCAATTAAACAATAACAAAAAAATTGAGTAATCAATCTATATATACACATACCCACATTTTAATTAAAGAATACACCAAAGAATTTAAAGATATCAATCTATATATATATATATATATATGCGTACACAGATTTTATTTTCTCTCTCTACATATACATTTACACAGCTTTTGGGTAGGTTTTGAGAGAAATGAAAAAACAGAGCACTAAGAGATATATTTTGTGGGGATGAAGAATTTTTGATTTGGTTTGATTTGTGGTTTTTCTTTTAGAATTTGTGAGTGAACTTTAAAGAGAAAGTGGATATTTTGTGTTTAGAGAGACAATCTTGTTGAATTTTGTGTTTAGAAAGAGAAAGAGATGAAATTAGGGTTAAGGTTTATGGAGGAGATGGGTTGAAGGTTAAAGATAGGGGTATTTTGGTCAAATTGGGCAAAAAAACCTAACGGATGGTTAATCCCGTCAAATGACGGGGGGTAACTCTAATTATGGGAATTATCCAGGGTAACTCAAAATGGCCCTTTTTTAAAAATATTCGAACCGAGTTCACGTTTTTCCTTTTTAAAAGCCGACCCCCCCACACACACACATATATATATAACATTTATAAGGAGAAAACCCTAGACTTTGACCGAATGACTGTTGTTAGAATTTGGATCTTGTTTTGCAGATCTTTGCACATATTATGAGTCACTCGAGAAATCAACTAAGAAACCCTCTAGATTTAGAAGGTCACATTCACAATGTCTTCCTTCATTTTTATCACATCACCTTCATGTCCTTTTATTGTGACAAGACCCAGGATTGAACTATAAAATCAACAAGAACCAAGCAATTCTAGGAAAACACAATCACATAAGGTACACAATATACATGGGTAAGTCATGTGGACCTAGATAGGCAAAATAAGTATAATCTATATTCTCTCTTGAATTGATTATAATTATGAATCCATCAACTCTTTTTATAAAGGATACCTTAACCCTACTTATTGTCCTTATTGGATTCCTTAAACTTTAGGACTCCAAGACAAAAAAAAAAGCGCCTGATCTTACAAAGACTACAAAATAAATAACCCTAGACCAAAAAGGAATTGAATACATAATAATTCCAACAAAGTCGATTTTTAGTTAATGGCACTACCGCATAAAGTAAAGGCAAAACGCGTCCTCCTATCAAGATCTCCAATATAATTTGAATTTAAATATCCAGCAACACTGGCAGAAGTATCATCTTTGCCTTTGTCATATAGCAAACCAACCCCTAAAGTACCCTACAAATACCTCAGTATCCATTTCACCGCCTGTTAATGGACCTTCATATGCATATTCATGTACTAATTGCTAACTATAGTGGATATATGTGAGATGTGAAGCCTAGTACAAACATTGACGTACATAAGACTACCAACTGTACTAGGCTAGTACACACCACATGTACTCCACCTCTTTCTCTATTTGTGGAGACATTTGAGTTGAGAATTTAAAGTGTTCTGCTAAAGGACTACTCACAAACTTGGACTCGCGAATCCCAAAACACTCCATCACTTTCTTGATGTAGTATCCTCTTTGTAGCCCCTAAATCTTTCATCTCAAACTTCGTGATTAGCTGAGCCTTCCACAACACCATTTTGCGCTATTTGTAACGGAAAACTTTTAGGGTTTGTAATGGTTCATTGCCATTACAATGGAGTCACTCACTGTGCACAAATATTTATTTATTTAACTCGAGTGTGAAATAACTAATCTATTTTTTGACATTTTTTTAAAAAAAATTAACTTAAGAATTAATTACACTAAAAAGAGCAAAGAATATTGCAAACTCTGGCTAGTGTGACTCAAATCCGGGTCTCCTATTAGATCGATGGTGCAAATCACTGGACAAACTTACATTTATTACTATTTTTTATTTTTTTTCTTGTTGACATAGTCACTGTTTCAAACATTATTATAATAATATAAAACTAAAATTAATGTTTGTTTAAATTTTCTTTACTGAGAGTGAAAATATTATTCTGACAACAAGGGCAAAGTTAGAAATTATTTTAGAGGGAGATAATCTTAATATTAATGTCCCTTTTTAAAAAAAAAATTAAATAAGAAAATTTTGTAATTATATTATTTATGTTATAGATTTGGCAAGGACGGGATATTATTGCTATTGCTCATTTAAAAAAAATTAAAGAGGGCAAACTTAATTAATATCCACATTTGTGTAATTAATTTTTAAAATAATTAAGGACTTAATTAAAGTACAACTTTTAAAAATTTATGCAGGCAATTTCGCCCGTTTGTTTCTACGTAGCTCTGCCACTATTTGAAGTGGAAGAAATAAATAAGTTAAATTTATTATAAATAATTGATTATGATGAAATAAACTGTTTCCTAGAACTCAAACTATAAGGTTATCTCCGATGATTTATTGGTAAAGTGTGTGAAATTTTATCTTTTGTATCAATGCATCACGTCTTAATAATCACAACACAAATCATATAAAATTATAAATTAATAAGTGGACCATTAAAGAATTTAGATAGTTATTGAGTTCACCTGTTTGAAATGAATTGATAACGAATCGGTTACGGATTTATCCTTAACATATTTGAGTCTCCTGCTACCACTACATCCGAAGGTCTCTTAGGCGACGTACTTTATAGGTCACCCAAGTATGTAAATATGTCACCTAACAACGCTCACTTCTAAGCTACGTCGCCTAAGGTACGTCGCTTAATCTATATCGCCTAAGATAATGGGCGACGTTGGCAAATCCCTACGTCGCCTAAGAAGTATCTAAAGCGACGTAATAATTAGCTACGTCACCCAAGTAGGAAACTTAAGTGATGTAGGTAAATATATATCTCGCCCAAGTAGGAAACTTAAGTGACATAGACAAATACTTACATCGCCAGGAAGCAACTCAGGGGACGTATATAAATATGTATGTCGCCTAAGTAATTACTTTGGGGACGTAGGTAAATACCTACGTCGCCTCCTAAGTAGGGAACTTAGGCGACGTACGTAAATACTTATGTCGCCTAAGTGATTACTTTGGGGATGTAGGATATTGCTTACGTTACCCAA
Source organism: Lonicera japonica (assembly GCA_021464415.1). Taxonomy (NCBI): domain Eukaryota; kingdom Viridiplantae; phylum Streptophyta; class Magnoliopsida; order Dipsacales; family Caprifoliaceae; genus Lonicera; species Lonicera japonica. The sequence continues at coordinate 232,607 of JAKCWG010000907.1, forward strand.
GGGCCATACTGGTGTGGTGTACAAACGCGACAAAATCCATTAATATATCATGGGAAACAAGTTCCAACAACCAATCTGGGAATAAGAAGTCCCAACTCTCCGAAAAAAACGAAACAAAGGCATGATAAGCTAGCCGAAGGGCAACTTGATTACAATCACGAGGAACAAAATTAAAAACCATGACCATTTCCTTAGAAAAAGAATTTATATTAGCATGCAAGTGTTGAGCCGAATTCATTAAGACATGATTCCTTGGCAATGATAAGGTCAATAGCTCCCTTGCAATCACTTTCCAACAGAGCTTTGGATAAACCATAGGATAACACTGCTGCCAATCTTTCAACGATAGCACACAATTCGATAGAAGAATCACCAACCATTTTATAAAGCCTTAGTTAAGATCAAATTTCCCTCTGAATTCCTAATACAACACCTAAGACTAACACCTGAATTATCTTAGAGAGTTTATGCATCATAATTTATCTTAACCCAACCTTGAATCTAAGGATGGCAATAAAACCCAATCCGATGGGTTTCTGACCCTGATGGAGCCTTTTCAGGGCGGGTTTTTTTAAGCCCGGATCGGGTTTGGGTTTTTTAAAGGGCCATTTTGAGTTACTCCCTGGATAATTCCCATAATTAAAGTTACCATCCGAAATGATAATTCTTTGAGTTACCATACGTCCCCGTCCCCGCCCCTGCCCCTCGGTTTTGATGGGATTAACCATCCGTTAGCTTTTTTGCCCAATTTAACCAAAATACCCCCATCTTCAACCTTCAACCCATCTCCTCCATAAACCCTAACCCTAATTTCATCTCTTTCTCTTCGTAAACACAAAATTCAACAAGATTCTCTCTCTAAACACAAAATACCCAATTTCTCTTTAAAGTTCACTCACAAATTCTAAAAGAAAAACCACAAATCAAACCAAATCAAAGCTTCCATTAATGAAATCCACACTTGTCATGGTCCGGAACAATTTATCTTCTCTCTATATACATACATATACCCATTTTCATATATATATATATACAAATACCAATTTTTCATTATTTATCTCTAGACATATCCATACCAAAATTTCATATATATATAAACACATACAAACTTCATTTTCTCTTTATTTATGTGCATACTTAGATTTTAATTTAACAATAGACAAAAAAATTAGCACAATCAATCTATATATACATATACCCAATTCGTTTTCTCTTTATACATACATATACCCATATTCATAAATCTATATATACAAATACCAATTTTCATTCTCTCTCTATATATACACATACTCAGGTTTCAATTAAACAATACACACAAAAAATTGAGTAATCAATCTATATATACACATACACAAATTTTATTTTATCTCTCTATATATACACATACAAAAACTTTACTTTCTCTCTCTATATACACATACCCGCATTTTAATTAAATAATACACCAAAGAATTTAAAGATGTTACAAAATAGAAAATAAAAGAGAGATTGAAGGAGAATAAAAGAATTGTATTGCTTTCTTGATAAATCATGTACAATAGAGAATGAATATATATATATACAAGAAACAAAGCTATAATCTAGGCTACAATTAGGAAAGTATAATGGGAACACAATCAAAACAATTAGGAAAGTAGAATAGGAAATATAATTAATACTAAATACATAGTATATTCTAACACCCCCCTCTCAAACTCAAGGTGGTAAGTGAGAGATCAGCTGGAGTTTGGAAATCAAATTTTGGAAACGGCTAGGCTGGTGAGCTTTGGTAAAGAGATCTGCAGGCTGGTCGTCTGAAGATACGGGCATAAGACGAATGTACAGATTGCGAATATGCTGGCGAATAAAGTGACAATCAATCTCAATGTGTTTGGTTCGTTCATGAAAGACGTCATTGTGACTGATTTGGATGGCACTGCGGTTGTACAATAGAGAGTAGTAGCAGAGTCTTGAGGAGCACTTAATTCATCGAGGAGGCGTCGAAGCCATATGAGTCCTTGTGAAGTATCAGCAAGAGCGCGGTATTCAGCCTTAGTGCTTGATCGAGAAACAACAGACTGCTTCTACACCAAGTAAGAAGGGAGTCCCTGAGGAAAAAATAGTAACCAGTAATAGACCGACAATCCGTAAGGTCACCGGCCAGTCTGCATCAGAGTAAGCCCTTAATACAAGAGATGACTTTGAGGAGTAGTCAAGCCCATGAAAAATTGTCCCTTTGAGATAACGAATGATCCGAATGACAGCATCAAAACGAGTAGAGTAAGGAGCAGACATAAACTGACTGACAGCATGGACAACATAAGCAATATATGGGCGAGTAACAGTAAGGTACACCAGACTGCCAACTAACTGTCGATATATAGTATCATCAAAGAGAGGAGTACCATCAAACGGAGTAAGTCTAACATTGGTGTCCAATGGAGTAGACGCAGTTTTACAGTCAGTGAGACCAGCACGAGCCAGAATGTTAGACGTGTATTTCACCTAAGACAAATAGTAACCTGTCGAATCAGAAAGGACTTCAAGCCCTAAGAAGTAGTTGAGACGACCAAGATCCTTTATTTCAAAATACTGACTGAGAGATTGTTTGAGATCTGAGATACCAAAAATATCATCCCTAGTAATTATCATATCATCCACATACAGGAGAAGAAAAATAGTCCCAGAATTTGTCTTTCGAATAAAGAGGCCTGAATCTGACGAACTGGAGGAATAACCAAGCTTTGTGATGGTAGAGCTAAATTTTACGAACCAAGATCGAGGAGCTTTCTTGAGTCCATATAAGGCACGGCGAAGTTTGCAGACCTGGGTGGACTGGTGTAAATAACCGGGAGGTGGTTTCATAAAGACTTCTTCTGTGAGATCCCCATTAAGAAAGGCATTTTTGACATCCATCTGAAAAAGATCCCATTTGTGAACGGCAAAAATAGCAATAAGACTGCGAATAGACGTCATTCGAGTCACAAGAGCGAAAGTTTCTTCATAGTTTATATCATACTCCTGATTAAACCCCTTAGCTACGAGACGAGCTTTGTATCGGTCAATCGAACCGTCAGATCTTATCTTGATTTTATACACCCATTTACACCCAACTGCAGATTTTTTAGAGGGAAGAGTCACAAGATCCCAAGTATGCGCTTTATCTAAAGCTTGTAACTCTTCTGTCATAGCTTGCTGCCAAAGTGGATTAGTACTAGCTTCCTTATAGGATAAAGGTTCATAGTGAGAAATCATGGTAGAATAACAATGGTAATCACGAAGATGGTGAGGAAGCTCTCTTACCCGAGTGGACTGTCGTTGTGGTTGAAGTATGACAAGATCAGTAGGCGAGACATCATCATTAGGAGGTACCGTATGTTGAAGCTCGTTGGAAGAAATGACGTCAAATGAGGATGGTTCAGGAGATGTTGGACTAAGAGGTTGAGGTGGTGATGGTGTGGCTGCTAGTTCAGGTTCTGGTGAGAATGTGACAACTGGAGTCTCGAGTTCAGAGGTGGAAAGGTCAAGAGATGAATGAGTAAAGAATGGAAGCGGAGATTCTTCAAGGACATGAAATTTGGATAGAGATGAGAACATTTTATGTTCCCAAAAGCCAACATGACGAGAATTCCTTAAACGTTTTGAGATAGGATCCCAACACCGATAACCTTTATGTTTTATCCTATACCCCAAGAAGAACAAAGACGAGCTCGTGGTTCCAATTTAAAATGTTCATGAGGCTGGAGTAACATAAAACAAGCATACCCGAAGACTCGTAAGAAATTGTAATCAAGAGAGGTACCATGAAGTCTCTCATATAGAGATTGATGCTGAAGAAATGGAATAGGGATACGATTGATAGTGTAAACAGCAGTAAGTGCTGCTTCCCCCCAAAACCGTTCAGGGCAACTACTGGAGATAAGAAGTGTGCGAACAGTATCAAGAATATGTCTGTGCTTGCGTTCAGCAGGACCATTTTGTTGAGATGTACCTAGACAAGAATATTGAGAAACAGTGCCCTGTTCACGGAGAAATTTAAGAAATGAGGTTTCCTTGTATTCCATGGCATTATTAGCTCGAAAAAATTTTATTGGACGAGAAAACTGAGTTTGAACCTGTGAGAATCCGCAAATGCGGCCCCCGGGTCTCGATCCCTCGGGTGGGGGCTTGAAACATCGAAAAGGATTCCGTTATTCTATTTGCTTCTTTGTGTTGATAATTCATATCGGGTGTCCCTATATTCTATTTCTAGATGTAAATGGGTTCGTTCAGAGTCGCCAGTACGTTTTACGAGAAAACGGACAAAAAGGGTCGTGTAAGAGGAAAGGCTACAGATAAGCCTTTCCTTACACGTTTATTTGCGAAACCAGGGTTCTATAGGGTTCGGTAACTATATTACGGTTTAGGAAGGTGTTAAGCACCCATTTCGCCCTTTCGATCTCTAGTGGTCTTATATGTTTATTCTATGTTGAAAAACTTGGATGCTTTTACTGACAGTCTACTACTTCTAAATAAAACCCTAATTTTGGGAGAACGGGGAAAGAGATGAAAACCTTTGTGTTCCGAGATCCGACGTCTTTGTTTTGAAAGATGTAAATATTAATGACAAAAGCCTTTTATTTAAGAAAGAGTTTCCCGTATTATTTCCTCAGATAATGACGGCTTTTCTCGTGTTTTGGTTACTTTGAAAGAATTCAGATCTTAAATCGGAACTAATTTAATATGGAATTTAGAACTCTTGAGGAAGTTCTACCAGACATATCACAGTCTATAGAAGAGATAGGATATACCGGGTTTTCTTGATTCCTAAGTAAGTTTTACCGATCCGGGTTTTGAAAACAGAATTTTATCTGGATGATAATGTACTTACTTTTCTGGTTTTACAAATGATTTTTATCAGGGTCCTTTGTTTTGAAAATGGTAGACTATTTTGTAACTTGGCAATGAGTTTATTCAAATAAAACGTGGACAAACAATAGAAATAAAACAAGTACACAAATATTCAATGTTAAATACTAGAAGAGACTTTCTTTACCTTCCCGACGAGAATAATAATAAGAAAGAAAATGTAGTACGGCGGAGAGATTTCCGGCGGTAATAATCTTTTCCTTCTTCAGATATTTCCGAGAAATCGATTCCAGAGACGGGACACGTCGAGTGTCGATAATAGATTCTATAATTCTTCAGAAATAAGATGATAATAGAAAATGCTTGATGAAAGACTAAAAAAATCAGATATATGCCAATAATTCTTCAATCCCTAAATTGTTGTCCTGAAACCCTTGGGGGTGTTGGCCTATTTATAGTGGTGGGAAAAGTATGTCGCGCGACACTTCCCTAAAAAAGGCATGTGTCGTGCAACAATGTCCACTATGTCGCGCGACATTTCCCCAGTAAGGGCATGTGTCGTGCGACAAACAGCTGAAGTGATGCTTCTGACAGACTGATGTGTCAGAGAGTGGATGGTCTGGTGTCAGAAGGGTTTGTCGCGCGACACTGTGGAGTATGTCGCGCGACATACCCTTATGCCGTGCGACATTTCTCTTTAAAAACAGGTTTGTTGGCCAACAAACCCTTTCGGGGTAGTTTTGGGTGCTCGGGTGGGCCCCGGACTCCAAAAACAGTAGTTCTTGTTGGTCGTTAGGGTTCTTGCGGGGGTCACGGATCGGGGTGTCTACAAAACCATGCGAGCAAAATTATAATAGATTTGGGGTAATTCTGAACGAGTTTTCATAAGATAGATCCAAGTAAAACGAGTATAATCATCCAAAAAGATAACAAAATATTTTGAACCTCCCATAGTAGAATGTGGAGAGGGTCCCCAAACATCAGAGTGAATAAGATCAAATGGTACTGAAGAAATATAATCATTTTTATTAAAATATAATGCAGGTTGTTTGCCAAGTTGACAAGATAAACAAGATAACTTCTCAGACTTTATTGACCCTAACTGACCAGATGACACAATAGAACGAAGATGATCAAAAGACACATGTCCTAAACGGGAATGCCACAACTCAAATGAAGAAATAGTTCGTGTGGATGCAATAATAGGAGTGGGTGAGGTACGAAGGTGTATGAGCTCGAACATGCGTCCAACTTTACGGCCGATCCCAATAATTTGTCCCGTTTGAGGATCCTGCACATGACAACCAGAAGAGGAAAATATAACATTCAGCCCAATGTCACACAGTTGACTAACAGAACTGAGGTTGATAGTCAGTTTTGGAATATGAAATATAGCAGGTAAAGAGAGGCTAGGAGCAGTAACCGTCCCAACATGACTAACAGGTAATTGAGAACCATCCGCAGTTTTAATGGTAGGTGTATGAGAATTATAACTTTTAGAAGTGAAAATAGCAGGATCAGAAGTCATATGATTGCAGCAGCCAGAGTCAAAAAACCAAGATGTACCTGTGGTGGTAGCCATAGCAGAACCAGGAGAAGATGTAACCTGTTTAAGAAGAGCTGTGATGTCAGCCAGAGTCACAGGTGCAGTAGAAATATCTAACTCAGATGAATCAGTGGTGGCAGCAGTGATGGTGCTGGAAGAGGATTTGGTGGAGGATCTCCTGGATGGATTCTTGTAACAGTCGGCTTGAAAGTGACTTGGTCCCACCTTTTTTACAAAAGAAATAAATCATAATTGGACACTTTAGTAGCATATGGGTGGTGGCGTGGCAGTATGCACATTCTCGTGAAAATGGATTTTTGGTAGGTCTCGAACTTTGAACAACTAAAACAGAAGCAGAATTGTGGGCTTGAGTGGCGAACCGTGTTTCTTCGGAGAGAAGCTCTGTCGTGACATCATCAAGAGATGGTAAAGGATTGCGATGAAGTAAAGCAGTCCGAACTTATTCGAATTTATCGTGAAGTCCCATCAAAAGAGTGATAACACGTTGATTATCGCGGTATATTTCAAACTTTTCAGGATCATGCTCACAAAAGGTAGGTTCAAATTGGGCTAACTAATCCCATATAGCTTGGAGATCAGACAAATAATCATCAATTGACTGATTGGGTTGTTAGGTTTTGGAATGTAGAGCAGTAAGCAACTGGTATTGATGAGAGAGATCCTTTGGGGTGTACCGAGAGTTTAGAAAATCCCAAACTTCATTCCCGGTGGTAAAGCGACCAATCTGCTGTCCTATACGAGATATAGCAGTATTCCGAACCCATGTGATAATATCACCATTTTTGCTTTCCCAATCATCAAGTCGGTCATTAAATTTATCATCAGTTTCGTCGATTTTCTTAGTTGGCTTAACAACTTCTCCAGTAACGATTCTCCAGGACTTACGAGACTTCAAAAAACTGGTCATGGCTTGGGACCACTGAACATAATTGGTTCCATTGAGGACGATAGAGATTGAGCATGAAAATTCGTGCTTTTCCATTGAAAACGACGGGTAGTTTAACACAGCAGCAGCAAAAATTAATCGGATTCGGAGAGATCTGACCCTAGAAACGGATCTAAAACGATGGATTTGGTAGGGAATCGGTTTTAGGGTGAAAAAAACCAGTGTAGAAGTAAGTGAACCGGTACAAGGAAATGGGACTGGTTCAGAAAAAAATCGGTTTTAGGGTTTGGGCAGGAAAAGCAGCAGCGGCGCTTGAGGATGAGGTGGCGCGAGTGGGCTTCCTTGTAGCGGCTCATGGGGGCGCGTGCAAGGTCTGATTGGGGTGTTTTAAACGGGGTTTGGTTCTAATTGAAGAGACGAAGAGTTTGGTATATGGTTTTGGTTAATCGAGGGTCTGTATATAAGCAGAAGTAGATCAACAGATTAATGGTTGGTTGTTTGGATTGATGATACTAGGGTTGATGATGCTAGGGTTTTTTATTTATATTTTGGTGAAGGATTGGATGAAGATTGGTCTAGAGGAAGATGAATCCCTCTGATACCATGTTACGAAATAGAAAACGAAAGAGAGATTGAAGGAGAATAAAAGAATTGTATTGCTTTCTTGATAAATCATGTGTAATAGAGAATGAATATATATACAAGAAACAAAGCTATAATCTAGGCTACAATTAAGAAAGTATAATGGGAACACAATCAATACAATTAGGAAAGTAGAATAGGAAATATAATTAATACTAAATACATAGTATATTCTAACAAAAGAGATCAATCTATATATATGCATACACATATTTTATTTTCTCTTTCTACATATACATTTACGCAACTTTTGGGTAGGTTTCCAGAGAAATGAAAAAATAGAGCACCAAGACATATATTTTGTGGGCATGAAGAATTTTTTATTTGGCTTGATTTGTAGTTTTTCCTTTAAAATTTATGAGTGAACTTTAAAGAGAAAGTGGGTATTTTGTGTACAGAAAAAGAATCTTTTTGAATTTTGTGTTTAGAGAGAAAAATAGATTAAATTAGGGTTAGGATTTATGAAGAGACGGGTTGAAGGTTGAAAATAAGGATATTTTGGTCAAATTGGGAAAAAATGCTAATGGATGATTAACCCTGTCAAATGACGGGGGGTAACTCAAAGAATTATCATTTCGGGGGGGGGGGGGGGGTGTAAGCTCTAATTATGGGAATTATCCAGGGGGTTAACTCAAAATGGCCCTTTTTACAAAAAATTCAGACCTGGTTTAGGTTATTCCTTCTAAAAACCCGACCTGACCCGCATATATATATATATATATAATATTTATAAGGAAAAAACCCTATTCGACTTCTGTTAGAATTTGGATCTTGTTTTGCAGATCTTTACCACATATTTTTTTTTATAATAGAAATTTCATTAAAATTTAAATTAGAAAAAAATATTTAATGTATTATTAAGTTTTAAGAAATAAATTAATAAGACAAAAAGACGATATGCATCACTTGAGAAATCGACTAAGAAACCCTCTAGATTCACAATGTCTTCCTTCATTTTTCTCACATCGCATTCATGTCCTTTTGTTGTGACAAAACCTAGGATTGAACTATAAAATTAATAAGAACCAAGAAATTCTAAGAAATCACAATCACATAAGGTACAAAATATACGTGGGTAAGTCATGTGGTGTAATACCCCTAGTTTAATTATTTACGTTCATTTTTGTTTAAATTTCATTTAGTTGGAAAATGTAGTTTTAACTATTCATATTATGATTCGGGTTAATTTTGCATGGTTTAACACTTTAGACATACCATAATTGTATAATTAAGTTTGTATGAACGATCGTTTCATAATTTTGGTGGTCCGAATTGAGGTCAAGGCAATAATCCCATATTTTAAGTTTACGCGATTTTTAACTTTTTGGCCAACTTCGGAAGGCCATAACTTCTTCATCTGATATTCAAACGACTTTTTGTTTGCGGCAAAAGCTTCATTTTTTTACCTTCTACAGCTTTTGTGTTTGGCCCGGGATGAGATTCCAGCATCTCGGGGGTCCGAGGGCCTATGGATTAATCAGACTGAGAACTGCAGACCTAGGATGCTAGGATTGATCCCAGGGCAAAATATATGGATAGTGAGTTCCTAGGATCGATCCCAGAACCCTAGATTTGAATTTTGATCCATTTGACCTATTTTTACACCATTTAAACACACTTTCACTTCCACTTTCGAGCTAGGAACACCAAGGGGAGAGAGAGGGACTTGAGAGCTAAATAACGGAAGGATTTTTAAGCTTGTGAATCATTTATTCCATTGAATCAAACCTTGGATTCAATGCTTGAATCTTCATCTTCATCTTCAACTTTCCACACCTCTATTGAAGCTTGGTGAAGCTTTAGGGTTTTGTATTCTTGAGGAGAAGCAACTTCAAGCCATCATATTCTAAATTAAAGCTCCTTAGAGGTGGGAATCTAGTACCAAAACCTATTTTTATAACTTATTATTGTTCTATTATGATCTTATCACATGTAGAGAAAAAAAAAACTAGCTTGTGAAAGGGGTTTTAGGCTATATGTCAAGATTTTGCATTGTTGTCGAAATTGATGGTTCGAATAGCCTTAATATCATTTGAAATACATGATTCAATATGAAATTATGACCAACTACTTGGTTTGCACTTAAACCTACTTGGAACCCACTTTATTGTTAATTATTTTTATCACAAAGCTTTATATTCACTTCTAAGGGTTCAAGTGGTGATTTCTCTTTACAAAGCCTTTGTTTATAAGTTATTAAACTAGACTCAATTGTTGATATAAGATTTACCCCTTTGGCTAAATGTTTGATATTTTGTTTGAATAATGAGAATTATGGATGTGGCACAATTGTTTCTCGTGTGAGTCGGTTCACGTATTATTGAGAATATACTTTAGCAATAGTCCACGAACGGCCCCAGGTTTGGTCTCATTAGATGGGGCCGGAAGTTAAGACACAGTCTCCTCAGTGCAATTCCTGAAACCATGCACGAAAACTACCGAGAGGTCCTGCTGCCGCGTGGGTGAAAGGCCGCGAAATGCAGACCTAGTTGTACTCTTGGCTAGTCATGAGGATTGCTGAAATAGTGGCTCGAAGCTTATGAGATAAACGGATACTAAATTGTGCCATATGGTTGGGTCAAACAAGGGGGTTGCTTTACTAAATTGTTCTAAGGTTTTTTAAACATCTTTTTCATACTTAATCTATTATATATGATTCTCACTGGGTCCGTTTGAGTCACCCAATTATTTTATACACAAGTACTTTTCTTCGAGAAAAGGGAAAGAGAATGATGCTACTTCATAGATTGTTTTTATATCGTTACTTTGTCGAGGGTCCTTCAAGATAGAAGGACCATTGCTCTTGAAATTTTGTTAACGACATATGTATCTTATTTCTTTCCAAACTTATGTATTATATGGAGAATGTTAACTTTGTATGTTGGGACCTCGTTAGAGGTTTGTTTGCATGTTATTTTACTTTCTTGTGTAGCACATGGTTTGTATGAACATATATGTTATTTATCTTAATTAATCTGGTTAATTAGACTTTGAGTTGTTGCTTTATGTATATATTCAGGAATTATCACTTAGTTTAATTGTTGTTGGCGCACGACACATGTAATTAACCAAGTCCTGGAGGAGAAATCCTCTAAACGGGATTTGGGGCATCACATGTGGACCTATACCACAGGCAAAAGAAGTATAATTTATTTTCTCTCTTGAATTAATTATATTTATGAATCCGTCAACTCTTTTTATAAGGGATACCTTAAACCTACTTATTGTCCTAATTGGATTCCTTAAAATTTGGGATTCCAAGACAAAAAAAGCCTAATCTTACAAGGACTACAAAATAAATAACCCGAAACCAAAAAGGAATCGAATACATAATAATTCCAAAAAAATTGCCTTCCAACTGATGCCACTACCGCATAAAGTAAAGGCAAAACTCGTCCTCCTATCAAGATCTCCAATATAATTCGAATCTATATATCCAGCAACAGTTGCAGAAGTATCATCATTGCCTTTGTCATATAGCAAACCAACCCCTGAAGTACCCTACAAATACCTCAATATCCATTTCACAGCATGTTAATGGACCTTCACATGCATATTCATGTACTAATTGCTAATTGTAGTGGCTATATGTGAGATGTGAAGCCTAGTACAAACAATGACATACATAAGACTACCAACTGTACTAGGCTAGTACACACCACATGTACTCCACCTCTTTCTTTATCGGTGGAGACATCTAAGTTGAGAATTTAAAGTGTTCTGCTAAAGGATTACTCACAAACTTGGACTCGCGAATCCCAAAATGCTCCATCATTTTCTTGATGCAGTATCTTCTTTACATCCCCTAAATCCTTCATCTCAAGCTTCGTGATTAGTTGAGCCTTCCAGGACACCATTTCGCGCTATTTGTAACGGAAAAATTTTACGGTCTGTAATGGCTCATTGCCATTACAATGGAGTCACATGCTTAGTTCGTTACTGAGATCAATTAACCGTTATTGATATAAGTAATATTATTTTTACCCATCTATTAAATAAGTAACAAACAAAAAAATACATTTTAAAGGAAAATTCTTTACTTAATTTAGTATTAACCTATTAAAAAAAAAAAGAAAATACCACCTAAATTTTCACTTCCCATAATAATTTTCATTAAAAAACAAATCGTAGATCCATAATTTTTCTCACTTCACTCCTCTCTAAACTCCCACTATGATACAAACCCACAGCGTACACACCGTCTTTCAGCTCTCTCTCGCCAACAATTACAGCGTACAAACTAGGGGTGGCTTTGGTACAATACCGTACCATACTGAGTGTACCGTACCGAAAATTTGGTACACCAAAATTCATTACTATTTCCATACCAAATTTTTGGTATACCACCAGAAGTTTGGGTTACTTCCTATGAAAAGCTTCATCACTTGGGAGAGAGGACACTGCACTTTCATTTTCACTGGGAGGTTCACTTTCTGCTTCTGATTGCTCAGAGTCAGTGTATAAAACTTAATTAAAGGTAAGTAAAATAACTTAATTATTTTTTTTTAGCCAAAAATGCTCACTTTTAACCGTCGACTTTCAGTTTTTTTTTTTATGATTGATTTTTTGGTAATGTATCGTACCACACTGTACCATACCAAATTTTTGGTATACCGATCAAGTGAGCATTTTTGGCTAAAAGAAAAGTTAGCCAAAAATACTAAATCATGTATAAATATTGTTACATTATAAATCATGGTAAGATATATTACCAAAAAAATTATCATTGTTACTAACTTAGCCCAGTTCATTGAGTTCAAAGAAAAGTTCAAACACAAACAGCAGAAAATTCCCTAGGAAATCAATTTAAAGGACTAATTGTACTAAAAATACATTGAAAAGGAAAATGATGGAAACAAAATACAGTGGATGGTTTCACTTCGATGAAAAAGAGCAAAAGTGTATATGATGAAAATTGTTACTAGCAAATTATAATTTTATCATTGTTACTAACAAACTATTAATTATTATTCATTTCTTTTCATACTCTAACAATTTATATAAATACACATATATATAAATATATATATAAATGGAAAAAAAAAACTGAAATTATTAAAAGCAAGTAGCTGATAGAATTGTTAAAATAAAATTGTACACTTACTAGGCAACCAAGAGGAATGCTGTTATTTGCATACACAGAGACACAATCCAACAAAAAACAAGGAATAGCTTTGGAGGAAACATGTGGCTTTTAAAAGGTCATCCATGAACTTGGACAATACAAAAAAATAATTGCAGTAGAATCTTAAGCAAACCAAGAACTGATATATAAATACACAGAGCAAAAGTATATATATTCTAAAAGTATATATGATCAATTTAAGTTCTAGATAATTTTATCATTATTACTAACAAACTATTAATTATTTTTCATTTCTTTTCATACTCTAACAATCTATACACAGATATATAAATATATATATATATATATATATATTTATAGATACACACATAGATATATAAATTTTGGTATTATTTTAGTATTTTATATAATGGTACAATTGGTATAGTTTGGTACGGTGTACCATGGTAATACCAAAATTTTGGTATGGTATAGTATACCATCGGTAATGATTTTAAGTACCGGTACCGTGCCAAAATAATTCGGTATAGTACAATACCGATTGGTATTGTACCATTACCAAATTTCGGTATATTTTGGTAATGGTTCGGTTTGGTACGGTATAAGTGGTATATTTTCCCATCCCTAGTACAAACACTTTCTCAATCTCTCACATCCATTATTCTACTTTTTGTGCGTCCCCCCCCCTCCCTCGCTCTCTCCCTCTTTCACAAGCAAAATAGGGTTCCATCTCTCTCCACAAAACAAATTCGTTAGAGGGTGCATATTGGGGATTTTTGTTGTGAGGATGTTTATACTCGATTTTGGATTGGATTGTGGTGTATGAACAAATTTAAGACTCGCACAATTTCGATTGGCTCACTCCTTACAAAGTTAGGGCTGACTTTCTTCAGTTTTGTCTTTTTCTCACAAATAATCTATAATCTTGAGAAATCTTTTGTGTTCTTTATTGTTAAAAATATGTATTTTTAAAATTAAGAACAAATTATTGATAGATAACTTAAGTTCTTTGTTGTTGATGAAGGGTTGAACAGATTTCATGTTTAATATATATGTGGCTTAGCTTATACACTTTGTTTTCAATTTGGTGTGTTAATTTCGAATGATAATGAATGGCTTAGTTTTGCAATTCTGATTAATATATGCTTAGCATTAAGGTATTAGATCTATTTAAAACAAGTTTTATTCATATGTAGTTTTGATCAACATTTCTAAGCACATTTGATTTGTTCTCAACTTTATGTTATTTCATATATGAATATATAGCCATGTAGGTACTTTGTAGTTAGCAGGAGGATCCCTAATTTGAGACTTGTAAATTTTTAGTTTATTTGCGAATTGAGCATTTGTAGAATATTGTACGTGTACGATGTGTATTATGCATGTCACATGTGAACAATACTTTCTGTATATTTATCACCTTACCAATTCTAGCCTTCATGTGTTATTGATGATTTTAGTAAGAAAGAGACCTCAGGCCTCAAGGGATTCTACCTCTAAATTCAATTTAGTGCAAACTACAGTAAAACTACACGTAGTTTTCATTACAAACTCATCGTTATAATCTGACCCTTTCTTTTCTTTAGCAGGCAAAGTGATGTGCGTTGTAGAAATACTAATGTTATTAACTTGAATTTGATAGAATAAAGTCAGGGAAGCAAACACTAAAAGAAAAAATGGTGAGGGCTCGGGTAAAACTCTTGAGAAAGACAAATTATCTGAAGTTTTTGGGAAGGATAAAAAGGGACGAGTTCGTGGAGTTGGTTTTAATGTAACCAAAAAGCAATTGGTTCACTTAGGGATTGAAAAGGCAAAAGTATAAGCCAAAACGGAAGAAAAAAATGAGTTTATATATTGAAGGACGATTTAAAAACATGTCTAAGGAGCAATCCGGGTAAAATTGTGAGTTCTTGTATTTCCATGTTGCATTATATGTGTTCTTGAAGACACTTATGATATTTGATTTACTATTGACACAAAGGTACAATGTAAAATTACATATCTAATTTTAACAACGGTTTTAGGCAAGGTTTGCCGCATGTGATGATGACGCATAGAAATGAGTTTGCTTCTAACTCTGTTCATAGCCCTTGTAATCTAACCCAAATTTTGGATAATGTTTTTACAACGAGCCCAATCGCTAGGCCTATTCCTCCGACAAACCCCCAATTATCTTGATTTATAAAGAAAATAAAGAATTAACTAAATGGTACATCGTGACAGATGCATTTATTGGAATTATCATCGGAGGAAGGTTAGTGTTGACCCTAAAGTCAATTAATCTTATTTTGATAATTACAATAAGTTAATATTGTGTTATTTAACTCGGTTGTTCTTTGATAATAGCCACTTTAACCAAAACATCTTCCAACCAAGTGTGAACTCAAACCGAAGCAATCATAATATCACACAAGCTCTACAAGTGCCTCTATTCACAAGAAATCAACCTTAGAGATTCACAAATGCTATACGAAGTCAAGAATGATCTCAATACGTTCTACAAACTTCCAAGAACAAGAAAGTATCAAGAACATAAATCAAGTGAAGACATATTCAAGAAAATCAAGCATCACGAAGACTCAAGACTTTTATAAATTAAGTGAGTGCTTAGATTTCATGTAAAGGATATCATTGATCATTTAAATAGCTCATACAATGATTTAACCTTGTTAAGATTGATCAAAACTAGTTTTATCTTTGAAAACGATTTTTACCGAAAACTAGTCATTTTGGAAAATTCTCTATAAATTCATATGAATGAATTTTGATGCAAAAAACTATTTTAGAAGTCTTAGAAAACTATTTTTGATATTCTCCAAGCATCAAAATCAATTTCGGAGTCAAATTGCAAAAATCGAAAAACGCACAAAACCCACCACTCCAGAAGCATGTAGTCGACTACATGGTTAATGGAGTAGTCGACTACACCATGTAGTCGACTACATGGTCACTAGGGTAGTCGACTACCTTGGTCAAATATAGCCGTTAGGACTTCGCTAAATGTGCAATTTCGGCCCAATTTATTATCTATCCACTACAAACGGCTACAATCTTTTTCCACCTATAAATATGAGTTCTTAAACTCATTTTTAACAACTTGAATGATCATCTAAACTCATTTTACACATATCTTCATTATTCAAGTTTATAAGCTATTTATTGATCAATCTTTTCATTCTTTGAGCTAATATTCATTGATCAATCTTGATATCTCTTAGTGTGAGCTTCAATTGTAATTCATTATACACGAGAGCTATTGTACATTGGTGTTTGTCACCAAAACTTGTTCAAATCATTTTTGTGAGAGGTGTATCTCATAGAATTAGCAAGAGGGTTATCTTGTGAAAGTATTGAAGGTGTTTTCAATACTTGTGAGAGTGTGTGATAAGAATACACTTGTAGAGGTTTGGTCTTCACCCGGAAGGAGATCGGTTATAGTGGAAATTCTCGGGGAACTAACCGAGCGCGGACTAGGGGAACGCCGAACCGTGTGGACAAAAAATCTTGGACTTCGATTGGTTTAATCTTTCTTACTCAATCTCTCTATTTAATTACTACATTATTACTTGCTTTGAGATTGTTTGATTATTTGTTTTTGTGTTGTTTATTTGTTTACATTCCTTGATAAATTTGTTTAGCAAATTGTTTTACTTAAATATTTTCGAAAAGTTTCTAAATTCCGCATTAAGTTTTAAAAACCCTATTCACCCCCCCCCCTCTAGGGTTGTAATCCGACCTACAATTGGTATCAGAGGTTGTACTCTTGTTTTGATCTAACGATCTTAGAGTTTACGATCATGTCTATTTATCAAGGAACCGGTATCAACGAAGGATCTTCCACTACTAGACCGCCTCTATTTGATGGCAAAAACTATAGTTATTGGAAAAGTCGTATGTGCACTTTTCTCCAAGCTAGTGATTTTGAACAATGGAAAGTCACATTAATCGGACCCTATCAAATTACCAAAACCGATGATAAGGGTATAGTTTCACCCAAATCTATTTCCGAATATGATGAGAATGATATTAGGAAAATCCAATTTAATGCTAAAGCCTTAAACGCTCTTCATTGTGCATTGACTATCGATGAATACAACAAAATCTCTAGTTGTAAATCCGCCAAGGAAATTTGGGATAAATTGGAAGTTACTTATGAAGGAACTTCACAAGTTAAAGATGATAATATTAACATGCTCGTTCATGACTATGAATTATTTAAAATGGAGCCTAATGAAACAATTGCTTCTATGTATAGTAGGTTCTCTATTATTACTAATGCTTTAGATCTTCTTGGAAAGGAATACTCAAATGAAGACAAGATCCGAAAAATCCTTAGAACTCTTCCCAAGAAGTGGAGACCGAAAGTTACGGCTATTCAAGAAGCCAAAAATCTCAAAACGCTAAGCATGGATGAACTCTTGGGTTCACTTAAAACCCATGAGAAGGAGTTGGCAAGAGAAGAAGAAAGTGACTCAAAAGCCAAAAGGTCACTAGCCCTTAAAGCAACTCAATTGGGTGATGATGAGGAATCAATGATAGAAGATGATGATATGGCTCTTCTCTCTAGAAAGTTCATGAAATTTCTAGCCAAGAAGAAAAAGTTTCAAGGGAAAGGAAACAACTTTGATCCCTCATCAAGAAGAAACAATGACCGATCTACTCAACCAAAAGTTGATAATGAGGAAGAAAAGAAATGCTTCCATTGCCATGAACCGGGACATTTCAAAACAAATTGTCCGGTTAGAAGGAAAGAAAGAAGAGATAAGAGAGACAAAGCTTTCAAACAAGTGAGACATGCACTCAAAGGGACTTGGAGTGATTCGGAAGAAGGTGAATCCAATGACGATTCAAGCGACGAAGAAACGGCAAATCTTTGTCTCATGGCTAGAGATGACGAGGTACATTCTTCTTATGACTCATCTAGTGATGATAATTCCTCTATTAATAATGATATACATGATGAAAATGACTATGAAGAACTATATGATATGTTTGAGAAATTGCATAAAAAGTTCAAAAATTTGTCTAAAATGTATGCAAATCTCAAAAAGGAAAATTTGATTATTTCTAGCAAAAATGATAATCTTGAGAAGGAAAATATGTTTTTGAAAAATGAAAACATAACTTTGAAGAAAGAAAAGGAGAAAGAGACTCCAAATACACTTGCTTTAGAAAATATCAAATTAAAAGATCAAGTGGATGACCTAACCAATAGTTTAGCCAAGTTCACCAAAGGAAAGGAAAACTTGGATAAATTATTAGGAATACAAAGGTGTGTTTTCGACAAAGCCGGTTTAGGTTATAACCAAATGGATAACCAAAAAGATTATAAAAACTTTTTCAAAACATACACACCACATGATCCCACTCATCTTTGCTCCTATTGTGGTAGAAACACTCATCATGTGGATCATTGTTTTTATCGGAATAAATGTTTTCCTAAAAGGATGCTTGCTTGGGTTCCAAAAGGAACCATTATGTTTGCTAACCCGAAGGGACCCAACACATTTTGGGTACCAAAGGAGAAGTTACTTAAAGTTATGGTGTAGGTATGCTTGAAAGCAAAAGGAAGCAAAACGAAGTGGTTCTTGGATAGTGGTTGCTCAAAACACATGACGGGAGACAAGAACAACTTCTTAAGTCTTATTCCCAAGAAAGGAGGGAATGTGACTTTCGGAGACAATGCCAAGGGAAAAATCATTGGTATAGGTAAGGTTGGTAAGTTTTCCGCATGCATTGATAATGTTTTGTTGGTTGATGGTTTGAAACATAATTTGCTTAGTATTAGTCAACTATGTGATAAAGGTTATGAAGTAACTTTTAAATCCGATCGTTGTATTGTTAAAAATGTTAGTGATGATTCCATTCTATTTATTGCATATAGAAATAACAATGTGTATACTCTTGAACTAGATGATTTATCACAACAAGATGTTAAATGTTTATCCGCTATTAATGATATATCTTGGCTATGGCATAGACGACTAGGACATGCTAATATGGACTTAATTCATAATTTGTCTAAGAAAGAGCTTGTTAGAGGATTACCTCAAACCAAATTTGCTAAAGATAAAATTTGTGATGCATGTCAACTTGGTAAACAACATAAATCTTCTTTTAAATATAAGAAAGATATTACTACATCTAGACTTCTTGATATGTTGCATCTTGACTTATTTGGTCCAACTTCGGTTGCTAGTATGGGTGGTAAATTATATACTTTTGTTATTGTTGATGACTATACTAGATTTACTTGGGTGTTCTTTCTTTCTCACAAAAGTGAAACCCCACATGTTTTCGCTAAATTTTGTAGAAAAGTTCAAAATGAAAAAGGTGTTTCTATTGTGCATATTCGAAGTGATAGAGGTAGAGAATTTGACAATGTTGATATTGAGAACTTTTGTGATGAGCATGGTATTGATCATAATTTTTCGGCACCTAGAACTCCTCAACAAAATGGTGTTGTTGAGAGGAAAAATAGATCTCTTCAAGAGATGTCTAGAACCATGCTAAATGAACACTCCTTACCGGAATATTTGTGGGCGGAAGCCGTTAACACCGCATGCTATGTGATTAATCGTACTATTATTCGTAAAAAGCTAGATAAGACTCCTTATGAGTTATGGAATGACAAGAAACCAAGTATTGCATATTTTAAAGTCTTTGGTTGTAAATGCTTTATTTTAAATGATCGTGATCACTTAGGAAAATTTGATGCTAAATCCGATGAAGGAATTTTTCTTGGATATGCCACCAATAGCAAAGCATATAGAGTTTTTAACAAGAAAAGTTTAGTTGTCCAAGAATCTATGCATGTTGTATTTGATGAAACGAATCCTTTTTCACCCATAGCTTGTTCCGATGATGATGTTGAAATTATCCAAAAAGTTTCGGATATTCAAATTAATGATACATCTAAGGAAGAAACCTCGAGTGCTCAAATTCCTCCTAAGGAATTAGAAAATACAACCGAGCAAAACTCGAATGATTTACCTAGGAGTTGGAAATTTGTATCCAACCACCCTATTGATCAAATTCTTGGAGAGCCATCTAGTAGGGTTATGACTAGATCATCCTTAAGAAATGTATGCAATAATGTGGCATTTGTTTCTCAATATGAGCCTAAAAACATAAATGAAGCCGAACAAGATGAATCTTGGATGATGGCTATGCAAGAAGAGCTCAATCAATTTGAAAGAAACAAAGTATGGACACTTGTTCCCAAACCTAAAAATCACACCATTATTGGTACGAAATGGGTATTTCGAAACAAAAAGGATGAAAGTGGCATAATTGTTAGAAATAAAGCTAGACTTGTTGCCCAAGGATACAATCAAGAGGAGGGCATTGATTATGAAGAAACATATGCACCCGTTGCACGTCTAGAAGCTATTCGCATGCTACTTGCTTATTCATGTTTTAAGAATTTCAAATTATATCAAATGGATGTGAAAAGTGCTTTCTTGAATGGTTTTATTGAAGAAGAAGTTTATGTGAAACAACCTCCCGGTTTTGAAAATCATATTTATCCGGATTATGTATTTAAATTGTCTAAAGCCTTATATGGGTTAAAACAAGCACCTAGAGCATGGTATGATAGATTAAGTTCATTTCTAATTAAAAATGATTTTGTTAGAGGTAAAATTGATACTACCTTATTTATTAAAAATCATGATAATGACATGCTACTTGTACAAATTTATGTTGATGATATAATATTTGGTTCTACTAACGAGAATTTGTGTAAGGATTTTTCCACATGCATGCAAAAGGAATTCGAAATGAGCATGATGGGAGAGATGAACTACTTCCTTGGATTACAAGTGAAACAATGCAAAGAAGGCATTTTCATTAATCAAGAGAAGTATGTGAAGGAGCTTTTGAAGAAATTCGACATGGAAGGCGCAAAATCCATGAACACTCCTATGAGCTCCACTTTGAAGCTAGACAAGGACGAAAAAGGTAAAAGTGTGGATATCAAGAAATATCGAGGTATGATTGGTAGCTTATTATATTTAACGGCATCTAGGCCGGATATTATGTTTAGTGTTTGTCTTTGTGCACGATTCCAAGCGAATCCTAAAGAATCACACTTACTAGCCGTAAAACGAATATTATGCTATCTTTCCGGTACTAGTTCATTGGGTTTGTGGTACCCAAGAGAAAATAACTTTGACTTAATAAGTTATTCGGACGCGGATTTTGCCGGTTGCAAAATCGATAGGAAAAGCACTAGTGGCACTTGTCATTTTCTAGGACACGCACTAGTATCTTGGTCAAGCAAGAAACAAAATTCGGTGGCCCTTTCAACGGCCGAAGCCGAATATGTGGCGGCCGGAAGTTGTTGTGCTCAAACTTTGTACATTAAACAACAACTAGAGGACTTTGGAATTAGTCTTAGCCACATTCCCATAAAATGTGACAACACAAGTGCTATTAGCTTGACCAAGAACCCCATACAACACTCACGTACTAAGCACATTGAGATAAGATATCATTTTATTCGTGATCATGTGCAAAAAGGTGATGTTGATATTGAATTCGTTGGCACCAAATCGCAATTTGCGGATATTTTCACCAAACCACTTTCGGATGATCGCTTTTGTACTATTCGACGTGAACTCGGTATGACTAGAGCTTGTGACATCTAGTTTATTCCAAAAAGTTCATAAAAGAAATTAAGATTGCTTAATTATGAGCATACATTATCATGCTTCATTTTAATTTTTATTTCATAGAAATTTTTGTTTACTTTAATTTATATATTACCATGTGTATTAACAAGTATTTTGCAGCCTTAGAAAGTTATGTAATGAAGAAATAACATTGGAAAAGCATTGAGAGAAAAATACACAAAAATGCAGATTTTTGGCAGTGTAGTCGACTACACCAAGCACCATGTAGTCGACTACATGGGTGAGTTGACTCAGTTTTTGCTGCTTAATTAGACCCACGGGATTTATACCAATTTCCACTTATTTTCTTCTTCTTCCACACACCCAAACCCACGAAAATACTCCATTTTTACACCTTCAAGCTTTGAAAAATCAACAACACTCCAAATCATTGCTTCACAACAACTTTACATCATTTATCCACCCTAGATACACATTAAATCTTTATAAATCTACCCTAAATCAACCCATTTCAACACTTTCTCTCTCTTCTCAAACCCTAACCCATTTTCAAAATCACTTCCTTTAAACCCAAAATTTCTCAATTTTCTCTCAAAATCATTCTACTATACCACTCTAAAACACCTCACACTACTTATTCCTCTCACAAAACTTACCAATTTCAAATTTTACACCAAAAATACATAAACCCACCTTAAACCTAAGTTTTCTCTCTCTAAAATCCATGGCCTCCCACTCTAGACGATCAACAAGACGACGAGTTCGAGAATCAAACTCTCCACCACCACAAGGACCACCACTTTTCATCAATGCTTCGCTAGAAGCTCGCTTCAACTCGGATTTCATCAACCGAGATATCGTGGAAGGTAAACAATTCAATCGCACTTTATTTTCGGAGAATGGCTTGCGTATCACAAATGTATTCCATCGACAAGGAATTGTAGATTTTTTGGACATTAAAGAAGACATTTATCCACGTTTGGTTCGATTATTTTATGCAAATTTACATCACCCTCTAAATGATGATGGAGAAGCCGACACATCTCTTTTGAGAACATATTTAAAAGGAAGATTTATCACCTTTTCAAAAGATATTATTGCACAAATCTTCGGGATAAATCGTCATGGCACAACTATTGTCCCTAGCAATTATGACACCCTATTTGGCTACACCCGTTACGACGCACTTAAACCTCTCTTAAAGGGTCGCCATCAAAATAGGAGAAACAATGCCTATGATAGAATTTCTTGCTCTATGCTTACTCTTCATGCTAGGTTGATCCATCACATTATTACTCGTTGCATCGTCCCTCGTAGTGGAAGTTATTCAAATGTCACCAACTATGATATTTTTCTCACATGGGCCATTGCTAGCAACTACAAGCTTGATTATGCTAGCTTAATTTTTGAGAAGTTTATAGATATCATGTCTCACTCGGCTCGAGGTCTTGGCTATGGTATGGCTCTTACACGCCTATTTAAATTTTATGATATCTCACTTGATGACGAGACCGATTCAAGAGAATCAACTGAACATGAGCTATACACCGAGAGGACATTTCATCAAATGCACTATCACTTAGACAATGGGAGATGGATCTCTAATGATCCAAATGACGTAGAGGCTAGTGATGAAGAAGAAGGAGATGATCAAGAAGAAGCTTATGAACAAGCCCCGCCTTCTCCTCCACATCAAAGGGGGCGTCCTCGTCAAGATCAACTCATGGATGCCATTAACAATCTATCCCTTCAAATGGCCAACACACGTCAAGAGATGCACCAACGCTTCAATCGTATTGAGACGGCCTTTCAACACTATCATTCGGATTATATCTTTCCGGGTTGGCAACCATGGGATCCGCCGCCGCCGCCGCCTCAAGAGTGATTCCCTTCTTTTTGATGAAGAAAAAGGGGGAGAAGTATTATGTGTATTTTGAGTGAGAATGGTACACACTCATTTTTATCGTTTATTTCTGTTTTTATGATTATCGAGAAGTATTATGTGTATTTTGAGTGAGAATGGTACACACTCATTTTTATCGTTTATTTCTGTTTTTATGATTATCAAGAACTTTCAAGTATGTTTAAATTTGTTTAAGTTTGAACTTATCCTATCTATGCAAGTACTTTTCATTTTATTAAATTCTTGTATAATTTTAATCTATGCACCTATTTAGGGGGAGCATATTATTCATATGCTTATTATTCTATCTTTTTATAAACACACATTAACTCTATTGTCATCATCAAAAAGGGGGAGATTGTTGACCCTAAAGTCAATTAATCTTATTTTGATAATTACAATAAGTTAATATTGTGTTATTTAACTCGGTTGTTCTTTGATAATAGCCACTTTAACCAAAACATCTTCCAACCAAGTGTGAACTCAAACCGAAGCAATCATAATATCACACAAGCTCTACAAGTGCCTCTATTCACAAGAAATCAACCTTAGAGATTCACAAATGCTATACGAAGTCAAGAATGATCTCAATACGTTCTACAAACTTCCAAGAACAAGAAAGTATCAAGAACATAAATCAAGTGAAGACACATTCAAGAAAATCAAGCATCACGAAGACTCAAGACTTTTATAAATTAAGTGAGTGCTTAGATTTCATGTAAAGGATATCATTGATCATTTAAATAGCTCATACAATGATTTAACCTTGTTAAGATTGATCAAAACTAGTTTTATCTTTGAAAACGATTTTTACCGAAAACTAGTCATTTTGGAAAATTCTCTATAAATTCATATGAATGAATTTTGATGCAAAAAACTATTTTAAAAGTCTTAGAAAACTATTTTTGATATTCTCCAAGCATCAAAATCAATTTCGGAGTCAAATTGCAAAAATCGAAAAACGCACAAAACCCACCACTCCAGAAGCATGTAGTCGACTACATGGTTAATGGAGTAGTCGACTACACCATGTAGTCGACTACATGGTCACTAGGGTAGTCGACTACCTTGGTCAAATATAGCCGTTAGGACTTCGCTAAATGTGCAATTTCGGCCCAATTTATTATCTATCCACTACAAACGGCTACAATCTTTTTCCACCTATAAATATGAGTTCTTAAACTCATTTTTAACAACTTGAATGATCATCTAAACTCATTTTACACATATCTTCATTATTCAAGTTTATAAGCTATTTATTGATCAATCTTTTCATTCTTTGAGCTAATATTCATTGATCAATCTTGATATCTCTTAGTGTGAGCTTCAATTGTAATTCATTATACACGAGAGCTATTATACATTGGTGTTTGTCACCAAAACTTGTTCAAATCATTTTTGTGAGAGGTGTATCTCATAGAATTAGCAAGAGGGTTATCTTGTGAAAGTATTGAAGGTGTTTTCAATACTTGTGAGAGTGTGTGATAAGAATACACTTGTAGAGGTTTGGTCTTCACCCGGAAGGAGATCGGTTATAGTGGAAATTCTCGGGGAACTAACCGAGCGCGGACTAGGGGAACGCCGAACCGTGTGGACAAAAAATCTTGGACTTCGATTGGTTTAATCTTTCTTACTCAATCTCTCTATTTAATTACTACATTATTACTTGCTTTGAGATTGTTTGATTATTTGTTTTTGTGTTGTTTATTTGTTTACATTCCTTGATAAATTTGTTTAGCAAATTGTTTTACTTAAATATTTTCGAAAAGTTTCTAAATTCCGCATTAAGTTTTAAAAACCCTATTCACCCCCCCCCCCCTCTAGGGTTGTAATCCGACCTACAGTTAGTATTGATGAGAAAAAAGTTTATATCGATGAAGTAATGGAACTCGGTGCTCCGCTATGGTTCCTTCAATATGGTAATTATACCTTCTCTGCCTATGTTACTAGGGGTTTTATATTTGGTTCGAGCCTTGGTTGAAGTATATCTAGTTTTACTTACGTTTGTTATGTGCACTTTTGGAATTATTTTTGGGACATTTTGTTAATTAGCATAACTTTTTTATTGTGGGTTGACATTATGGTATGTTATCTGTGATTGGAATGTTGGACATGAGTGTACTTTTATTTTTGGACAAGATGATACTTTATATTTGGACATTTTAGTTGTAATATGTTTCTATTCATGGTTAGACATTATGGTTATATTATTTTTTTGATTTGTGGATGAATATTGGATTGTATATAGGAATTTGAATTTTACAGGTAAAATTAGTTGTAACTACAAGGGCAATGGACAAAAATAAAAAAACAAATATATATATATATATATTAATTTGTAACGGCAAATAACGGTTACAAATTTGTAATGGATAAAATCTCAATAACAATTTTCAACGTCATAAACTGTTTCTAATAGAGGTGTTTTCGATTTTAGCCAAGGAAAAAATTAAGAGATGCAAACCCAAAGTGAATTTCAAATTAAGTTCGGTTTTGGGTCATTTCGGTTCAGTTTTATTTGGTTTTCATATTTTTTAAGAATAAATAAATTGTAAGACAACACTTATTTAGGTTAGAAAAAAGAAAGTAGATTTCTCAGTAGATCTTGTAAATTTTAGAAACATAAAATTTTAAATAGTAAATTAATAATATTTTTAAGTCACATATGCAATGATTTGGTTTGGTTCGATTTGGTTTTGCAATGTCATACCCCAAAACTGAACCAAACATATTCAATATTGGTTCGGGTTCTTTGTTTCAATTTTGGTTTTTTATGGATCGACTTTTGTTCAACACGTATCAGCCATTCAGTTTTTGGGTTTACCATAACATCCCCAGTTACTAATATAATAAACTACCAAGTTATTTTAGACAGAGCTGTAATGGTCAAACTGTCGTAGCTGAAATTAATATAGTAATGGATTTTTAAAGATTATTATCCGTTAAAAAACTAAGATTAGTAACGGTTTTTTAGGTACATTTAGTAACAGATATAACCGCTACTTAAGTGTTTTTAACGCCTAATTTCGAACGGATTTTTTATGTTAATAATTTTTTTAGCAGTGGACTAAAACCATTACAAAAAGGGCCATCCGGTGTAGTGAATTCAACTTCATAATCTCTAACATATATTTGTAAGCAATCAAAATGTCATCTATGAATAACAGTAAGTATAGAGTCAAACCATTTATGAGCCTCTGATGATAAACACAACTATCATACTCGCTTTTGGTATACCATATTGATGTAAAAATCTAGAGCAAACCTTTTTAACCAATTAGTCAAAGATTTCGTAGTTTGTGTGATGGAAATGGCATAGCTAAAAGACATGTGGCAACGTGTAAGTTAAAACTCAAATATCAAGACAAGTGTTTATATAGGATGTGTCATCCTTGTTGGAAATAGTCCTCCTTTGGTGAAATGAGCTCTGAGCTCAGTGGTCTTTGTATAAATAAGCTAAACAAATAGCTTTGCCCTAATTACAAGTGAATAACTCTCAGGCTAATCTACCAGGCTATGTTTATACATCAGAAAATCCCTTACTTGTGGGTTTCAATATTGCCCTAAGTATGGGAGCTCTGGTATCCTTTCATAACCAAACTTATCAGAAAATCTCATAGATAAGTAAGATGTATGGAAAACAAGGTATTTCTTTAAAACTTGGTTAGTGTGTTGTTCAAAGTTCTTGGTCCAAGAAATAAATGCTTCCTATATATGATAAAGAAGGAAACGTGTTGAAGAATTCTCAGAGTAGGTCTTGAGCCATTCCTCATCATCCCAAACTCTGATGTTGTTTCTCCTAGTATTCCGGTGCATTTAATGCAATTGTTATGCATTTAATGAAAATGATGGGAGGTTCTATCGTGATGACAAAGTTGGTGGCAGTCGATCATGTTGTCTGTGCCTATCCTGACATAGTGGTTAGTCAGAGACCTCTAGAGCTCGTTGAAAGAGCTCTGGGGTTTTAGCTCCGAAGTCTGGTATGCGAAAACAGTATCTAGACCAAATAAGTATACCATTGGGAGGAGCTCTTAAGCCCTCCTTACCATAGTAGACTTAACTGCTGACGTGGGGCGACCATGTGCCCTCTTGTGAATGGCTAAAGAATCAAGTAATTATTTTACTCTATCATACATGTTTGTTGACATAATGTTGTAAAACCGCTAGTACCCCTAGGATATTGCTTCTAGCCACACAATCATTTCTTAAACACGTACATAGTCTTAAACAAGCTTGCTTCTAATTTTATTTTATTTTGGAAATAATATTCAATCTATTACCCTACAAGCACATATATAGATGCTTTCTTGTCGAACCTAAAATTATTTACAGAAAAAAATAATCAAATACAAAATGCAACACTAAATTAAAATATTAATAATTTTAGTTCCAAAATATTATTTACAATCTCCAGATATTTATTTGTAAAAAATCAAAATATTTAATTAATCAGAATGACCTATTTTGCTTATTGAAAAGGGTTTATTAGTTCGATAGTTGGCCACCTCCCTGACAAGATATTAATTGTCCACTTTGTCACTTGGGCACCACAAGCCCCGACCAATCTGGCCCCTCCGCATTTCACGGTTTTGTTCTTGGAAGGTGCACAACTCACCAGTAAATACCTCATGTTATTTACATGCATATAGCAATCCTTTCCCACCATGGGAATCGACGCCCTCATCGTCACAACATACTCCAGGGAGTTCCCTGTGATATCACTTTATAATGACCCGACCTCCTCCCTGGCCAAATGTTGTCCGCTTTGGCACTCGGGCACATGCTCGGGACAATCCCCGACCACTAGGCCCCTCCGCACTTCACGGTTTTGATCTTAGCAGATACACAACTCACCCCAAAAAGGCTTCTTACCAGTAAAAGGTCTCTTCCATTATTGTAACTTATGTAAAACATCGTGAGTTTTGAATCCTAACCAAATTAAAGAGGAAAAAGAACGTATATAACTTTGTTTCAAAGGAACTTTGTAATGTAAATATGGATACACACACATATATATATATATATGTAGTACACACGTACATGTATATAAAGGGAGGAGGACCTATATAATGCTAGAGCAATAAATTAACTCTAGAGCAATTCTAGCTCAACCTTTTTGTTTCAAATTATGATGGACAAAACAGGCCCTTAAAAGGCAATTACAAAATCTACAAAACCTTTTCTTATTTGTACCTTGCCCTTTGTGCCTTTACTTTGTCCCTGCCTTTTCCCATTCACCCATGACTTTCAACAAAGCAATGAAGCAACGAAGAAGCTTGGATTCATCGGAAGTTTATATGACCACAAATTGCTATTTATTTTCTTAGTGTTAGTTTTCATGAAAAAAATTATCGTATAAGGATACATGGCTATCATATCTCATTGTTCGATACATATATATATATATGTGTGTATATTTAACTGTAATTATTATTATTATTATTATTATTATTATTATTATTATTATTAATAATAATAATAATATGTATATACGACTTTCTAATGGATAAGATTTGTACAGATTTAACTGTGGGACCAACCACTTGCTACTTTAATTTCTTGTGGCATTTATAAAAGATAAATATATATAGTAGGACATGTTGGGCAAAAAATAAACATGTGAAAATGAAGGCATGCATGCACGCACGTAGATTCATTTGTGCTGCTCAAGTCTACGTCAAGAACAAATATATTCTTCTTGAATCTTGGAATAATTAATATATGTGGGAAGAAACACAACCAGTGTGGACCAATCCACTTTCTGCTTTTCTTTTGCTTAATTATTACAATTGGACAAGTGTTGGGTCAATAATTAAGCAATTGGAATTAAGGAAGTTGACAAGGAAAATATATTTGCTTGCATGCATGCAAATCAGAAGTGTTGTGATTTTTAATTAGAGAAATTTTATATGGCTCACAAAATATTTAATTTGAATTAATTATTTAATTTCATATGGTCATGAGGATTGTCCTGACCATTTTTTTAGGCCCTCAATCAAATTCTAAAGGATATTCTTTTTATAAATAAATGATCTAATTAATTTTTCTAGAAATTAGGTAGAATGTCTTATTACACATTGATTTTTACCAAAAATTCAATGAATAATATTTTTTTGAATGAAGGGCCTATTTTTAATTGGTAATTAGTGTAAGAGGCCTATTTTGTTTTATATTTTAAATGAAGGTATTTGAATAAATTTAAATATCATTTAATTAATAAAAACATGTTATATATTACCTAAATTACCCCCTCTTTATGAAATTTGCACAAAAAATATAGACTGCAAAGTTCATATTGCAGTAAAATAAGAACTGCAAAGTTCATATTGCAGTGAAATATGGACTGCAATATGAACTTTGCACTAGAAATATGGACTGCAAAGTTCACATTGCAGTAAAATATGGACTGCAATATGAACTTTGCACCAAAAATATGGACTGCAAAGTTCATATTGCAATAAAATATGGACTGCAAAGTTCATATTGCAATGAAATATGGACTATCAAGTTCATATTGCAGTCCATATTTTAATGCATATTGGTATTTTTTAGTTTATTTTAAGGGTTGGGATATCATTTTACAATGAAAAAAAAGACACATGTCATATTATTAATAAAATAAAAAATAGGCCCTTTATTTACAAAAAAATTATTCCTTGGCTTTAGTGTAAAAATATTTCTCTAATAAGACCTTTTTTTTAATTGTCCCTTAATTTTTTTATATTAAAAACAAACTAATTTTATTTAAATAATAAGAGTTACATACTACCAGAAAGCTGCAATTAAGAATTAAAGTGTTTACAACATTCATCCCCCAAATGTTAGAGTTTACACGGCACCAAAAACATGACAACCAATAATTCAAGCGCCTAAATGCATCATCTCCAACCTTTATGTGCATTTTATCTTCCAAAAAACTTCTACCTGCTCCGAAGTAGTACGACATGCATTTGGAAAGCTGTGCTTTTTCTTTTTGGAAAGTTGCATCATTAACCAGAAAACTTTTTTTTCTAATATATATACAACAACAACAACAACAAGCCTTTATCCCACTAGGTGGGGTCGGCTACATGGATCAAACGACGCCATAGTGGTCTGTATATATATTATATTTTTTTCTAATATATATATACAACTAAATTAATTTTGGTATCCCTTTTAATTTTTAGATTCCGGACAGTCGCCTTGTTCCAGAATTGGCTCTAGTGGTCACCTTATATTGGTTAAAATGTTAGCTTCATCTCACAATCATCCTTACTAAAATCTGTTACTTTTATCTTTAATCTTAATCTTAAACAAAAGTTATATTAGCGTTAAATATATTTTTTTATTTTTAAAAAGTAAAATTATTAATATTAAACTTGTCCTTCATTAAAAAAATTCTGACTCCACTCTTATATATGAGTAATCATCAAATTAAAAAATATTAATCTTTTGTGCCTGATTAATATACTCATGTACGAAAACTCTTTAGTTTCATATGATGTTCTATTTGGTTAGTTCAATAAAGTAATAACTAAATATTGTCTTCTTTGAAAATACAAGCTAGTCAAAACCAACTCTCAACCGTCATCTTGAAAAGTACAAGTGCCAAAAGTAAAGGATGGTTCTGCTTATATACGCTAAATTTTGCAGCCCATCCACCCTACGAAGAGTGATAGTTATTTTTGTGTAATTTTTATTAAAAAATATTAGGTCATTTGGATTTTGGATTTTGGAGTACATAGTTTTGACAATCTTAAGATAGAGAGTTCACAACTTTTATTTTTTGAACTTTGGAGCCCATTTTTAACAGAATCGTGATTCAATGACAAAAAACTAACGGTCAATGAAAATTAGTACGTGACATTCCAATTTTGCCCAAAACCTTCCAAAATTAAATCCAATTTTCAAAATCTAAACCCTCTACCTAAATTCCAAAAAAATTCACTCTTAAAATGGAAACTGCCAATTGTGTTCAATACCTTACTATTACCAAACGCCATTAACAATTATCATCATTATAACAACACAAAGCAGTTTCAAAAAAATTGTCGACGTAGAAACGGTAGCATTTCAGTCAGATCAGAGCTACACGAGCCTCAGGGACTTGTTGCCCACCAATGAAATTTCCAACTGGAAGGATAGCTGGCACAAGATCCCAATCAAGGACCCGCTCTTGCAGCAACCGCTTGGGCTTATCTTCGTCTTGCGATGACGGCGGCCCGTGACTTCGTCGCGCGGTGCTGTCGAGAGATTGAGAGAAGGGTTGTGTGGGTGCTTCGGTGGCTGGTTTAACAGCGTCGTTGGGGCCGCGATTAGGATATGGAATTGGGAGGATGAGACTAATGACGATGATGATGATAATAATGATAATGATGGTTGGGTGGGGGGGTGGAATTGAGTGATGAGTTTGGGGTTTGACTGGTTGATAGAGTTTATTTTTGTGCATACATTTTTTTTGTTTTTTGACACACAAACGATGTTCAAACCATAGGGAAGAGAAAGGGATTGAGGCACCAAATAAATGGAAAATCAAATCTAACCTCCGATAGAGCCTCCCTCTTGTTTTTGCAAAAACCCTAGCTTGTCGCCATGTTCGTTGCTTTGAAGCATCAATTGGATTCCAATATCGAACATCATCTTCGAATAGCTATCAGCAATCATCTTTGAATAGCTATCAATTTTTAGAGAGAGACTGAGAAATGGGGAGAGGGTTTAGAGAGAGAGAGTGTGTGTGAGAGTGAGAGAGGGGGGGACAACGGTGAAGGTGGAGGAGGAGGAGGAGGATTTTGTTTATAAGCTAGTGGTAAAATTGGAATTTCACGCACCAAATTTTATTGACCGTTAGTTTTTTGCCTTTGACTCACAATTCTGTCAAAAATAAACTCTAAAGCGCAAGAAATAAAAACTATGAACCCTTAACTTAAAATTGTCAAAATTATGAAACCCAAAACCTAAATGACCCAAAAATATTCTCGTAAGTTTACCCAATTAAATTATTTATTACTAAGTATTTAAAGAAATATAATGTACCCAAGATTCCCCTATCTTCCCTATTCTATTAAAATCTTAATTAACCCCCCACATCTATAAACAAATTAGACGTTCATATATTTATATATAGAAAAGATCTAATGGACCAATTTTTTTTTGACTTTAAATGCAGACCAGCCATTTTGAAAGAGTAAACTAATAATTTTTTCGATGAAATTTGATAAAAATGATCTCCATAATTAGTAGTAGATCATCTCCAACACCACCAAATTTCATTGAAAAATTCAACCGGAAAGTAAGATAACTAAAGGTGATATATATGTGTGTGTGTTTAGATAGCCCACTTTTGGGTTGAATTTTTCGATAAAATTTAGTGGAGATAGTCTAGTAATTGTGGGATTACCTTTACCAAGTTTTATCAAATAAATTCATCCATTTACGTACCCCCTCAGAATGATTAGTCCACATTTAAGGACTAAAATTATCAACCTTTAAAATTACACACATTGAATATATAGAATTTGAAAATTTAAGGTTTAATAGGTTCTCCAAATTCCAGTTTAGTGAAATGCAATCCTATTGTAAAGTATTTGAATAACATATGACTTTTGATCTCATGGTTTTAACCACTATTTCATATTTTATCATAACGATCCCTTTCTTTTATATTAAGGCCCCACTAATCTATCTTAGTTTCATCATATTCATGAATATATATTCAATCTTGATAGGGTAAAATATTAATTTACCTCATTTTGATAGACCCTAAAAGACACGTGATGGTCTATGTAGGCATACACCATGATGTACTATGAGCCTTTAACCAGGTTTAATAACCTACCTCTTCTTGTAACAAACTTCGTTTGAATGTGTAAATATATGGGTCCCACTTAATATGAAGAGAAGACTCCTCAAGATCTGGTCCTACAGACCTATGCTATTGAGCAAGAAACAGCTTTGAACACGACTATGTCATAGTGGGTGAAGGAAGCATGCACAACTGATAGATGGAACGGGAGTGGGAGTGGGTGCACAGACCGCCTCAACTGCATTAAATGCCTACTAACTGCATTTATGAGGGGAAGCAAAATCAGAGATGGAAATGCTTGGCTAACCACAACAGTAATGATGAAAGGAGCTTTAGATTAACTACTCTAGCTCTACAGACCTGCTATCTCTGTCACTATATATATGAAGCATTTACTCCATTACAACACCTAAAGTTCTAGGCATTTAATACTCATACTCAACCAAGAACAAAAGAGATTTCCTCACTTCATATATTTTTCAACTTGTATCCTATAGGTCTGATAAGCATATTAGAGCTAAAAGATTTGAATAGCAATAATTAATCTTTAAGAGAAAAAAACTCTAAACATCTCATTGAATAGTCAGACTAGCCTGAAATGCCTATTCCTTTGTAACCAATGCTTTGCTCTACACTATTACAATCTGTAAAAATTCTCAGAGCTCTTTCACAGATGAGGAGTAGACCTTATCACACAAAGGGTCAAATCTCCTCTATAATCCCTTTTGTCTATAGTGTTCATTATTTGAGCTAGTCGTACTAGTGGTGTGTCATTTATACTGATAGACCCTCATAATCTCCTTTCATTGAGCTAATCAATTTCGACTATATGGTTAATTATCTACGCAGAAACCAATTATTCAATCCTCTAGTACCCTTCAAATACCCGAGAACAGACGATGAGAATCTCTACTTCAATGAATCAATAAAGTTTTTGATCTTGAAGGAAGTTTCAAAGATCATTACTATCAAAGATGAATTGGGGTCAAATGGGAGGGTAATAAACAATAAGAGGAAGGAAGTTATAAAAATTCTAAGCTAGAGGGAGGACACATGAGGGATTAAATAAGCTAAGAGATGAGAGTGACGGGTAATTCTTCATAATCTCATTCGAATGAACATAAAGGAAAATCAGCTGCTCTTTCATCATCAAATTGGATGCAATTCGAAATTCCTTCCTCGGGCTCTTTTTTTGTTGATCTACGGGTGGTGGTGGCTATTTAGGCTGGCCCTAAACAGCCACAAGGTCAATGTTAGCTTCGGTGTGGAATTGTCCAAAAGTTGAATGACCCCCGACAATTCTCTGTTTGAAGGAGATTGTATCTTCCTATTAGCCCTCCATAGATTTTCTAATGGAGACCAAGAATAAAACCCACAAACGGGAAAGAATTAGGTCGATTGCTCTATCTAGAGGGTTGGCACTTTGGTGGGACGATTATATTGATTTGACTATTATGAATGCTAGCAAAAACTTGATTTATATTGTCTACGTTGATGCACCACTGGGAAAGGAATGGATGCTTCCTTTCTTGTATGTTGATCCCGTTGAAGAGGCCAGGTACAATCTATGGAAAACTATAAGAAAGGCCCAACTTTCACGTGGGATAATGGCAGAGATGGAAAGCATAACGTGAAGTAGCATACAGATAGAGTGGTAGCCAATATTAATTGGCTTGAGATGTTTCTAATGGCGATTACAGTCCATGAAACTCAGAGGTTCTGACCACTGTTCGGTGCTCCATGATTTTGGCCAAGTCAAGAGGTTTTGAGCATATGCGGGTTTTGTATCCAAATTGCAAGGAAACGATTGCGTCGTCTTGGCATTCAAATGTTCATGGATCAACCATGTTTTCCTTGGCTGTGAAGCTGAAAAATTGCGAGAAATATCTGCTACAATGGAAGGTTCGCACAAATTTAACCCGTTTAAATCGACCTAAATATAATCTCTTTAAATACCATTTTAGTATCTTATAACTACAAATCAACGATGTGGGTTAAAAGACAACATCTAGTTCTAATTTATACGTATTGAAAAAGAAAAGAAAAAGAGAGAGCATAGTTAAACTTACAAGAGACAGTCGACGAGAATATACAAATTTAAAATTCCTAGAAACACAAACACTCGAGCCAAACGAGTCATTAACATAACATAACAAAATAAAACCTAATATGATCTAAGCATATATTCATCGCAATAAACATACTAGTCCTACTTCAAGAGCCCAACCGCAGCAGAAGCACAAGATCAATCTCTATGTATAGTCAGGTCTACTAGTCAAAAGATACTCCAAAAAAAATAATCTGAAGAGGCTCATATCCCTGATTTTAAGAAAGTACGTACTTCCCTTTTCCAAGCCCTTGAACTAATTAACTCCAGTCCCTTCCAGCGCTTGCGATAGACAGTTTACAATATAATCACCAGGACCACCGTTACATACCTGAAACAATACATGTAAGAAAACCCAAATAACTAATCCAACTAGCGCATTAAGAGAGGGTAGAGTGGGAATGATTGGTTCATTTAGAATGACCTGGCTGGTGAGAGAAATATTTTGATCCCATAAATGTGATTGTTTTGGGCCTCAAGTTATACTCCCAATATTCCAAATTAAGAATCCGTGGTTGACTTCCAATTTGTTTTAAGGATACGCACTCATTCAACATAATCAATGGTCAAAGTTGTAGTTAAGAATGTCAAATTGTATTGATAGTAGTTGTTATGATTGTGTGATTACGAAGACTCCCAAACTGAGTATAAATAGGAGACAAACTCAACCCTATGGTAACAACACAGGGAAGGAAAAGGAAATAAATAACAGTACGGAAAGACTCCATTAATAAAATACCCAATCTTTGCCACGTTGTGACAAATGACACAAAAAAGCAATACCATAATTATATTCAATAAATCTACTGACATAAACAATAAAATCATGATATCCAAAAGTTAAGAACAAAACTTGTTTACTATCATGAGATGTGGAACATTGATTATTACCTCCCAAGTAGGAAAAGTGGACTTTTAATCGAGGACGGAGAGAATAGTTGATGCCGCATCTTCCGTCCCCAGAATGAATGAATGCAAATGTATTATATGTATTTGATCAATATTACTTATATGCAATTAAGATAATTAATCAACTTCTTTTATGAAATCTCCGCTTGTATTGATCGGTTTCATGTAATAACTGTTGTCTATCCAAAAGCAAAGAACATCTACCAGCAACAAAAGTTTCTTGCAGTTAAGGATGGTCACACGCAGTGAAATGCAAATTCTATATTTGGATCTTGACACGTCGAAGAAGTGTCTGTTACGTGTCCAAGAACATCCTTGAAGCATAGGTCTATGACCAAAATAATACTGTATTCCAAAAGTGTCTGTGCAATGTCCGACTACTAGGTAAAGAATCTTAGTCTTCCTAGGTGTTGCAACCACTGTTTTGCAAGAACAGAACATCCCCATGTTCTTAAATCGTGCTACTGCATCTCTTTAACTTCCTCCTAAAGACATACTTCCTCAGTCCAAAATTAAGAATCCCCTATTTCATTTTGGGACGTCCCAAATAGAAGTCCACTAACATAAGCTATATATCAAATCTGATGACAGATTCTAAGTTTTGTTTCTGACCATTGGTTATGTTGAAATTATTAACAAATCGAAAGAATAAGAGAAATGAGGGGAAGGAAAAAAGAAAAGAGAAAGAGAACAGAAGAGGACTTACTGTGTCAGAACTTTTCCTAAAGATACTGAAAAGCGAGAATAGCAGTTCATCAGCTCCATCGCCATTAAGATGAGGACCCTCCATTGAAAGCCTTCTAATTTCCCTTTGCTCAAGCGAGAAAGGATCAAAAAATATAATCTCGTCCATCCGATAAAGCAACTCAGACCTCAAATGACCCTTTTCCTGCAAAAAACAAGCAGACTTTAGAATCAAATGCTGGCGTTTGTTGCACACGTGTCTTAAAAGTAATGCACTACAACATTTTTTTATCAAAAACAAAAATGATATATTAATTAAACGAAAGAAGATAACGAACATAAGAAGGTAATGCACAACATAAATATATATAGTCCATTTCTGGTGCAGACCGGGCCTTTTTACGACGAAAAAACGTCGTAAAAAGGACCGGTCTGCACTTGAAAATTTCCATATATATATATAGAGAGAGATGAGCTATTAATGTCAACAATTGTAGGAGTTTTTAGCTTTTTTTCTTACAATAATAATGGGCCTATGGTATTTGTATGGTAATGTAGTTACTTTTTTTCCTGGGGTTTCCCTTCTTTTTCCTTAAATTTCTCTTCTTCCATCTTAATCAGTTTCTATTTTTCCCTTTGGCAGTGGCAAAAGTAGCTTTTATATAGGGTTCCATTTGGGACTTTTCAACAGTTTTTATATTGGGTTCCATTTAGGCTTACATTGCAGACTTTTCAACAGAACTCCATAAATTACATAATTAAGACCTAGACTCGAACACAAGTAAATGTCAAAATGTCCATAATTTCTACAAAACGAAATTAATTCGTGACCATTAGTGACCATTTAAGCCTCAACCAATTCCCTTGCTTATATTTCACAATGTATTATCCCCCACCTCCTCTTCTTTTGGTACGACTCAAATGAACAGTCCCATTTCTTTTATAGGACATGTGCAATGTCACATTATGTTGAAATTAATGTTTTACATAAAATGAACGCAGGAAACTTAACTAGAGAATGAGGAAGTAACATTTCTCAGAGGCTATGAAGCACGGATTATTCGGAATTAACTATTTAACTTTATTTTCCGATTCGGCAAGGTTTACTCTGGGATTCATTTGGGACTCGGGAGGGATTCGAAAAGAGTCAAATTTCCCCTTTTTAAAAATTTAAATTGACTTTTTTTTAATTAAAAAAGAAGGATTACTCCGAGACTTGTTTGGGACTCGGGAGGGATTCAAAAAAGAGTCCAATTTCCCTTTATTTAAATTTAAATTGGCAACACAAAGTGAACTCTCCAAACATGATCAGTTCTTTCTTCAAGTTTCTTCTGCATTAAATTTGTTCTCGCCACTATGAAACCCTAGTTTCCCAATCACCACTATGAAACTTGTTATGGATTGCTATTTTCCAAATCTTCTTATTCTATTGCTTTTTATTATCTTCCTATTTCATTATGACTGTTGGTAATTCTCGAACATGCTATCTAATTAATTAATGTAATTTATATTATTATTTTATTAATCCCGCAACCATATCTTTTTTTTTTGAAAATTTCCGAAACCGCACCCGCATCGGTGCTTCATAGTTCAGAGGGCACAGAGGCATATAATTGGATGTTACCTGTAGAGTATCGCCTTCGTTAGTGCCATCCAGATAAGAATGACCAAAGAGTCTTGCAAGGAGACTTCTATTTCCCAGATCTGATGTCAAAACAATAGTGGCATCTCTGAAATCAACAACTGCTCCCGCACTTCCGGCTAACATACCATTCTCCAAAATCTTGAGCAGAGTGCTATAAGAATGACAATCAGCAGACTCAACTCGGTGAAATAGAAGAACGCTGTGAGGATTCTTCTTCACCGCCTCTACCAACAACCCCACATATAAAGGGTTCTGCATATCAATTGTAATCAGCAGTGTGTTCCCATCGGCAGTTTTCATATGTTCAGCAAGTCCTTTTAGAAGTTCAATCTGACCCGAAGTGTTAAGGCCCAATAACAAATAAGACCCAAAAGGCCTATTGCGAAGGTCAGATGGTCCATCAATGGACCTCAATAAAGCATTCGCTATAAAACCAATGGCTGGATTTTTATGTCCTATGACTCTCTCTTGCAATCTTTTTCGGAGATTATTAATACCTTCCGTCATTCTCCCTATGTGATAATTATCTGCCACTGTGCTGCTCGATGCATCCTATACAAGAGATACCATACATACAGTGTCAGAATACTAAACCACATAAATAAAAGGACGTCGTAATGAAAGAAGGCACCACCTTATTGACTTTGTGATGGACCGAAAGCAAACTAGATTTTGACAAATAACAGCATCTCAGAAACTTTTGAACTTCCCTAGAAAGAAGTTCAACATCACTGAGCTCCACGGGGCCACTCATAAGGAGGGAGTGATATTTTCCCATCGTAAGAAGCATCATGACGATTTCCTTCTCCATTCGATAAATGGCCCTCAATTTACCTAAAGAGACTTTACAACGACTGAGAAAGCATTCTTCTACTAAAAGTTTACTTGTCTCGAATCTAAATGACAATTCGTTTGTTCCCACAAGGCTGTCAACGTAAACGGTGGGGTGCTCATGCTCCATGCCAGATCTACTATTACACAGCACCTGGGCCACACTATCATCAATCCAACTCTTGATTGCCTTTCCGTTTTTGACCTACAAAACAGAGTTAATTGTGAGTGCTAGTGAAAGACAGTTGTCATAACAAGTTAACAGGTTTTAGTGTTTGAGGTCAAATAACAGTAAAGTAAACAAGGATAGGCTCTAAAATCGTGCAAAGAACACCCAAAATAACACTCCTGTAAACAAGGATAGCTTTAAGTTGAGGCTTGCGCCTCGCTAGTTTCTTCTTCACGAAACACATCGAATCTACCTTTAGCTTATAAAAAAATTCTTGAAAAGCTACAGCAGCTCTTGAGATTATTGAGAAACAAAGATAATCTTATGCTCATTCAAAAGGCTCTGGGTTACACTACATGAAGTAGCATAGTGATGCAACCTTCTTGTTTCACGTGTGGTCTCTACAGAGGGTGAAAGAAATAAAAGGCAATCCAAAGGAATTGAGCTCCCCTTAAATAAAGGCTTTGAATTAGGTGGGCTTTTTAATATTGAGTCTCACTTATTTGGTTCCAAAAGGTTTTACCAAGAAACAACAGCCACTTGTGTTGTTGCAGTATCATTCAGTAGATTTTAGTTGCATTTATTTTTATTCCGAATGTGGTTATTATAAGAATCTCATATTCATGACAAAGGTTTATATCTTCTGGAATAAGGACCCCTTCTGGGGGGACAAGTGTTACATGACTTTCGGCCCCTTAGGCTCTTTCTTCCCAAATATTCACTAGTATGCGCATGATTCAAAAAGGCCAAACCACTTGATACATATCATTAAACAAAATCTCACTATTAACTGCATTAAAATAGTAAACAAAGAAGACACTCACAGTCACAGGAATATTGCTACAAATCTTCAATGCCTCAGATAGCGCAGCATCGGAAGGGTAAATAACAAGATCTCCTTTCAAAAAATTTCTCGCACTGTCCCTCAGCAGGAGCCTAGCAATAGCCTTGGAATCACGATACTGATCAAGCACAAGAATGTTGTCCAGAGAATCTAGCAAAGCAGGATCGAAGAAACTTCTTGCCTGAAAAGCAAATTAAAGAACGTACATGTTTCATGAAGATAATCTTTAGTGAATAAATTTTATATACAAATATAAACATCTAGATAGAGTTAGAATATGTTTTTCAGAGCCACATAAGATTGACTTCTCGAGATAATAAACAAATTGCAATTCAATAGACATAATTTTGTTCCTAATTGAAACATGGCTAAAATGGTGTTTTATATTTTGAATATAACAAGAAGTTAAAGTAAAATGAGCCCTAATCACACAATGCAAATAAGAGTGGGAGCCAGAGGTTAAAATAAGTTGTGATACACAAGGGAATGTATACAAAACATGTGGCACATTTCATAGCACAGTGAAAAAGCTCCAAATGTTGTATTTTCCATCTTTGGTGGTGTTTAATTGCATAAACTTGTTTTAGCCTAATTTGCACATTTTCCATATAATTCATGAACTAGCTCTACCCTAATGTTTTGTTGTCAATGGAATTTTCTCCCACGTAAAATAATTCACAGACATCCAATTCAATTTCATGTGGTGGAAAAAGAAAAAAAAGGAAAGGCAAAAAAAAGGGTCCTAATCACATAATGCAATGTTGAAAACACGCAAAGCATAAAACTACTTATACCTCTTTAATGGCTCGCTTTCTAATTCTGCGCTTTTGGACACATTTGTGTGTTTGGTAGAACCTGCGGGGATTGCACTTAAATTGTTCCATGAGCTCGGAACTCCGGTTAGCGCATGTGCAAGAGTTACCCAGCTGATAAGCTCCTACTTCTGAAGTCATGATGACAATTGTATTAGAGAACACAACAGTGTGCCCTTGCCCGTCAATTAGTTCACCATCAGTTACAATTTTATGAACAATAGACAAAACGGATGGGTGGGCCAGCTCAATTTTGTCAAACAGGATAAGACTGTATGGCCTTTCCCTGACAGCCTCGACAAGTCTTCCAAAGCTAGATTGTTGCAATTCATTGCTGAACCTAGAACTCAAAAAGGACAAAGTAAAATGAACAACTGCATCCAAAGGAAACTGTTAATTGCAAAAGAAAAGAAAAACGAGGTTTTAAGGACATTACATTTCGCACGAACCGCTGGGAGATAGAACCACATGCAGCTCTGCATACTCTGACATGTCAATTCTTATGAACCGGTTCACATCACAGAGGAGATGCTCCACAATACCTCTTGCAATTTCCGTCTTGCCAACGCCAGAAGGGCCCAAAAGGAGCAATGAACCCCTAGGACGCTTTGAGGTACCCATAGCTATTTTTACAATAATACGGCTAGGGTGAAACAAGGTCTGGAAGATTTCTTCCAAAACGTGATCTTGGTCAACTATCCTCTCATGCAGCTTACGCATTGCTTTAACCCTCGACTCGGGCATCGCAGGAGTGTAGAACCATGGAATCGGAATATTAGTCAAGCGGCTCACCACCTGTACCAATCCAAAGCTATCAACATTCAATACGCATTTGCAATCCCATAAAAGAAAAGTTATATGAAACAGACATTAAACCTATATCCTTAAGCGTGTATTTTAAGTGCGCCTATTTATGTAAACACGTATGATATAAACCTACCTCTGCAACATGCTCATACCCGACAGTCAGAGCATCCATGCACGCATTGGGAACCATTCCCACAAGTTGGTCTTTAAGCACACCAAATTGTTGAAGAAACTGGGATAAATCGGGTAATTCCCCGTGCAACTCTGCCTCAGAACTGGATAGCGTATTCACTAGAAAACGGGAGAAAGACTCTAGTTTATTGGAAACTTCAGGGGATAGTATCCTCGAAGACATCGAAACCAACGTCCATCTGTTCAAAATGCTCTGCAACTTCACTGAAGCCTCTTCTATCTCTCTCTCTACACGTTGTAACCACACCTTGCTATGGCAGTCCTTTTGCTTCACTAGTTCATTATATTCAACAAGAGCCCTTCGTAGGACGTACTCTTCTTCATCCAAAACACTGTCCTCCTGTACAATTTTGTCCCTCAAAACCGCACATGCTTCATTCAGAATCTCAAGTATCTTGTTTTGCCATTCACAATCTCATAAACCCAAAAGAAAGCGACAACGTCATCAATAAAAGGAAATCAATCTACAAAACAGGATCAAATCTATAAAGAAACTAAACGCATGCCCACACACATGCAAGAGTCACAAACATATGGTGAAACTCCAATAGTCTGAAAGGTATTTGTGCCTAAATGATATTCCAGTTGTAATTGTATGAAACACAAACGAACTCTACAGATTTTCAAATGCTTTTTGAAGTTAACTTAAATCTTAAACATAACCAAATAGAAAACAATAAGAGCAGCAGTAATAATACTAACAAACTACTTATACATAGCAAATTTAAACGACTTACATTATTTTAAGAAATAAAATCAAAAAGTAAGATCAATGGAAAAAATAAAAATAACAGCAATTTAAGAGGTAGCATACAGTGATCAACATTCAGCATTCAAAGGTTAAAAAAAGAGAAAAAAAAATCAAACAAGAAGGGTAAAATTTTCCGTTAGCTTTTAGAGATGAATAAATAAAATCAAATCAACCATATTTTAGTATTCCGAATTGAGTTAGAACAATTAGAGGCTACAAAAACGAAAGAACCCTAACTCACTCTAAATGTAAAAGGAGGGAGATATGATTGATTGATTATATTATACATACATACATAAATAACGGATGTAAATTAAGGAGGGAATATGAGAGAGAGTGATACCGGTTTTGTTAGTAGGGAGGAAGAGATTATCGGCGAGAACAACAGCGTAGTGGAAAGCACGATCAGAAATACGAAGAGGAGCATTCTCTCTCTCCACCTTCAATTTCCCCTCCCTCACCAATTCCTTCACGGTATCCACCCTCCGGAGGAAGGCTTTCGTACTTTCTCTCACTACCTTCTTCACGCCTACCGGCGTCGGCGATTCATACACTGCTTCGCTTGCCATCACCTTCTTCCGACCAACAACCGATAAACCCTCTTTTTTGTTCCCAATGTAGATATATAGTACAGATGTAGAAGATATCGGGAAAGAAATCGTTCGTTCGTAACTTTGGGAGTTCTATTTTCCTTTTTCTTTTTTAAAATTCTTATCGGGATTTATTTATATTTAGATTAAATTTAAATAAATGGTGAGAAAAAGGGGCACCACTATTTGATTCTTGTGTCCACAAGGAGAATAAATAAAATCGTTTGGAAATATTGCGGTACCATATTAAATTACTATTCTTACTTACTTTGTATTAAAGTTTATATTATGATGTGGCTCGATTAGAGCTAATTGCAAATAGGTTCAACTTAGGATTCAATTTAAGAATTTTAGCAATACGCACAATGTAAATCATGATTCTTTAACAAACATTCAAGATTTTACATTAATTTTGAAGATTATGATTGAAAAACTTTCTTAAAACATTCATATATATGTGT
This sequence comes from Lonicera japonica, assembly GCA_021464415.1. Lineage (NCBI taxonomy): Eukaryota > Viridiplantae > Streptophyta > Magnoliopsida > Dipsacales > Caprifoliaceae > Lonicera > Lonicera japonica. Next base: position 276,743 of record JAKCWG010000907.1, read on the forward strand.
GTGTGTGTGTGTGGAGTCAGCGAATTCTAATTTTGACATTGCATGATAGATTAGATCCAATAAAATGAAAAACGTCGAATATGCCTAAATTAATTTCAACTAAAAGTTTTTATTGCCGTGCCAAATGTCACAAACATACTATAATGTATATACGCACACTGTGTATCGATACCCGACCAAATTTAAGCGAGACTTGGGCCCAATAATTACATAGTGAATCATGCCGACAAAGTTATCCTAGTACCATAGAGTCTAATAGACAACCAAGTCAAGCCGGGTCTAGTTATTAAAATTATGAATTAGATCATTTTAAATCAACATATTTACAAATTTTTTAATTCCATTTGTTTGGTTGACAACACATTCAATATTAAAGATTAAATTACATTAAACCCTTCTATTCTATCAACTTTTTGGCAAATAACCCCCAAATTTCAAAAAGTGCCACTAAATTTCCTTCAACTATTAAAACTCTGTATTGTCCTAAAAAAAATATTAATGAAATGACATAGATGCCAGCAAGATTAGGCCAATCATGAATTGCCACGTGGCAATCTCCCCCTCCCTCACAAAACCCAAAAAAAAAATTAATTAATTAACATCACCCAAATCCTATCTAAATACCAACACCATCTTTAAGTCAAATTAGCTGGAAACAAAATATACCACCCTCAAACTCTGAGCAGCACCACATCATCCAGTTTAAAACTTTGAGCAGCGCCTCATCATCCAGTTTTCACAATACATCAACCCATTAACAGAGCTACATCGATTCGTATATATATATATACATGGAGAGAGAGAGATATGTACATAGGTATATAGATGCGTTACATGTACAAATATGTACTACATTGCTGTCACTTCCAATACCACGCCGTAGCCATTCCCGCTACCGATGACCTCAGTAACCCACCACCACAAAGTTAATCAACAAAACAAAAGAAACCAAAACACTGTTGGGTTTGATTTTTTGTGCTTTCCGGGAATCCGGTTCTTTCACATGCAAAATTTGAGCTTTGTCATTTTATTCAAACTCTCGAAATGAACTTTATAAGAGATTACCAACGTGAATTTACCAATTAATGACCATAACAAAACAAAACCAGTCATTATATGATCTAAGCATTTAAATTCATCAAAAAAAAGTATAACTAATACTATTTCAAGTGTCCAATTGCAGCAGAAGCACAAGCTAAATCTCTATGTATAGTCTCTAGTAGTTAAAAGATACACAAAAACATATAGAGAAGCTCAAATTCCTGAATTAAAGAGTAACTGCTTCCTCTTTTAAGTCCTTCAACTAATTAACTCCTGTCCGTTCCAGCGCTTTTGAGAGACAGGTTACAATATAATCATCAAGCCCACCGCCACAAACCTGAACAATACAAGCACGAAAAACCAAACAACTACTTTGGCATTTTTTAAGAAATACTAATTTCAACCTAATCAACGGTTAAGAATATAACTTATAATCCATTGCGAGATTTGGTACATTGATTATATCCCAAAAACAAAGGTGACTATCATTTTGAGATAGAGGGAGTATATAATAACACGAGGATAATAGTATCCACCTTTGTGTGGAAAGTTCCCAGTGTGGGATGAATAGTGTACAAAAAAGCACCGAGTAGTATAAGAGCACCGAGTAGTGAGTTGGTTCATTTAGAGCCCTCTGGCTGGTGAGAGAATTTTTTAGATCCCACAAACGTGATTATTTTGGGCCTCAATTTATACTCCTTCTGTTCCAAATTAAGAGTATGTGCTTAAATTACAATTTGTTTTGAGGACATGCACACATTGGGTATAATCAATGGTTCAAGTTGAATTTCATAATATGAAATTATATTGACAATTGTTGTTATAACTGTGTGATTTAAAAGACTCCCCAACTGAGGATAAATAGGACACAAACAAAACCTAAGGTAACAATAAAGGAAAAGGTCTGTGACAGATAACATTTGGGTTGGCAGACCTCTCCCAGTATAGATCATACTCCATGTCCACCCCACAGCCTTTATTCGGTAAACTTCAACATTATTCTAGAGCTAGACCCTCCAACAAATACTCCCCTCTTAGTGAGCATTTGTTTGAGGATGATGGTGAAGGTAAATCATGGGATCAATTCTCAGATGACAACTCCATGGATTATTCTGATCATATGGATGCTCCCAGGGGTTTTATTCACCTGCAGGATCAGACCAGTTCATTGCAGCTCCCAGACCTAATATAAACTGGGGAACTTTGGTTGAAGAACCTCCTTTTCAATCTTGGGAAGCTATGGCAGATGCAGAATTTGTAGCTGCAATTGCCAACCATAATACTCAGGAGGAGGGCATTCAATTACATAGAGTTTTTATTTCTATTCATAATAAGCTTAACATCTGCCGTAATTAAGTTAACATTTTCCTAATTAAAATTGAATTAAATAAAATCTATTGCCATAACACATGCTCTTAATTGATTGTGTTGAAATTTGTGCATTTCTTAAAAACTGTGAAAGTCAAACATGGACTCTTAATTAGGGATAAAGGGAGTTTACACATGCTCAATAGGGCATTTAAATTCTTGCAGGGGTGATTGAGGGCTTGCTTGAGTTTGACTGTCCTGAAGGTGAATATTTTCTCCTGCTGGAGGCTTTAACCACTTGTGAACTACCAATCCAAAGCAAGAGTTCAAGACAATTGCGACAAATGCAAATCAAACACGAACGATACATGACATGATTCATTGTTGGCCTTGTAGCTAGGGACAGGCCAAATTATTAACCCTTCGAAAGAATAAGAGAAATGAGGGGAAGGAAAAAATAAAAGAAAATTAGAATAGAATAGAACAGAACAGAACAAAACAGAACAGTAAGACTTACTGTGTCAGAACTTTTCCTAAAGATACTGAAGAATGAGAAAAGCAGTTCATCAGTTCCATCCCCATTAAGATGAGGACCCTCCATTAAAAGCCTTCTAATTTCCCTTTGCTCATATGAGAAAGGATCAAAAAACATAATCTCATCTATCCGATAAAGCAACTCAGATCTCAAACACCCCTTTTCCTGCCAAAAACAAGCAGACTTTAGAATCAAATGCCAACATTTTTTGCTCACATATCTTGAATGTAATGCATTACAACATAAGGAAAATGATATATATATACACACACATAGCATCTGTTGCATTTAATTAGGTCACGTCTAGGACTTAATATTGTGCAATACTGCAATTTCAACAATTGTGGGAATTATTAGTTTCTTTTATGTACCAAGAAAGAAGATTGAACATTGATTATTGTTAAGCATGATATTCATTACAGTTCCTTCTCCTAACAGCTTAAGCTCTTGGGAGAGTCGGTTGTTAACATGGTATCAGAGCGAGATTTTCTGGGAGGTCCAAGGTTCAAGCCTTGGCACCTCCATTCCCCATTTGTTAATCCGAAATTTGAAATTCGAAATTTGTATGCTCTCCATGTGCGAGTGTGGGGTCACACGTGAGGGAGGGTGTTAAGCATGATATTCATTACGGTTCCTTCTCCTAACAGCTTAAGCTTTTGGGAGAGTCGGTTCTTAACAATTATGTACCAGCTTATTCTACATTGAAGACCTTTTAACAGAACTCCATAAATTACATAATTAACACCTAGACTGGAACATAAGTAAATGTAGAAATGTCCATAATTACTACATAAAAACGAGATAAATTCATAACCATTTAAGCCTCAACCAATTCCTTTGTTTATCTTTCACTGATGTTTAACCCACCCCCCCTCCCCCACCCCAACACACACACACAAATGACACAAATGAGCAGTCCCATTTCTTTTATGGGACATGCACTGTATATCTCATTCTAGTAACTAAGTTGTATTCTTGACCGTTGATTACGTTGAAATTAATTCTTTTCATAAAATGTACAAAACTCAATGCTGGACACTTATTTGAGAACGAGGGAGTAACTACAAAAAAAAAAACATATGTTTACTTCTCAGAGAGCACAGAAGCATATGGTTGGATGTTACCTGTAGAGTATCTCCTGGTTTAGCATCATCCAGATAATGACCAAAGAGTCTAGATAGGAGATGTCTATTTCCCAGATCTGATGTTAAAACAAAAGTGGCGTTTCTGAAATCAACTGCTCCCTCACTTCCGGTTAACATACCATTCTCCAAAATCCTAAGTAGAGTGCTATAAGAATTACAATCAGCAGACTCAACTTGGCAAAACAGAACAACGATGTGAGGGCTCTTCTTCACTGCCTCTACCAATGACCCCATATATAAAGGGTTCTGCATATCAACTGTAATAAGCAATGTGTTCCCATCGGCGGTTTTCAAATGTTCAGCAAGCCCTTTTACAAGTTCAATCAGCCCCAAAGTGTTGAGACCCAAAAACAAATAAGACCCAAATGGCCTATTGGGCAGGTCTGATGCTGCATCAATGGATCTCAATACAGCATTCACTATAAAACCAATGGCTGGATTTTTATGTCCTATAACTTGATCTTGCAATCTTTTTCGGACATTATTAAGCCCTTTTGTTGTTCTCTCTACGTGATAATTATCTGCCACCATGCTGCTCGATACATCCTATACAAGAGATTATACATTCAGTGCTCAGAATGACAAAACAGCATAAGAGGACATCATAATAAAAGAACGCACCACCTTATTAAGTTTGTGATGCACTGAAAGCAAACTAGATCTTGACCAATAACAGCATCTCAGAAGCTTTTGAACTTCCCTACAAAGAAGTTCGACATCACTGAGCTCCATGGGACCACTCATGAGGAGGGAGTGATATTTTACCACTGGAAGAAGCATTACGACGATTTCTTTCTCCATTCGATACATGGCCTTCAATATACCTAAAGAGACTTCAAAACAATTGAGGAACCATTCTTCTACTAAATGTATACTTGTCTCGGATCTAAATGACAGTTTGTTTGTTCCCACAAGTCTGTCAACGTAAACAGTGGGGTGCTCCTGCTCCAAGACATATCTACTGTTATTTAGCACCTGGACCACGTTATCATCAATCCAACTCTTGATTGCCTTTCCATACTTGACCTACAAAGCAAAGTTAATTGCAAGTGCTAGTGAAAGTTGTCATAACATGTTAACTGGTTTTAATGTTGTTGTCAAATAACACCCGGGTAAACAAGGATTGCTCTAAGATCGTGCAAAGAGCACCCAAAGAACTTATAAGTATCAGGGATTGATAGTGGAGCAGTTTTCATGCGTGGTCCCTACTGAAAGAGAATTAAAAGGAAGTTCAAAGGAATTGCACTCCACTTACATAAAGGCTTTGATTTTGGAAGTCCACACAAACGTTTTTAATGTTGGAGTGTCATTCTATCTGGTTCCAAAAGGCTTTTCCGAGATGGCAAGAAACAACAGTCACTTTTGCATATTATGAGAATGTCAGATTCACAACAAAGGCTTATATCTACTGGAATAAGGGCATTTTTTTTTTCCTTTTTTTTTTCTTTCTTTTTTTTTAATTTTATTTTTATTTTTTGTTTGTTTTGTGGGGAGAGGTTGTTCTTGTATACTACTTCTACATGACTTTCAACCCCTTAAGCTCTTTCTTCCCAAAGTATTCACTTATCGAAAAACAAGCGCATGATTCTCAAAAGGTCAAATCAATTGCTGCATGACATCATTAAACAAAATCTTGCTATTAACTGCATTAAAACAGTAAACAAAGAAGACTCACAGTTCCAGGAGTATTGCTACTGATCTTCAATACCTCAGATAGTGCAGTATCAGAAGGGTATATAACAAGCTCTCCTTTCGAAATTTTTCTACCACTGTCCCTCAACAGGATCCTAGCAATAGCCTTGGAATCACGATAATGGTCAAGGACAAGAATATTGTCCAGAGAATTTAGCAAAGCAGGAGTGAAGAAACTTCTTGCCTGAAAAGTACATGAAAGACAGTACATGTTTCATGAAGATGAGCGTTAATGAATCAAGTACATTAGTAATTATTTTGATATATAGAAATACGCATATAAATAGAGTTAGAATATGTTTTTGAGAAGCACATAAGAATGACTTCTCCCTTTCCAGAAAATATAACTGCTTTCCTCAAATGTTCGATCTCCTTAGAAGCTGTATCTGTAGTAGCTTATGAATATTGGATTTAGCATGATCATATTTTACGTCAATATTTTAGTTAGCATTATGCATACAATTTATAAAATGCGACTAGAGTGCAGAAGAAAGAACGATTGATAGAATTAAGAATTCTCTGCAAAGAAATTCAAAAATTTGGTGTACTCTTCTTCTTTTCTTTCTTTTTTTTTTTATAAGAAACAAGGTATTATCATTAAAAATAAATAAGTACAGATTGACGGACAAGGAGTCCACCATCATAACACAAAGTTTGAACAAGATAAATTAAGAAAACTAAAACCCAAAAGACCCAGCACATCCTTAAAACATATGGCACATAATACAAAATACACAAAAGAACCCTAGTCAAGAAATAATTGTTCTCCATTTGTGCTTAATGTTTTCCATTCCATAATTGATGGAATGTTTGGAATTAAAGGCCCAAAACAAATATATTAATCTTATTCTCTCCCACAGCCACTCCTTTTCTTCTTTTCCATTGAAAACGCTGTTATTCCTCTCCATCCAAATAGCCAAACAGTGGCAGCTTTGACACATCTCCACAGATCCTTGCTCTTTGGCTTATCTCCGTTGATATTAATCTCCATAGGGAGAATGTCCTTGCTGTCCTTTGGAAAAGCCCAGCTGAAACCAAATTCTGCGCATACTTTACCCCATCTGAAGCTTGAGTAAGGACAATATAGCAGTATATGATTCAAAGATTCCGCATCTTTCTTACACAACACACACCAAGATAGGGTTTTGATCGTGGAGTGACTTGTGTCTCTGTATAGAATAATCCAAAAGCTTATTAATAATAAGAATCATGGCGGAATTGTTAAAATATAATACAATCGGCGAAGCTGCAGGAATCCTGATAAAAGTAGAATATGTAATGGATAGCTGATCATCTAAGTTAAGATATGATTTTTTAGATAAAACAATCCTAATAGAAACTTGCAGACATGGTAATCTAGTTTTAAAAATTATAATAAAAAAAAAAAAAAAAGAAGAAGAAGAAGAAAGTAAAATGAGTCACACAACGCAAATAAGAATAGGAGCCATGACTAAATAAAATGTAAATTAGGTTGTGGCACACAAGGGAGGGTTTACAAAACATGAAGGGCATTTTCCAACTTTGCGGAAAAGCTCCAAATGTTATTTTTTTCCATATTTAGTGGTGTTTAATTGCATAAACTTATTTTAGCCTAATTTGCTCATTTTCCATATAATTCATAAACTACCTCTACCTCGACGACTTGTTTTCAATGGAAGTTTCTGCCATGTGAATAATTCAATAGAATCCAATTATATTCCATGTAGGAACATCAATACAGAAAAGGCCCAAATCACGTAAGGCCTAATACTACTTATACCTCTTCAACGGCTTTTGCTTTGCTTATGCACTTTTGGACACATTTGTGTGCTTGGTAGAACCTCTGAGGATTGCACTTAAACTGTTCCATGAGCTGGGAACTCGAGTAAGGGCACGTGCAAGAGTAACTGAGCTGATAAGCTCCTACTTCTGAAGTCATGATGACAGTCGTATTAGAGAACACAACAGCATTCCCTTGCCCATCGATCATTTCTCCATCAGTTACAATTTTAACGAGGATCTCCAAAACAGACGGGTGGGCCAACTCAATTTTGTCAAAGAGGATAAGACTGTACGGCCTTTCCTTGACAGCCCCGACGAGTCTTCCAAAGCTAGGTTGCTGCAATTCATTGCTGAATCTAGAACTTAGAAAGGAAAAAAGTTACATTAACAGCTGCAGCAAAAGTAAACTATTAATTCCAAAAGAAAAGAAGAACAAAAGGTACAGGGAAATTACATTTGGTATGAACCGCTGGGAGATGAAACCACATGCAGCTCTGCATACTCTGACATGTCAATTCTTATGAACCGGTTTGCATCGCAAAGGAGATGCTCCACAATACCTCTTGCAATTTCTGTCTTGCCAACGCCAGAAGGGCCCAAAAAGAGAAATGAACCCATAGGACGCTTTGACTTACGTGCTGCTATATCTACAACAAGATTGCTCCGGCGAAACAAGGTCTGAAAGATTTCATCCAATACGTGATCTTGGTCAACTATCCTCTCATGCAACTTACGCATTGCTTTCTTCCTCAACTCAGGCATCACAGGAGTGTAGAACCATGGAATTGGAATATTAGTCAAGCGGCTTACCACCTGAAACATTTAAAGCTATCAACACCCAATATGCCTTTACAATCCGATAAAAGAAAACTTATATGAAACAAACATTAAAATTTAAAACTACATCAGTAAGTGTGTATTTTAATTGCGTCTATATATGTGAACACGTATAATGTAAACCTACCTCTGCAACATGCTCACACCCAACAGTTAGAGCATCCATGTACACACTGGGAACCACTCCCACAAGTTGGTCTTTCAGCACACCAAATTGTTGAATAAACTGGGATAAGTCGGGTAATTCCCCATGCAACTCTGCCTCGGAACTGGATAGCGTATTGACTAGAAAACGGGAGAAAGCCTCTAGGTTATTGGAAACATGAGGAGACAGTATCTTTGAAGACATTGGAACCGACATCCATCTTTTCAAAATGCTCTGCAACTTCACTGAAGCCTCTTCTATCTCTTTCTCTACACGTTGTAACCAAACCTTGCTATGGCAGTCCTTCTGCTTCACTAGTTCCTTATATTCAACAAGAGCCCTACGTAGGACGTACTCTTCTTCATCCAAAACACTGTCCTCCTGTGCAATTCTCTCCCTCAAAACCACACATGCTTCATTCAGAATCTCAAGTACTGTCTTTTGCCGTTCACAATCTTCGTAAACAGAAAGAAAGTAGTAACATCATTAATAAAACAAAATATAAAAAATAGGACGAAATCAATAGAGAAACTAAATGCCTGCCTACACACATCAAGAGGCACAAACATATGCTGTAACTCCAACAGTTTGAATAGTATTTGTGCCTAACTGATATTCCACTTATAATTCTACGAAGAAGACTGTACCAAACCTGTTGTAATGTGTCTTACACTTTTACCACTTCATATTAACAAATTGCACATAAATACATGCGTACTGTATTGAAGGAATTCTACAGATTTAGAACCCTTTGAATTCACTTAAACAATAAGATCAATAACACTAACAATTTACACATAATACATACTGCACTGAAAGAATTCTACTCAGCACAGAATTTTAAATGATTTGCAAAAACATTTACAAACAATCTCAATAAATATACCCAATCAATAGAATGCAATAATTAGATCAATAACAAAAAAAATTACAAATAAGATTAAACAATAAGTGAAAGTAAATTACTAAATTTGTGTTTTAATGATTCTCATATCAAAACATTATTGTTGACTAGACCACTTGCACATGAATCGCATGTGCTCGTCGCATGTAAACAATTTAAGAAAAAAGATTATCAAAAGTGAAAGATGGTCTATTTGTTAAGTGTTAACTATGAGTGTTAGACTGTTTAATGAGATGGTTCGATTTCCGATGCTAGTAAAATTTTATTAAAAAAATCACCGGGGTTAACTAGGTCATTCCAAAAGTTTGACATAGTCTCAATGGCGGATGAAATAGGTTTCGCCTTTATAATCTACACATTCCCCCTTTTTGGTGTCCAATATTCAATTATAATAACCCCTTTTACATCTACTCCCTCTTTTGTTCAACAAGATGTATATCTATCTAAATACGCCTTATGCTTCAAAACTGTTAATGCTACGACTCAAACTTATGATTTCAAGTAGGTGTGTGCAACTGTGCATTAGTTCAAAACCAATATATTTATTACAAACCTATCAACCAATCCAATCCAACTTAATTTTACATTTTAGCATACAATCCAATCCGACTTGGTTTGAAAATCTAAGCCAATCCAATCCAATTCCAAGTTGGATTGGATTAGTTCGAAACCAATATGTCTTTTTTAAAGGATTATCCAAATTTCAATAACAACAAGAACAATTGAACAAATATAATGAACCAACAAAGACCAAAACAATATTAAGTAAATCAAAAGGCAAAATTAGGGTTTATTTATTACATCTTTTATATGTAGCAGTAATAAGGTGCAACAAGGTATACATTAGCAACTTTAGTGATAAATTACGTGGTGGCTTGTGTCATTTAAGTGAGATTGGATTGGTAGTTAAAGTCAAACAGATCCATGTTTGGTGAGTTTCTTAAAACGCAAACCAATCCAATCCGTTAGCTTCACCAAATCTATAATTGGATCTGATCCATCGGTTTGAGCAATTTGGATTGGTTATGCACACTTTTAATCTCAAGTATTTCGACTGTATTATTACCACTTGACGGAATGCAATCACATGTTTTAAACTCCAGTAATCACTAAGTATAATATTGCAACAGCATTTCTAATTTATAGTACAGATTATACACGCATATAGTATGAATTTTGAGTGAGTGAGAAAATACCGGTTTGTAAATGACATACGAAGGTTTTTTGGGCGAGGACAACAGCGGAGTGGAAAGCTTCTTCTGAAATACGAAGAGGAGCATTCTCTCTCTCCACTTTCGTCTTTCCCTCCCTCACCGATTCCTTCATCACTTCCACCGTCCGGAGGAAGGCTTCCGCACTATCTCTGACCACCGCCTTCCCACTTACCGCCGGCGACTGAGACGCTGCTTCCGATTCCATCGGCACAACCAGAATACCCTTCGATCTTCAATCTCGATAATGTCCGAACAACCGCCTTTCAAATAAACCCTCACAAGCTTAAACTCGCACAAAAACCTTGTATAATACGGAATAATATTTTGCAGGCACGTATTTGATCAACAACGAACTTTATTACTTTTTTAATTTGGTCATTAAATATTTTTTTTGTTTAAAAATTCACTGAACTCCTAATAACGTTTTAATTTGGTTCAACTATTTAAAACCGTTGACAGAGTTAACAGGAAAATTGGAAAAAATTCATGTAAATCAAAAATTGTTAATTTTTCCTCAAAATTGGTATTCATGATTACTTCTATATGTTTTTTCCTCTTTCAAACGAAGAGTTCTATTTTGATGAAAGAAAAATATGCAGACTTTTTTAACAAAACTCAACCGTCATTCCCTCAATTTAAACTCTAGACTCGCTTAAATCAAAATATGATAAAGAAGATGATAATCAACAAAACTCAAAAAAACATATAGAAACAATCATGCATACCAATTTTGAGAAAAATCAACAATTTTTTATTTACACAAATTTTTCCCAATTTTTCCGTTAACTCTGTTAACGGTATTAAATGGTTGGGCCAAATTGAAACGTTATTAGGAGTTCAGTGAGTTTTTAGACAAAAACAAAGTTTAATGACCAAATTGAAAAAGTGATAAAGTTCGTTGGTCAAATATGTCATTAAGCCTATTTTTTACAAAAAAATATTTAAGAAATGGTATGTTTTTGAACAAGAGCCTTGTTTATCGATTATATTTTAAAATAAGAAATTTGACTAGAAATATATTGCGTATAAATTTAATTTTGTAATTTAAAAGAAATCAATGTAAATATATTTTGCATGATATATTTATATTGTTTAACAAGTATATTTTAATGTATCAATCAGGTAATTCTAAACCAACGTCAAATAAACCCGATACATAATAATATATTATAAAATAAGGAGCGCAAATTTAATTTTGCGTAATCTCAAAAAATTATCATAAGTGTTTTATTAATAAATGAGTTTTAAATTTGTAACTTATTAGAATAACTCTAAAGTAGTATCAATTAAACAATTAAATATAATAATATACTAATAAACATGCAATGCGAACATTTTGCACGATAGCATAAAGAATTACAACTCGAAAATCTACCGTAAATTTGACGTTGCACTTTATTTGAAGTTTGGTCAAATATAGGCCCTTAATTTACAAAAAATATTATTTCCTAATTGTTTTGTAGAATTTTTTTCAAACAAGCCTCATTTTACAATATCTCACTTTTTTATTTATTTGGAGAAAAAATTATTTATGTTAAACATATCTGTTATGAGAATACTAACTAAACGACCACTATCTTCGATCATAATCCGTTATTCATTTAGTCATTTTGTTTATACCACCTAAAAAATTATTTTTTTTTACTTATGCCATTATATGCCCCTTTGACCACTATCTTCGATCATAATCCATTATTTGCATTGTCTTTATGACTCATCTCCACTTATTATCTTATTATTAACTATATATTACCCCCATCAATTATTGATTCTTCCATGTAGTCAATTATTTAATCTACAACAAAATGATGTATTTATCTTGCTCTCTTGTCATATCATATATTATATATAATATAATCATATCATATCATATAACAAATAATAAAAACAACCCCTTTTCATCTGCGGTTGACACGTGGCTATGAGTTATTTACTTCTTCTTTTTCCTTTTCCTAGCAATTCCGTTTCTCAGTCCCTCCGCTCCTCACGCCGTTGCAGTTGTCTATATGAACAGTTACTTTTCTCCTTTTTCCTATTCAAAATTGTCTCCGCCCTTTCTCTCCTCTTAGAGCTCGTTTGGTTCGAGCTTTTGAGTTTTCCTACAATCCTAAATTTCATTCTATTAGGATTTTGTTGTTTGGTTGGAGTTTTACATAGGAATTTATGATTCCTAGGAAACTTAAATTCCCCTATTTTGCTAAATTTCATTCCCTTATAAATTGGGAGGAATCTTTGAATTTTCTTTCGGAGGAATCCTCTTTTTTTAAAAGAAAATGAAAAAAAAAATTACTAGAAAATGTTTTTTTTTTCCAGAAAATGAAAAAAACTATATTTTTTTCAAGAAAACGAAAAAAAAAATCCAGAAAATGAAAATATTATTTTTCCAAAAAATGAAAAATTTATATTTTTTCCCAGAAAACGAAAATATTAATTTTTTTTCCAGAAAATGAAAATATTATTTTTTCCAAAAAATGAAAAAAATTATATTTTTTCCCAGAAAACAAAAAATTATTTTTTTCCAGAAAATGAAAAAAACTATATTTTTTTCCAAAAAACGAAAAAAATTATACTTTTTCCCAAAAAACGAAAAAAAAAAATTTATTTATTTTGCTGATTTCATTCCTAAAACTCCAGCCAAACGAACACTAATGGATTGGAATAAAGGATCCCAGGAATAAAGGTTTCTTGGCATCTAGAATGTCAATTCCATTCCTAAAGCTCGAACCAAACGAGCCATTAACCCTCAATTTCTTAGCATTTGCAATCTCTTACACTTTTACACTAAATACAAAATGCTCTCTTTTGATGAGAGTGTGACATGTGACACATCATAAATGTGCTTTAATCTAATCTAATCTAATCTAATAGTATATATATAAAATGGGAGGAGTGAGAATGTTTTGTTGTGAAAATGCCACATGGCACTCATTAATGCAAGAATTAATTAGTTACATTATTAATCTCCTTTTTTTTTTTTCCTTTTTCTCTTTTTTCTAAACAAACTTTATTAATCTCCTCAATTATTAATAAAGAAAAATATGTGTTCTCTTTATTAATCTTAACTTACATACCTCAAGAATTTACAAATTGGTCTTTGTTTATTATACTTTGATTATAATTTATTTTTACTATTATATTATAGATCCAGTTGAATTTCATTTCGTATTTAAAAATAAGACAATGTAAAATTTCTAATTTATTTTTAGAATTATAGTTGACAATTCTTTTTTGTGAGAAGGATTTGTTATGAGATTACCACATGCAGTCATTAATGCAGGAATTAAATAGCTACATTGTTAATCTCCTTTTTCTTTTTTCCTTTTTCTCTTTGTTTTTTTCTTTCTAAAAAAAATATGTTAATCTCCTCAATTATTAATAAAGAGAAATATTTGTTCTCTTTATTAATCTAATCTAAACTTACGTACCACAAGAATTTACAAATTGGTCTTTATCTTTTATACTTTGATTATAATTTATTTTTACTATTATATTATAGATTAATTTGAATTTAATTTCAACTTTATAAATAAGATAGTGTAAAATTTCTAATTCATTTGTAGAATTATAATTGACAATTCTTTTTTGTAATAATTTTTGGCACAGACACAACTTTAATAAAAGTACCCGTGCATAGCACGGGTGATAATCTAGTCTTTATAATATTCCTATTATTCTTAATTTTTTAATGATTTAATATCTCATATCTAATTTATAATATAATATATTAATTGTAATATCTAATCATATACTATTAAAGTATTATACAGGAAGTAACACCATCTCTCTTATTAATTGTTATGATAATTATCGTAATAATAATATACTTAATACTATCTCTCTTAATAATTGCTATATTAATTGTCCTAATAATATATATTGCTCCTTCCGTCCCACAAAGATAGACCAATTTTTTTTTTTCACATAGATTAAGAAACTTCATTTAATGTAATTGGAACCATAATTTTTTTCCACATTTTTCCGATTATACTCTCATTTATTCTACTATAATAAATACAGTGGATTAGAAAATGAATATACATTTTTTATCCTTTCTATGGGAGATGTGTATTTATTAGGTAAAGTTAATTATTTTGGAGTTGATAACAATATAATTAAATAAGGGTACATTACGAAAAAGAAAATTTTAGTGCATTCTTTAAAAGGCAAGTGGACTATAATTTGGGATAGACGAAAAATGAATAGTGGGCTATCTTTGTGGAACAGAGGGAGTATTTATTATAATATTATTATCTAATAATATATATATATATATATATAATGAGGGGAGTGAAAAAAATTTATTGTACTAAATGTTAAAGAAGCTCTTTAGCTGCCACGTTTAATTATATTTATTGCATTAAAAGAATTTATTGTATTAAATGTAAACAAGGCTTTTTAGCTGCCACGTGTAATTATATTTATATATAGGAAAATGATAATATGTGCCCTTAGGGCACATGTTAACCATACTATGAATGAAAAGAATACAAATTTGCATAAGAATCTATACCTAATTTAATGCATATTATAATTTAATTCTTTTTATTTATAGGTACATAACATGTGCCCTTAGGGCACACGTTAACATGATCCTTATATATATACTATTAGATTATATATATATATATATACTATTTATATTTAACTACCATGTGTATTTATATTTATTACATTATATTTATATATACTATTAAATTTTAATAAGGCTTTAATATATATATTTTTTTACATGAGTCTTGCACTAAATTTTTAATGGTATTGTTTACTAATAGTCATTCAATATATTTCCGTTGTTTCTATGAAACTCCTACAATTGAAAATAATAATTATATATCTCTAATTTAAAGTTCATCTAATAAAAATATATATATATATATAATTATTAATACGCCCGTGCATCGCACGGGTTAGAAAACTAGTTTATTTAGTATGCAATATCATTTTTAGCAAATGTAATATCTAATTTAATTACTAACAAAATATTAATTATAATATCTAAATTTCAAGAACTTTTTCAATAGATATCTTTAGTATTTTAACTTCTTTTTTTGTCTTCTCTTTGCTTCCTTTCCTCTCTAAGAAAAAAAGCACTATTACACTACCCTATATAAACATTTAATTATTATATCCTTTGCAAAACATTTTATATATAATCATATCGTATATAAATTATATATAAATATAATATAAAATGCTCTCTTCTCATGATATTGTGACACGTGTTACTGCATGAGTGCTTTTCAAATTCTAAATAAATATTTTCCTTTTTTCAATATATATTCCTGTTTTTCGACACTATATTTCATTTATTAAGGGCTTATTTAGTTGCATAAATTATCTCATTTATAATTGTTTTATTATAAATTAACAAATTGTAAATTTTTTTCATTTCAACAAAAAAAAAATTGTTGTGTGATTATTTCCACAAGAACTTGTAGGATAGTTATAAGTTATATAATTTCAACCATATCTTTACGTTTTCTTATTTAATGTCTTAGATATTAACTTAAATTTATGAATTTATAAATTTGTTCATTTTTGCAACCAAACGCTCATATTAGATAATTCACGAATTAAACAATTTTAAATAGTCTAATTTGTAAATTGGAGGACAACCAAACGGGTTCTAAGCTTTTCTTTTACTTTCTAACATAATATTAACTGTAATATATAATATTACTATAATATGTATGTTTGTGTGTGTATATATATAATTTCTAATATATTAATTTCTTTTCTTTTATAGTATCCAATCTCTCAAATCTATAATTTATATATCTAAAATTCTAATTCTTACTTCAAAAATTTTAATGTCAAATTTCAAAATCTCTTTCATTGATATGAGTTAATTATTCTTTTAATCTCTCTAGTTTTCTTATACAATGTAACTCTCAAATTCTCAATTATTACTTTATATATTCGATAGGTTTTATCTTTTAAAATTCTCTCCCTTTAATGTGTAGAGTTATAAGTCTTTAAATATTTCATTTGTAACTTTCCTATTTAATTTTTTAAATATTTAATTAATGCTTTATACTCAATGCCATTAAGATTAATGTTCATAAAATATATATATTATATATATAGCATTCCTATTGAGAAAAGAACTTACAGGAAAGAAAATAGAAATTTGAAGTAGAATATTATAACAGTAGTAGATTTAACGAACAAAAGGCTTCTTCTTTTTCTTTTTTTTCCCCTTTTCTTCCGTATGAGTACGTTTGTAGACACCCCGATCCGTGACCCCCGCAAGAACCCTAACGACCTACGAGAACTACTATTTTTGGAGTCCGGAATCCACCCGAGCACCCGAAACTACCCCGGGGGGGTTTGTTGCGCGACAAACCTATTTTTATGAAGGATTGTCGCACGACATATCACATTGTCGCGCGACAATCATTGATATGTCGCGCGACAATCCCACTATGTCGCGCGACAATCCCTCTCTGCACCCGACCAACCACTTTCTGACACATCACAGTGTCAGAACCCATCACTTCAGCCGTTTGTCGCGCGACAAACAGAAATGTCGCGCGACACTTGCCCTTTCTGGGGGAATGTCGCGCGACAATCTCTCCCGGGCACTATAAATAGGCCAACACCCCCAAGGGTTCTGAACGGCAACTTCTCGTCACAATTTCTATACTAAAATTCCTTATTCTCTCTCATATTTTCTAATCTTTAAGCCTTCTCCGGAAGCATCTGCGATAACATTTATTTCCGCAAGAGTCTCGGATCTAATCTTGGTATCCGAAGTGCCACCTTCTAGAGTTAGACCGCTGGAAATATTTCTAAGAGGAAAAGCTAATATTCGCCGGAGGTCTTCTCTGCCGTATTATATTTTCTCTCTCTTATTCTTATATATATCGTCGGGAAGGTAACTAAAGTCTCTTCTAGTAATTAAATAAGATATTTGTATATTAGTTTTATTGTAGACTTGTTTAGAACTCGATTTTTCTAACGGGGCGCTGCCCCGCACCCCGCGACCTGACCGGGCAGGTCGATCCCCGTCCTAGTAAGCGAAGTGGCGACATAGTTGTGGTAGATTCCTAACGCGCTCGAAAAACAGGTTTTCATTAGTTATTTCCAGAAAGCAGTAGAATATCAGTAAAAGCATCCAAGTTTTCCAACATAGAATAAACATATAAGACCACTAGAGACCGAAAGGGCGGAATGGGTGCTTAACACCTTCCCAAACCGTAATATAGTTCCCGAACTCTATAGAATCCTGGTTTCGTAGACAAACGTGTAAAGAAGGGCTTATCTGTAGCCTTTCCTCTTACACGACCCTTTTTGTCCGTTTTCTCGTAAAACGTACTGGCGACTCTGAACGAACCCTCTTGCATCTAGAAATAGGATAGAGGGACACCCGATATGAATTATCAACACATAGAAGCAAATGGAACGACGGAATCCTTTTCGATGTTTCAGACGCCCACCAACGGGAACGAGAACCCGGGGGTCACATTTGCGGATTCTCACAACGTTCTATTCTCATTAAGAGTGCTATATATATATATGCATATATACTTTATAGATATGTGATTTTTCACCTCACTTTTTGTGAGAATCCCAACGAGAACCCCCCCGCCGCCGTTTCGGTGCGTGGCATGGTTTGGAAAGGTTTTCGAGTCCCCAGTATGTTTTTCAGAAAACGGACAAAAGTGTGTTTTTGTACCCTTTTGGGGTACAACGCAGTCTGCGCAACTAGAATAGGTTCGGGAACTATGTTACGACGCGGGAAGGTTTTAAGCACCGCGTCGCTCTTTCGACTTCTAAATAGACATGCTTGATATCATTTTTTTTATCATATTTCTACTATTTTAAGGCCTAAATATGCATATATATATATATATCAGTTTTATTAGTATGCTGGAGTGATGGCACAGTTTTTGAGGCAAACAGTGAAAATTACACAAAAGACCGTTCAGTCATTGCTTATGACCGATCGGTCTTCCTATAACAGTGTACTGATTTCTCAAGTTCGATGCCAGGGAGCTTTCAAGGGTTGATTTAAGACCAGATTCGAGACATATGAATGTATTTACAGTTCAATCCTAGTCCATAATTAACTTACGTGTCATACAAGCATTCTTTATCCAATTTCGGATCTATTTAACATACACAAACATCCACAACAATTTATATACACATGGAGGGAATCAATAAATTAAAGATGAATTTCGAGAAATTAATAAAATACCATATTTCCAAAGACAACTTTTGTTTCGATTGATATTGTAAAGTATTACAAATTAGTATAAGAATTTCGAATACATCGCTTTTACAACGTGTTTCTATCTTTTGATCTAATTTATATCTATCTAGCTGTGATTTAGAGCATTTTCTCTGTCCAGAGGCGAACTTGGAATTTAAAAAAAAAAAAATAATAAACAAAACATAGCATCTCCGACTCAATATCCTCTTCGCCCAATGCCCTAATTTCATTCCCATCTCCTGTAGAATTTGAGCTTGATATGGTCTACTACCATCGCCGATATTGTCCCCGACTTAACCACCTATCATTAGGTACGGGGTTTTTAACTCAAAAGGCCTCGGTTATGTTAGAGGTGTATTTAGTTACATGTTTTTCTCTTATATTTTACGATGTGGGATCTTGCTATTCTTCAACACGCCCCTCACGTGCGACCCATATATTGGATCGCATGGGTAACCCAATTCCCACATCGGGAACCGATAAATTTGAGAGCCAACGCCACTCTTTTCGAAGGTCCCTAGAAACTTGGAGCCAACGCTATCCTTTTCGAAGGCCTAGTATTCAAAGCCCAACCAGGCCAAGGACCTGAATCGAAGACCCAGTATTCATAGCCCAACCGGGCCAACGCCATCCTTTTCGAAGGCCCAGTATTCATAGCCCAACCAGGCCAAGGACGTGAATCAGAATAGAACCTTCCTCTGATACCATGTAGAATTTGAGCTTGATATGGTCCACTACCATCACCGATACAGTCCTTTACTTAACCACCTATCACTAGGTGCGGGGTTTTTAACTCAAAAGGCCTCAATTATGTTAGAGGTGAACCACTTACTATTTAGTTACATGTTTTTCTCTTATATTTTTCGATGTGGGATCTTACTATTCTTCAACATCTCCAAAATAGGAACACAACACCAGAGCACTTGCACCTCCAATTCCAAACCATTAATCCCAATTTCATAGCTCATTTTCGACTCTTCCCACCCTCTCAAGTCTCAAACCCTAACCTCTTAACAGAACACAGCACATCACCTCCATCCTCCAAACCCTTGGATATGTTTTCTACACTCGATTGTGCACTTGTGCTGTGGTGCTATACTCGGTGGTGTTCACGGGGAGTCCTCGCTTCGCTACGATTTCCTATTACTAAATTTTGATTTGGTTTTTGGTATTGATTCATTATCCCTTTATTATTCTCTTCAACTTAATTCCCCCTTTCTCCTTTTCGAAATTAGGGTTTATTTTGCTTATTCCCTTTGATTATTCGAACATCTTAAATACTTCAAATTTGAATACATGCCCTATCCTCTAAATTGGGAATTTCTCCACTTTACTTTGAGGTTTCAATTTTGTCAAATGATGCAGGATTTAGGTTATATTTTTCTGTTTTCTTTGATTTTTTGTTAGTAATAAATGAATTTATGGGTCTTTATTTTGGTTATGGAGTTTGTTAATGTGTTTTTAATCATTATAGCATAATTTTATTCATTGCAGAGGGAACTGTGTACTTTGTGCCGTTTGAATTTTGAAGTTTGAGGAAAGGTAATTATTCTCCTCCTTGAGATACTTTGTATTAAGTTTACACATGTTAAGAAGAGAAAATGGTTGATCTTTCAACTTTGTTTCACTTGGTTGGTGATGATTTGAGGTTATTAGTTAATATTTGATACTCTAGTGCTTACTACTCAAATATAATGTTATCGTGTCACACCATACGGATTTCGAACAATGTTATGATCGTCTTTGAATCAAATTAAGTATTACGCTATTAGCTTTTATTGTGATTGTTAATTTGTTAAAGTTTTATGGTGCTTCTTTACCTGTTGAGTTATATTGTATTCAAACTGAACTCGATGAATTAAATTGGAAATAGGATCAAGTTTGGCTAACAAACCTTTGAGAGAATCGACCATAAGGGTGTTAACAAAGCCCATAACGTAGTTAAGCAAGTTTTGTGCTAGGGAGGTCAGGTGTTGGCCCAGCTAATTTTTTTCCTTCGTTTCCATTGTCTTAAGCGTTTTTTCTTGTGTTGGGGAGGTCAGGTGTTGGCCCAGCTGATTTGATGCTTCAAGCATGAAGTAACTCAAGTAAAAATTGGGTATGGAAGTACTATCTTTTTATCTTTTTAGAATTATTTTCTTTGTAGAAAAATTTCATAACTTTTACACTAATCCCCCTTAGCCACATAATCCTGGATCCACCACTGGCTCTGTCTAATGTTATCTCTCTTATTCTTTCTAGCTCTAGGCTCTCTGCTTTGCCTGTCTGAGGCTCATATTTTTTTCTCATTGGCCACTGGCTCCATTCAGAGGCTCCTCCATCTCTTTCTGTTCGATTCTACCTGATATATAATGATATGCATTTTTCCGTCGATGACCGATCAACAAGACCTGTGGATCGATTCGTGGTAGGCCAAGCCTGATATGTTGTCGCCTAAGACCGATTAGGCCATGCTAATGACTGATCGATCATCTGTATATCCTGCCCCACTTTTGCTGAAGACCAACTGGAACTAGGGTAAGACCGATCCGTGAGCTTGTATGACCGACCCGTATGCACTGAAGACTGATCGGTCTTGATAAAGACCGATCCATTATGCCTGAAGACCGATCGGTCTTTATCGCGCCTAGGTGTTCTCGAGCCATCCTTCTTGCATTCTGATCTTTGAACCGATGTGTGACTTCTTGATGCTATCGGAGTCCAAGTATGCCCCTTTACGGTGCTGTCCGAGGCCAATGTTTGTTTTTCGAGTTTTTCAGAGTCCGATTCGATTTTGGTGGAGAGCAAACAGTTACTTCCTCCAAGGGTCATAAAATATAGTGTCTACACTTTTCTTCTAATACATGTTTGTAATGATATCTCCTTTTCTCTTTATATATTCTTTATATTTATATTCCATCACCTCTTTTTTTTCGTCATTGATGATATAATTCACAGGTAAGAAAATAGATTTCTACCGATTAATTCAAGAAAGTTTATATTTTCTTTCCTATAAATTCTATTCTCAAGAAGAATGATATATGTATGTATATATATACGCATATATGGATTATAGATATGTAATTTTTCACCTTACTTTTCTTCTCATACATGTTTATAATGATATTTTCTTATTTTCTTTAATATTTTTTGTACACCCTTGCATCCTTTTTTTAAGTCTTATTTAAGCTTTATTTGTATTTTTCTACTTCTTCCAGATCAATAATTCCAGCCTACATCTCAATTAAAGAACGCAATAATTTGAGTATTTTATATCTCAAATTGGATGATTTTGTTCCGTACGTACATGATTCGTGTTAATTAGTTGACTATGAAAGAGATTAATTAATAATTATATATGATAAGTTTTTGATGATATTATTAATTTGCAAATTTAATTAATTTTTTTATTTTTTTATTTTCTATTTCTTTTAGTTAATGGAAGAATATATGAAGCAAATTTTTTTTCCAGTTTTAAAAATCATTCGTATTTTATGGAATCAATATATGAAGCAGCTTTAAATTCTTTTTATCAAATTGAAGTATGTTATGGAACAATATGAGAATGTTTTTCTTTCTTTCCACAACTTTGTATTCTGACTATTCCTTTAATTTTTAGTTCTAGGCAAAATATATACTGCTAAAGTATCATATAAAACATGGATTATGGTCCCCATTTATTGTTAAATATCCACGCATCGCGTGGTTTGCACACTAGTATATTCCTTATTATGATTTATGTTCTTTATCCATAACTTTATATGTTTACTCTCTTATTCTCAAACTTTGTTTTCCTCGTTTATCTCATATTTTACTTTTCTCCTTTTTCTTTTCCTAACTTTTTTTTCTTGCAAGATTAACATGTGTATTATATTACATCTTATTTGCAAACGAATTACCAAGGGAAAAAAGACAATGTCTCCTATCTTCATGGGTAGGGTTGACCCATTTTGCAATTTATTATTGAATCAGTCATGTTTCACTTAAGGTTGATTAAAGATGGAGCTGAAAAGAAGAACCTTAGAAGCGGTTAAACATGAAATTTAGCCGTACTAGCACTTAATATTGTTGCATATTTTTATGTATGACATTTGTGGATTGATAGCTGTGGGTTTTACGTGATTATGCTAATTATTTTTTGATTTATCACAAAGTGTTCTACAACCACTATTGATTAATTGTGGCAATTCATATTAAGAGATTAATGGAGAGGTGACTCTATAAACAAGTGAAAAGAAATTCAGAGGTTAGATGCTCAAAAGTGTGAGAATTTTTTCCTAACTCATATATATTGATAATACTTTGTTCATTTTTGGATCATGAATCAACGAAATAATTAAAATAGTTTGGTTAGATTTGTTTTCTCTTCTGAATTTATGGACTTTTGCTTAGTTGTAGAAATTGTACATATGATCAAATGAATATTATGTTGAGAGTACCAATGTGTGAAATTTGAAATATGTGCCTTCCTTTATGAAATCCATAAGCATACAATATATATATATATATGACAATTACAGAACATAAACTCAAAGCAAAGCAAATATGAAAATGAAATAAATAAAAAGTCTTACCTATTCATTTATTATAATAGATTAGATGTTATGCTAAAAATTTGGTCACGCTGCTATCCTCTAACATTTTCTTTCTAATTGTTTACAAGAGATTATCCAAGGATTGGAAGTATGGATCTCAAACAGATGTTCAATTAATTTCTTTGAATTTATTTATCTTTACATTAATGAAGTGCATTGTCCCTTACTACATTATGTATTAAATATTGATGATAATATGTGATGAAACACTAATTCAATGTTTGTCTATCTGTAAATATTGTGGGAGGGTTTGATGAATGTATAAAACAGTGTATTTGATTAGCATTCTCAAATGAAAATATTCTAATTTACTATTACATTATTTCTATATTTCATGTAAACCAATTTCACATTAAAATGTAGTGCAATATTTTAATTATTAATTTATATTTCATATGAGTTTTCTTACACCGAGTTTCTAACAAACCAAGTAGAAACTTATAATTTTTATTGCACCAAAACATGCATAAGTGATTCCTTGCAAAACAAAATTCACCCAAAATATTGCACAAAATGTTAATATAATCCGACTAGACAATCCGACAAACTTCTTCCACCGTCCTCTTTTCAGTGCTTTGACCATGTCTTCCTCTGATTGGACGGTGTGGTTCTCGGAGAATTTTTGCGCTATTTAGTGGAACATTCCTTGATGGAAGCTAAGAGTGATAGTGCTTGGTACAGGTGGTCAGAACTATGTCCGACTCCGAGGACTCTGGTTTACCTCTTTCTATCTACCAGGACGTCTTCTTCGACAATTCAATGTACCTCAGAACATTCCCCTGGGTTTGAACAACTTCTCTTCTGAGCTTAAGTTTGTAACTCTGCATATTTCCCTGTCCGTGGAGAGAATGTGGCGTGCTCGAGTAACTCGACAATTTAAGTATGCTCGCTTTGGTATTACCCGGCCCCTCTAGGCTGATATTATCTGTTCTCATTGGCAGTCTTTAGAAAAAGAGCTGGTTGATGACCTTTTTCAGATGGAGTAGTTTCGTTTCATGGATTCCGAGCCTATTGAGGAGAACATTATCTCAGTGTACCAGATTTTGGATGAGGCTCGCATTGACTTGGCCACTGAGGACCCTGCTTGGCCAACCCCTAGGGCTTAGGTTTTTCTGTATGTTTGTTTTTAGCCGTCTTCTTTGTAACCTTTGGTGTTCTGAACCACTTTTTAAATAATATGTGAGGGACTGCTTGTGGAAATAATTTTCTTATAATAATTAAACCGGGCCTGAAGTCACTTCTCAGGTTGCCTACGTTCACCGTTTGATTTTTCAAAAAACAAAAGTTTGAGTTGGGGCTCAAGTTTACGTAGTTCTTATATATACATGATACATTTATTGGTAATTCTTCTTCAAACGGTCTATGTTGACTTGTGAATGCAGTAACTGTCCGTCTAAATCCGTGAGTACAGCGGCAACCCCTGTATCAATCTTTTTGATGATATACGGCCTAGTCCACTTTTGTTTAAACTTTTCTTTCGGACCCCTGGCTGGTTCTCGAATTTCTTTCAACACAATGTCGTTCTCATTGATACCCCGAGTCTTTACTTTCTGGTTGAAGGCTCGAGCGATTCTCTTCTGATACCCTTGATGGTGATATGCGTCTTTCAATCTCTTTTCATCTAGCAGGGCCAGCTCATTATAACGTGCCTAGACCCACTCCAACTCATTGACTTAGTTTTCTAGCACTACTCTGAAGGAGGGGACTTCTAACTCAACAGGGAGGACTGTTTCCATTCCGTATGTAAGGAAAAACGGGGTTGCCCTGGTAGAAACTCTCTCGGTGGTGCGGTACCCCCACAGTGCGTATGGTAATTTCTCTGGTCAGTCCCGGCAGGTGTCGGTCATCTTACTTAGTATATTCTTCAGGTTTTTGTTGGTGGCATCAACTACCCCATTGGTTTGTGGTCTATATGGCGAAGATATGTGCCTTGTGATGCCATATTTTTCCATGACTGCGTTCGCCTCTCCTTCAAAGTGGGTTCCATTGCTCGAGATGATCTCGTGTGGGACTCCATATCGACAGATGATGTTCCGTTTAATGAATTGAGCAACTTTCCTGGCATCAAGGGTCTTGAAGGATTCGGCCTCCACCCACTTGGTGAAGTAGTCGATAGCTACTAGTATAAACTCGTGGCCGTTGCTTGTTTTGGGTGAGATTTTCCCAATGATGTCGATTCTCCAGGTTGTGAAAGGCCAGGGGGCAGTCATATTGTATAACTCCTTCGGAGGGAGCTTCTGAGACTTGGCATAGATTTGACACTTGTGACAACGGCGTACGTGATTAATGCAGTCGTTCTGAAGGGTAGACCAGTAGTAACCTTACCTGATCATTTTGCGGGCCAGCATATGACTGCTCATATGGGGTCCGTAATCCCCCCCATGTATCCGATTCATCATCTTGACAGATTCTTCTTCGGTGAAACATTGAAGATGGGTCCCGTCGTAATTTCTCTTATACAGCCTTCCGGCGCAAAGTATGAATCTTAACGCTAATCTTCTTAGCGTAACCCGTGTCCTCTTGTCTGTTTGCTTAGGATACTGATGGTTTTTCAACAAGTTCCAGATGTCATAAAACTAGGTGGATGAGTCCCCGCTCTCTTCATATTTTATCTCAAGGGCTATGCAGTGAGCCGGACCTGATCTTCTTTGTACCATAAGAGTGATTTCTTTCATCTCCTCCGGGATATCGATCATAGATGCCAAAGTTTCCAGTGCGTCAGCAAAACTATTTTGTGACCCAGGAACATAGTAAAACTCTGAATGTTCGAATCTCCCTACGACATCCTCCAGCCGGGCGAGGTATGGGACTAACTTCTCATCCCTGATCTTCCATTCTTTCAGAACCTGATGGACTACTAGTGTCGAATTTCTGTATACCTATATTCTCTTTATACCCCTCTAGAGCGCGATCTTTAATCCGACTATACAGGCTTCATACTCAGCCATGTTGTTGGTGCAGAAGAAGTCTAGAAGATAGGATACCGAGGAGTGAGTTTGATCTGGGGAGACTAATAGGATCCCTATCCCATTTCCATTTCGGTTGGCGGCCCCATCAAAGTATAATTCTTAGTCTTCATCGGTCTCAAGATTCATAATAGCTTCATCTGGGAACTCGGCTTTTTCCAGCACGTCCCCTAATATTGGATTGTGGGCTAGGTAGTCAGCTATGATCTTTCCTTTTACTGCCTTTTGGGTTATGTAGGTGATGTCAAACTCGGAGAGTAAGAATAACTATTTTGCCATTCGGTTTGAGAGAGTCGGTTTCTCGAAAAGGTATTTTAGCGGATCAATTCGCGATGCTAGGATGACCGAGAAAACCAACCTGTAATGACGTAATTTTTGCGTTACCCAAACAAGAGCGGTGCATGATTTCTCTAATGGCGTGTAGTTTATCTCAAATAGGGACAATTTCTTGCTAACATAGTAAACAACATGTTCTTTTCGCGTATCGATGACTGTTAGGTATAGGATTAATGGCAACCCGGTCTGTGGAGGGGTCAATACTGGGGGGTTGAAGAGGTAGTTTTTGATTTTATCGAAAGCCTTCTGGTATTGATCGTCCCATTTTCTTGGTGATGATTTCCTCAGGAGTTTGAAGATGGGTTCGCACGTCTGGGTGAGCTGAGAGATGCATCTGCTAATGTACTGCAAATTACCCAAGAATCCACGGACTTCTTTCTTAATACGAGGCTCGGGCATATCTCAGATAGCTTTAACCTTGGTGGGGTCTACCTCGATTCCTTTCTTACTGACGACATAGCCAAAGAGTTTTTCCGTGGTTACTCCGAACACACACTTTTGGGAATTGAGTCTCGTTTGATACTGGCGGAGCCGGTCAAAAAAAACCCGTAAGGCTGGAACATGGCCTTCCCTTTCTTTCGACTTAATAATCATATCATCCACATATACTTCTACTTCTTTGTGGATCATGCCGTAAAAGATAGCTGTAGCTACCCTCTGATATGTTGCCCCGGCATTCTTCAGCCCAAATGGCATGACAGTGTAGCAATACGTTCCCCATGGTGTGATGAATGTTGTTTTCTCTTGGTGGTCTGGGTGCATATTGATCTGATTATACCCGATGAAACCGTCTACGAATGACTTCAAAGCATGGTTGGTAGTGTTATCTACTATTAAATCAATGTTGGGTAACGGAAAATCATCTTTCGGGCAAGCCTTATTGAGATCCCGGTAATCCACACACATGCGGACTTTCCCATTTGCCTTTGGAACAGGCATAATGTTGTCTAACCATGAGGGGTGCTCGATCACCCATAAGAATCCCACACTCAATTGCTTCATCACTTCTTTTTTCACTTTCAGGGACCATTTCGGCGTAAGTTTTCTCAGTTTCTGTTTAACGGATCTGGATTCCGACTTGGTGTGTATCTCATGCATGACTATCTGGTTGTTTAAACCCGGCATATCGGCATAGCACCAGGCAAAGACATCTACGTACTCATTCAGAGTTTGTGTGAATTCATCTCTCTCAGTTTCGTCTAAACTTGCCCCAATGCGTACATCTTTCCTTTCTTCTTCGGTCCCGAGATTAACCACAAGAGTGTCTCCCTCCTCACTTTGTATACGCTGATCCTCCCCTTCGAGGTGTTCGTTTAGTCTTTCCATATCTCCATAGAGGCAATTACATAATTAACACTATCAGGGTACTGCAGAATGGAATCTACTTTATTGATAACAGTGTTTACAGGTACAAGTTTAAAAACTAAATCTATGAGTGACTCCTCACTTTCTTTCTTATCTCTCATGCTTACAATTTCACTCTCTTCCCCTTCTACCCGATATTCTGGATCGGCGTGAATTAAGTGCACAGGGTCATCTCTTGGTTCATCATTCTCTAGGGCCATGACGTCAAAGAGATCTCCGATTATTTCTTCCTCTCCATCTTCCTCGTCTTCACTTTCTTCTATTGGGCTGATCGTTAATTTGGTGGAGAAGGTGTGTATGATATTCTCTTTGAGGTAAAGGTCCACATATAAGAGCATAGTCTTCTAACTTCCCAGCAGAGTCGCCACTGTGAGAATCCGCAAATGCGACCCTAGGGTCTCAACCTCTAGTTTGGGAGTCTGAAACATCGGAAAGGATTTTGTTGTTCCATTTGTTTCTATGTGTTGATAATTCATATCGGGTGTTCCTCTATCATTTTTTTAAATGCAAGAGGGTTCGTTCAGAGTCGCCAGTACATTTTACGAGAAAACGGACAAAATAGTTTTGTAAGAGGAAATACTATAGATAAACCTTTCTTTACACTTTTGTCTACGAAACCAGGATTTTATAGGGTTCGAAAACTATGTTACGGATTGGGAAGGTGTTAAGAATCCGTTCCGCCCTTTTGGTCTCTAGTGATCTTTGTATATTTATTCTATGTTGAAAAATTTGGATGCTTTTACTGACAGTCTACTACTTCCCAAATGAAAAACCTAATTTTAGGAAAAACAAAAAAAGGGATGAAAACCTTTGTATTCCGAGATCCGATGTTTTGTTTTAAAAGATGCAAATACAAATGACAAAGCCTTTTATTTAAGAGAGTTTCCCGTATTATTTCCTCAGATAATAATGTCGATTTTCTCGTGTTTTGATTACTTTAAGAAAGTACGGATCTTGTATCGGAACTAATTCAATATGAAATTTAACTCTTTGAGGAGAGTTTTATCAGACATGTCGCAATCTATGGAAAAGACGGGACATGCCTGATTTTTATTCCTAAGTAAGTTTTATCGGTCCAGGTTTTGAAAACCTAATTTTGTCCGGATGATAATATTCTTACTTTTTCTGGTTTTGTAAATGATTTTTTTCGGGGTTCTTACTTTGAAAAACAGTAAACTATTTTATAACTTGGCAATAAGTTTATTCAAATAAAACGTGGATAAAACAATAGAAATAAAACAAGTACACATATACTTAATTTTAAATACTAGAAGAGACTTTATTTACCTTCCCGACAAGAATAATAATAAGAGAGAAAATATAATACGGCAGAGAGATCTCCGGCGATAATAATCTTTTTCTTCTTCAGATATTTTCGAGAACTCGATTCCAGAAGTGAGACACGTCGAGTGTTGAGAATAGATTCGATAATTCTTCAGAAATAAGACGATCGTAGAATATACTTGATATGAAGCCAGAAAATCAGATAGAAAACTCATAATTCTTAGACCCCAAGTTGCTGTCCTTAAACCCTTGGGGGTGTTGGCCTATTTATAGTGCTGAAAGAGGATTATCGCGCGACATTTCACCAGAAAGGGCAAGTGACGCGCGACATGTTGGACAATGTCGCGCGATAAACGGTTGATATGACCCTTCTGACAGACTGATTTGTCAGGAAGTGGTTGGTCTATGTTCGGGGAACTTGTCGCGTGATATAAGAGAGATTGTCGCACGATAATGCCCCTTGAAAACAGGTTTGTTTGGCCAACAAACCCTTTTGGGGTAGTTTCGGATCCTCGAGTGGGTCCCAGACTCCAAAAACTATACTTTTAGATAGTCGTTGATCGGGGTGTCTACAACTCCCTACGATCCTAGTGTGAAATTGTTTAAGAACACTATAAATAATGTTAAACAAAGTGAGTATGCAAGCATAATTGGTAGCGTTCGATATGCTACTGATTGCCTTAGGCCCGATATAGCTTATACCGTATGAGTGTTATGTAGATTTACAAGCAATCCTGGTGTAGAGCATTGGTATGCAATTGAAAGGGTCGTGAGGTATCTGAAAAGAACCATGAACCTAAGATTACTTTATCAAAAGTTTCCCGCTGTCCTTGAAGGATATAGCGATGCTGATCGGAACACTTTATCAAAAGACTCTAAGGCAACTAGCGGGTATATTTTTAGTATAGCCGGTGGTGCGGTGTCTTGGAAGTTTAAGAAACAGACCATACTAGCTCAGTCCACTATGGAGTCTGAGTTGGTAGTGTTAGCTTCGGCTAGCAAAGAAGCAGGGTGGTTGAGAAACCTTTTGTTAGATATCCCTTTATGGGATAAACCAATACCAACCATTTTAATCCATTGTGATGGTGCCGCGGTTATTGCAAAAGTTTAGAACCGTTATTATAACTGCAAGAAACGAAAAATACGTCGTAAGCACAGCACAATTAGAGAATTTATTTCAACTGGTGCTGTAACAGTGGATTATGTTGGGACTGAAGATAATTTAGCCGATCCTTTGACAAAAGGGTTAGCTAGAGAAAATTTTTGGAAAACCTCAGAAAGGATGGGATTGAAGCCCATTAAAAAATGAGTCACTTGTGATGGATACCCAACCTATGGACTGGAGATCCCAAGATATAGGTTCAAAGGGAAACATGAGTCACATGGGTGATAAGTGGAATCATGCAATTGAAAATTAAATTCCATCCTTATGGCATGATATCCTGAAGCGAGATAAGGTTGAGTTATAATATAAACTCTTAATGAGATTATATAGCTCTATTTAGAGTGGGGTACCTAGCTATAGGAGTACTCTTGATAGACTCACCTATATGAATGTCGAAGTGAGGCCGCTTCGAAAGCAATTTTGGTCAAAATTTCTAATGAACATTCATTATAATAGGATACAAGCACATGGCCGTATTGTGCTGGCTTTTAAAACACTACAATAGAAGGGATGTGTGTGGGGTGTTGTCAAGAATAGAGTTCAAGACTCTTAGTCACTCTAGTAGAAATTGAAACACTTATGCTAAGTAAATGTTCAAGTTAAAAAACACATTTATCTATACACATGTCTACGTTAGATTGCTCGATGAAAAATGTTTTAAAATACAAGTGGGGGATTGTTGAAAATTGTGTATTAAAAAGAATTTTTAGAAAAAATTTATTTTGAAATAAATTTTAATTTAAAATTCAAATCAGATTTTAATATTAATTAAAATTTGTTTTAATACCAGTTTGAATTCAAAAGAGCCTTTATAATTTGATTAAAGACAAATCAATGCATATAAATTATTTTATGTTACAATATATTTATTTTGGAGTTTTAGTGGTTTAATGGTAGACAATTGAATTTGTCTTTATGGTGGACAATAAAATTGTTTTGAAGGTGTTAATGGACAATTAAAATTGATGCTAACGGTCATATCTTTTAGCCTATATAATGAGACCTTGCTATGGTTCAAGAGCATCCTTTTCATAGTTGAAAATTCTACCTCTGGAGAATTCATTTTTTTCATTAGTTTACCGAGCACATTTCTCTTGAAATTGTAGTGTTATTCCAATTTGTTTTCCGTTCAAAAACATCTTGTGACAAAGTGTGATTCTGGGCTGTTTTATCCTAGGGACGGTGTGACTTTAAAGGCTTGCACCGAGAGGGTTAGTCGCGAACCATCGTAAAGAAAGCGACCCAGTCCGCGACTCAACCCAAAGACCGTCCGAATTCAATTTTCACGATAATTATTTGTTGGTATTTTTTTAATTAAAAAACATATTGTAATTTGTTTATTTTTTGTATTTTCGTTTATTTTCTCAACAAAAGAGACATCTAAAAACCGAGCCCGAGCTATTGCGAGGTTGCCATCTGTAGATTTAGTACAACATTTCATAACGACTCTTATGTTATCGCACCGAAGTGATGCATCACAATTGATCTTAACCCATCCGTACAAAGGGGCTGACCACAAACAAGGAAGGGATTGCATAGGCAGCTCAACTCTAATATATATGGACCTGATTAAACACATCAATAAAACCAAGAGCATCAATCAAGATTATGTCCGGTGATTTACCCTTATTATGGAAGTCCTAATTATTTTGATCGTTCAAAGCGGACCAAGCAAGCTACACACAAACAGAGCAACTGATTATCATTCAGGGATGAAAAAAACAGTGCGGCATCTATAAATTTAAGAGAGTGAAAATAGTCCCAAAAACCACCTAACGGTCTAGCGGTCCACACCTCATGCATATGGAAACACTGTCAATACACATGCATCACCATCTCTACCTCATGCCCACATATAGGACATCCACTATCAACACGCAAGTCTCGAGATAACAAATTAGCTGAACATGGGATAGCATTGAGACACCCCCTGCCAAAAAAATATAATAATCTTCTTTGGTAAATTAATATGCCATTGACGCAACCAAAATGATTTGAGACCATTTTTAGATGAAGATGCAAATAGCATTTTGCTATACGCCAATTTATAACCACTACAAACATAGAAATGCCTTTCTTATTAAAATGCCAAAGTAAACGACCAGGAGATTGTGACCAGATTGTGATCAGCCAATTGGAATTGAAAGAACTAAGTCAGCCTTGGATTAAACGAAAGCTTGTCGAACCTTAGTAACATCCCAACCACTTGAAAGGGAAATAACAAGCTTACGTTGGCCGATTCTGGGAGAGCCTTGGGAGAAAAAACTTTGAAGGACATAGGTTACATGATCCTGGGATTAGAGTAAATTGTGATAGAATTACCATTGCCTATGCTCCATCTTAAACCCCTTATGAGGAGATCTTAGCCCCAAAATAAACTGCACCAAGTATACAAGGCACCGTAACCTAACCCAGTACTTAAAATATTGCCTGAATGGCAGTATTGACCTTTAAGGATTCTGGCCAAAAGCGAGTTTGGGTCTTAGAGAATGAGCCAAACCTGCTTAGCTACCATCTCCCTATTGAAGTTACCAATATTTTTAAATCCCAGATCACCCTCATTCTTTAGTAAACATAATTTTTGCTAACTCACCCAATGAATCTTTCTACCTGTTAGGGGATGAACCCACAAAAAATTCAAAATAAGATAGTTCAGTTCATCACACAGCTCTTTACTAAAAGCATAAAAATAAATATCCAACGATAACTAGTTAAAACAAAAATATCAAAAACAAAACTTGTATCACTTACAACAAAGAAAATTGACAAATTTGCCACAATAATATAAACGTCAAATCAAATTATAGCCCCAAAACTTTTTATATATGTGTGTGTGCGTGTGTCCAAATGCAAATAAATAACACAAGAATGAAATGTGTATGATCAAATTCAAACAAGAGAAACCCAAAAAATATATAAGTATGCAGATTTAATTTTTTTTTTTAATAAAACGATATATTTCATAAAAATATTGATGAGTTTTGGAATATAATAACGGAATTGAATAGGCATAGTCAATGAATATATAACCGGTGATTTTCTTTCATGAAACTTGGTTCGACGATCTCTATATAAAGACCATCTCCACCAAGTTTCATTAAAAAACTCAATCTCCAAGTGGGTTAGCTAAACATATGATATATATGCACATTTGTGGACGTTGAAATTTAAGATGTTTACTTAACCCACTTTCTATTCGAGTTTTATGATGAAATTTGGTGAACATGATCGACTTATTATAAAAATCATCTCTACCAAATTTAATGAAAATATATTTCCGTTTATCTCTCGAAATGGATGATCCTTAAGTTCGTTAACTTAAGGAATGTCCTTAAGAGAAAGGAACTGTAGATTTATATATATGTGTGTGTATATATATATCCTTAATTACACATAATTCTTTAATTTCATAAATAGGATAGGGTACTCGGATTAGATGTCCAAGTAACAAATTTGGATATGGATTAATACCTGATATATTATATTGTTAACCATATAGGATTTGAATACAACACAATCCAGTCCATATTTGACACGTTGATAGGTGTAAAAAAGAGTACTAGTGGGACTATTAATTTAAGAGAAAGGAAATAACTTAAGATTCGATTTGATATTTTTTTTCTAAAATGAATTAATGATGAGATTCAGGGTTTTTGGGGAAGGAGGCTCGAATCATAGTGACTTGTGTGATAACTCACACTCTTAGCAATTGGGCCAAACTTAGATATCTTATTTGACACAAATTTAACAAATAAGAATACAACTTATTTTTTATTATGATGAACCTAATTAAATACACTAATTAATTGCTACACTAATTAATCCCTTAGGGTACAGTGATGCAAACAGTGAATTCAAATTGAAAGCAAGTATTCGAAAAAGAGCTTGAGGGGGGTAGGATGGTGATAGAGGCATAAACTAATGGAGACATAAATACATGATCGTTTGATATTGCATATAGATTGAACAAAAATTTTTGCTAAAACCCTATAAGAATAAAGGGATTTCACCTTTGTGGATCATGTAGAGAATCCATATGAGGAGACTAGGGTTTGAAAGCATTAGATTGCGATTTGGTCAGATTTTTTAATTCTCGCTGGGCTGTGAAAATCGATTGTTTTCGCCACCGAAACGACTTCTGATCGTCCTGATTTTTTGCGTTATACAAGTAACTTTGCGTTCCGAACGACATATCCAAAAATCAGCCCGATCCAACGGTGCGATCAAAAGTTACGATTGATTTACGACTGCAGTACCGAAAACCTAAAGATCTTCTATCATATTCCTTCCGCCATCAAATCTTGCACCGAGTGTGAGCTACGGTATCACCAAGATTTTTTTCTCTTTCAATAGAACAAACCCTAACTCATGAGAATTATTTTTATAATAAGAAGAGACAAGGTTGGCGTATATATAAGGTTACGATAGGGACCTTAAGGAGAAATAAGTGTTTGGGCTTCTTATGGAAAGTTAGAATCCTAATTCCACTATGAATTAGTTCATTCCATAAATTATAATTCGCACCACTAAAGAATTATAATTGCACTCCTGTCCTTATCTCAAAATTTAATTTCGAGCTCCTTTTTATTAAATACTTATTATTCTCCCCACGTTAAGATTACAGATAACTGTCATTTAAATTAAATTACTGACAATTATATTTAAATGACTTCTTAATCCTTGAGCCTACCACTTAACTTATTTGACATGTTGGATTAACATAAGCCACCTGCAGGGTTTGACATGATCAAAACTTATAAGTTTCTCAAGAGGCTATCATCAATCCCTAACCGGGACGTGGATTCCGTAAATAATTAATATTCATCATACATATATTGTCGTCATCCAACTCACGAAGATTATTGATCCATAAATGAATTTCACTCTTAATGAGTCAAAACAACAAACACTACATATATATGTCTATTAATTCTTTCAAGATTAAGAGCATAAGTAATCATAATAACCATAGGATTTTAAATTGTTTTATATAGTCAATATAAAAAAATTTAACCCAAACTAGTCCTATTCAATACACACAAAGTGTACTAGCACAACGAGTTAAAACTATACCGTTTCCTGTAGTCAAAATAAACTACTAAAACTTGTGCTACAATCCTACCGATGGGTGTCCAATTCCATCTAAGACTGTGAACCATTAAACTTATATTCCACAAGAACCGATGATATGATCTTTTGTGTATAAGCTATACTCTACACACCAAATCATCTACTATATGGAATAAAAGACACACATGCACAATGTTTAAATAAATAATATAACGCAACCATTGCCCATAAAGATTCTCATTAAAATAGAAAAACCAAGTTTATAACATATACAAACTAATAAGAAAATTATGGCTTTTAGTATATCACTCTAACATAAACCCCATTATGGCAGTTTCAAATCTATCTAGGCTATGTTTGGCATACTAGATCAAGATGCTGGATATTATTTAATATTTCATTATATGTTTGTCTCAACTTCGAATATTGTAAAACACCAGATAATTTATCTGAATTTGATGACTTATCTCAAAAAATATCGGATAAAATAATCCCACCTTGAAGGTGAGATTATTTAATTCAGTATTTTATAAACCGTTATCTCTCTCTTTGATATTCTCCCTTACAATATATACGCATAACTATGTTATGTATATATATATATATAAATCAATCAATGATATGTCCTTTTACATATAGTTGGGTTTTTTTTTTTGGCTTTTTACATCTGGCTGGTCCATTCAAGTTTAAAGATGTTTTAATTTTGTTTCATTTGTTTAAAAAATTATAGTCTGAAGTTTTATTTTTTAAAGAGGTAAAATATCTCTATTGCAATTATCCTTTTAAATATAGTTATTTTTATAACATAAATAGATAACAATAAATTTGTCTTAATAACATTTATTTAGCATTCAAATGTGATATGTTAAAAAAAAATAATACCTATTTAGATATCACATTTAGAAACAAAAACAAACATTTTTCAGATTCAGTTTCATTACTGCATAACTAGTTTACTCTTAAGATTGAACATTCATATTAAGTATTTTTTTTGTAGCCTCTAATTGATGAACTCGCTAGGAATGCTAAAATATGGTTGATTTTATTTTATTTATTTGTTTGTTTCTAAACGCATGTTGAATATTTTACCCTTAGGGTGCGTTTGATTTTTAACTTTTGATTGCCAAATACTCAATGCTAAATCCAAACTTTGAAGATGTTGTTTGTCTTTATTTTAATTTATAAACAAGCCTTTGAACATTTAGTATTTGTTTTATTCTTATTTTGTAATTTTTTGTTTTTATTTTATTTTATTCATTGATCTTACTTTTGCTTTTATTTCTTTAAACAATATAAACTGTGAATCTTTTAAACTTTGTTGTGCTGATTAAAATTTGTAGTTTGTTAGTACTATTACTGTTGGTCTTATTGTTATCTATTTTGATTATTTTTAAGATTGAAGTTAACTCTATAGCATTTAAAAATCGGTAGAGTTCGATTAATACATAATGCATTTATGTGTTTCGTACAACTACAACTGGAACGTCAGTTCGGCGCAAATACCTTTCAAACTATTGGGAGTTTCACTATATATTATAGGTTATACTGGAAGCATGATCAATCATGGAATGTTAAAACAAAACAATGTGGTTGGTTCGATTAGGGGGCATGATCGATCATGTCACCTGGGAAAAACAGAGTTTGACCAATTTTTGAAATGTTGACTCGAGATATTTTCTTATTTACTCACATTTGAGCTTCGTTATTGTCTAGAAAACTCCAGAGGAGCTAAGAACTTCTTAAAGAGAGAGTGGGAGTGGAGAAATGGATTAATCGAATTGAATAAATTAATGGTGGGATTGTGATTTGAGCTAGAAAACATTTTGAGATTGTGTTCTTCATCATCATCTCACCTATGGCTTGGTGTGGATAGGAGGAAATCCTTGAATTCTTGGTGCTCAAGTCATCAATTCTCATAATTAACTTGTGATATATCTTTGGGGTAGGGGTTTTTTAGTGATCCTTTGTGTATTATTTTGCTTTAATTGAAGATTATTAATGTTACAACCCATGCATGTGTTAATAATTACTTAGTCTAACAAGTTTATTATACTTACATGAATGAGTCAAGATCATGTGTTGATTTTGTTGTAAATTGATGGAAATTGCTCTTGAATTATAAGTGATGTAGAAATACTTAAAGATAGGGTTACGCATTTATATAACTGTGAACACCCCCATTTCGTGACCCCCCAATACATTGAAAACGAAATGGACTAAGTGCCAACACGAAAAAAATGCAAGGGGCGTATGAGTAAGAAAACTAAAGCAGAGGGCGCCAAATGGAAGAGTCAAGACTTTGAAGATGAAAACAATAGAGGATAATGTCCTTCATTAGATGACTTTAATATGGCCTTTTTTTAGGAAGGTTGGGTACCTTTATAAGGTGATTTTATTAAGTTTTGCCAGAGTTCTAGCCTAATAGTTTGTTGTGGAGACTGCCGAGTATGTATTTTACTTTTATTACTTGTCTAGGAAAGAGCATTCTTTTAAAACTAGAATGCTATGGATTTTAGGCCCATTTGTTTGGTGATTAGTAAATATTGGATATTGACTAAAGGTTTTCTTGAGGAGTTTAAGCATTGTTTGGACAAATTTGTGTGAAAGACAAGAATTTCTTACCATTGAAAATTTTGAAATCTATGGGGGATAAAGCATCGACCAAATATTGTAAGAGCTTTGGGAGATTGTGAAGGAGAATATCTATTTGAAGTATTTAATGGTTTTCTTTTAAGCCGGGTAGGTCATTCGCTCGGACGAATGAAACATACATTTGTTCGATTCCCGAAATGCCTCGAAAGAAAGTTCCCCAAATGATGTCATCTTTGAAGATTCAAGATTTATGTTTGTATAAATTGTTTATTATGCTTGTTATTTAATTTTTAATATTATTTTGATTTATTTGAAACGATCCCCGATTGTTAACAAATATGCCTTAATAAACATAGCTATGTTTGATAACAAATATCCCCGATTGTTGAATCCTGGGAGGTGTGTGCTCACGAAGGCTGTCAGCGCTTCAACACAGTGGGCAATTTCACCTTAGGAAATTGTGATTTCACAAGCCTCAATCGATAAGTCTATTTATTTACTATTTTCGCAATTTCCTCAGTAGAGTAATTTAATTATTTTTCCAACAATATTTACAAAATAATCATAAGGAATTTATATTTATCAAGAAAAAAAAATGAGGTAAAACTAGAAATACATAAATAAAAATTTATATATACTTATATTATGTCTATAATAATTTAAATATAATAACAATTAACATATTCAAGTATTCATTTAAATAAAGTTTAGGGTGTGTTTGGATACTCCAATTTCATGACATAGAATTGGAATTAGGGCATAATTTTTAGTTCTCTTGTTTGAACAGTACAAAATACTTAAATTTAGAATTCAACTAGAATTCTAAAGCCATACATTTGTGAAGGATAGAATTCTGAGCTGCTACTTGAGTTTTCTAAAACTAAATCCGTATGAATTCGATCAAAAAAAAGAAAACACGATTTCGCCTCTTCATCGCTTCCTCGTCGCTCTCCCAACTCACCCTCTCCTCCTCGCAATGATGTTGCCTCTCCTCTACCAATCCTCCACCAATAACTAGGGTTTCACCTCTCCTTTACCGATAGCTAGGGTTTTTCTTCACCTCGTGTTCATCTCTTCTCCTAGATACAACCCCACCGGTGCTTTGTACATTCCGCCAACATTTTTCAGAGCCATCTAAAGCTTATCCAAGTGAGTATACCTAGGGTTCTCTCTCAACCATGTATAAAGTTCTTCAAATTGGGTTTAAAGGAAAACCGAATCTATGTTTTTTAAAGAAAAATTACACCAAATACATGGTATTTGAATTTGTTATCATATAATTTATGACACACTTGTATGGATTTTATAATGTTATAAAGCTTTATTGTTTATATATTGTGCACTTTAGGTGTTTGATTTTTTGCTTGACTGAGTTTTGGTTTATTGTTCCCAAAAACTTGGAAAACTTATTCTCTGGCAACCTTGCTAATTTGGGTGGATGCTCAATGGAATCATAGTCCAAACTAGCAAATTTGGTGTGCTTTCTTGGCCTGAAAAATAGAACAACTTGCATTCCTTATTGTTCCCCTATTCTTCTATTTCTTTCTGATTGTACTTCAACATTAGCCCCAATAACTCATCATCACCACTTTTTAGGAATGGGTCGAATCCATGCAAATGATTTTTTACCTGCATTTTTCCATCTGAATCATATTTGTACAAGGTAAAGCTAGTAAAATTGATACAAGCTCTTTGGTTAAAATTGAAGTACTTATTTCCAATGTGTTTGGCTACAAAAGACATATATTTCTCTCATTATGTTGTGTTACGGAATAACTCTCCTCTCTACTCAGCCTTTATTTTCGCGATGTCATCAATTAAGTGTTTTCTTTTCTATTTGAAATATAATCAATCTTCCGAATTTACAATAATGAGGTTGAAATCAATAATTTTAACATATGATTAAACTTAAATAAAGAAGTAAATAGCTGCGTACTGTAGCTGTTGATGGAGTGATAATAGAAAGGTAGAATACAGGGCAGGATATCATCAGACTAGTTGATGGGTTTGCATCTTGCCTCTTTAGCAGTGAAGTACATGTGGTGTCTCCATGTGGGGATTTCCATTGAAACCTTGCCCTCCTAGTAACCTTTCCATTCTTGTTGGCCTAAACCACACCCAATTCAAAACTCTCCATCCACAATATCCTACTACACATCCAACTATAGCAAAAGCTACGGCAACACAATATGTTTTTTCTTCCATATTCTTCCATATTATTTATATCATAATCCCTTTATGACATAAATTCCTGTGTGCTGAATTTGTTTTGGTGTAGATGAGTTTATATATATATATATATTGTAGATGAGTTTAATCTTTTCAGTTGTATGGTTTTCTTATTATTAAGTGCTCTGTACCTTGTAAACTAATTCACTGATAGCTATATGTTTTACTTATTGGTTTGTGGCGTGTATAGAGATGAAGATGAATTGTTGAATAAACAAGGCCCTCAATATTTGGAGCTAAGATGGCAGACAGAAGTTAGTTCCAGCATATATGCCACACCCTTAATCGCTAATATTAACAGGTATGAACAGAGAATTCTCATAAATATTCACTTTTAAATTTATGTGTAAAATTTGAATGGTTCAATAGTATACAAATAAATGGAATATACAATTATAAGTAATATTAATTGAATTATCTATATTAATTGAAGGCTACAATTAGAAAGAAAGAATATCCTATAAATTTGTTTGTTCTTTGAAAGAGTAGGTTTTGGAGGGACCTATGTGAGTTGAGTAGTCACTGGGCACTCTGTTTCACATGAGCAGAACACATAGGCTATTATTGTTAGCAATTTAATGTAATTTTTGGATGCTTATGTTAATATTCTCTGATCATGTTACTTGTTATATATATATAGTCTGACTTTAATTAATTAATTAATTAAACATTTTGCAATGGTTCTGTCTCAGAGTTTTTGAGTTCCATTAATTAATTCCAATCCAATCACACCTTCCCTCAAATAGTAACTTCCAACAAGTGTCCATAATGCCCAGTCCAAGTCAAGCTCAGCAGCAAAACCAGCAAAGCAATTGAAGTACCTATTGTCATTAACATTAGTCCCCCTTTGGTCCACCCCAAACTCACTCACAAACAAAGGGTACCCTTTATCCAACAAAAACCCCGCCCTCCTCATGTTGTTGCCCACTACTTGCCCGCACACTTGGTTAGGGTTCCCAGTGGCCCACACGTTCCCGTCGGTGAAACCGTACCAGTGCAACTCGTAGACTAACTTTCCGGTGAACGTTAGGTTCACTGGCTGGTTTGTAAGGAAAGATAAATCTTTGTCGAAGTTGAGACCGGA
Organism: Lonicera japonica; assembly: GCA_021464415.1. Lineage (NCBI taxonomy): Eukaryota > Viridiplantae > Streptophyta > Magnoliopsida > Dipsacales > Caprifoliaceae > Lonicera > Lonicera japonica. Next base: position 318,208 of record JAKCWG010000907.1, read on the forward strand.
GAGTATGACTAGGACATCTGGGTTTGCTGAGTGAACTGCTTCGGCTCCTTTCTGCATGTACCTAGCATTATAATTAGATTGCCAATGTTACAAATACTGAAGACAGAGATAAAAATGTCTAGTTAATTAATTAGCTTGTTTGATAATATATATCTGCTTGTTAATTATACATACATGCATTACCTGTACCAATCATTGACATTTTGTTTGACCTCGAAGTTCATTTCTTAGGCAAAAGTACATTATTTATAGTAATAATATAGATATAAGAGCTATTACTTAATAATCTAAAACTAAAATACAACAACACATTCGTGCAAAAATTAAATAATAAATTAAAAGAAACTAAACTAAGGATACAACAAAAATTGCATTCAACTCATACCCAAAAAGAACGGAATACCAGTAGAATTCAGCCACTCACCTCCCTGTATAAAAATTCCCAACAGTAAACTGACTTGCCTCGATCGAATTAGTGATGACCCTATAGCCGGGCCATATCACTCTAGCACTTGTGTTTGAGCCCGGTCCCCTGTTCATATGCTCCCCATAATATAGTGTATTTAGTGCAAAGTTACCATCCCATTCCAACCACCCTGCCCCCTCAATTAAATCACCTAAATTCGATCTAAGATAAACGGTCCACAAATATGCTCTCCACGGTCGATCAAAGTACTTCCTAAATGACGACTGTACAGGAATTAAATCTGTGGCTGCAGCAACTTTGCAGTTTAATATTGAATTGCCAGTGTTTTGATTAGTATCCAATAAATATTTGAACCCTACTCCCAATTATGTTCAAAGGAAAGAATTTCACTTATTTCACTTTTCCTTTTGTAATGTTTCGGAACTGAAGTTTGTTGTTTGTCTAATTGCCTTTTTAGAGGATATATTGAAAGATTCTGCACAATACTGCACAGTATTACTTTTGAAATATGGCTACATACAATCAACTTTTGTGGGAAGATCCATTTAGGCAGGAGTAATGTATAGGAAAATGCATAATTAGGGATACAAATATTCATAATGTTCCAATAATTCTTGGGAGAAAATTCGAGGACAATGATGCACCAACAATAGATTTTTTATGAAGTCTGCTCATGATGGACCTCTTCCACATTAAAATAATTCTGAATTTTGTGAAGTTTCTGCATCAATCCTGTTTAACTCCGCATATAATATTTTTGGTTCTTCTCTACAGGCTGTTGCTATTAATTGCTTGACTGCAGCTCTATCTGCCTCGCCTTCCTCATTGAAAGTCAAAGATACTTTTCAAGAAGAATTATCAATAGGTTAGATTTTTGTATCTATGTATGATCTTTTTGTGGAGCTAGTAAATATTATAATTTTTGTGTTTGGTGCCCCATAGTATTATATGATGTAGAGTTCATACAGCATGTTTGATTTTTTATTTTTTTTGCTTTCTCCTTCGACTTCTGGGGTTGGGGAGGCAGACTTGCATCGATCTCTCAGTAATGCACTGCACTCTCGTTGAATTTTGAAATTAATTACCCATTCATAGCACAGTGGTTAGGACGAAGTTGCTTTCTTACTATTAATTTCTTATCTTTGATGTTAGTAATTTATATAAAAATACTAATTATTAGTTCATATTTCTCTTTATTTGATATATTTTTTTCATTGGAATAGTCTACAGTTTATGATTTTCACTGTTTGCTTATGATCTAGTTATAATTAGATGTGGTATGTTATATGAGTAGTTATTACAAGGAGTTTTTTGAGCTAATTTGGACTTCTGATAGTTTATTTTAATTAATGTTGACTTAAGTATAATGTATTTGAACTTAATTTTTTTTTAGAGCATATGTGAAATCTTGTTTTTTTTTTTTTTTTAATTTGCCTAGATACATGAGAATGCTACAGGTTTATATAATATATGTGTGTGTATATATATGTATGTATGTATATGAAGAGCAAAATCTAATACAAAAAATAATGCATTTGTTTTGTCAAATGTTGCATTATTTATTAGATTAGTGAGCATTTAAAGAGTGCATTCAAATGTAGTGTAAAACAAAATTTTTTTTGTTGAAAATCAAATGAATTTTACAAATTAGCCAAACAAGCAAAATTGGAATTCTAATGGAATTCTAAATGAAAACTACATTATATCCAAACAATGGTATTTTAATTCTATGGTATTCAAATTCTTAGAATTGCAATACCATAGAATTCCAATTCTATTAGAATTCTAAAACCGTGTTACCAAACACCCCCTTATTGTTATTTGCAACATACTAAATTGACACAAAACATATTTCAAAAGTGCGCTACTTGAATTTACTACTTTTAAAAACTCATGAAATACGTAATATACCTATCACATCCCATAAAACAACTCATAATATATTTGGTGGATACATCATTTAAAAGATTACAATCTCCTTAACTTGTAGCATTTAGTTTTGGAAATCAAAATTTTATTTGATTTTGAATTTCGAAAACAGATGAATCATTTAAGACATTACCTAAAATTTAGGAAGTTTAAAATATAGGAAGATAATTGATTTCTATACAAAAGACAAAGTTAGGCTTGTTTTTCAATCTTAATTTTACAATTTTATTTTCTGTAAATTAAAACTTAAAGCGGTGATTTTGTATCAATTCAAACTTTAAAGTATCTAATTCAGAAAATATTAATAATTCTATATCACTTCAAGTAACAAGAAAAATAAAATATTTTATTGATCTTGTATAATTTTAATATTGGAGGGGTTAATAATGTAATTTTATAAATCAATCAAAGTGATACTTTCAGGTTTAAATTGATACGAAATCACTATTTTAAAATTTAATTTGTAAAAATTGAAATTTTGAAGTTAAGTTTGTAAAACAAGCCGAAGTTTGAGATTATTTATATAATTAACAAAATATATTGAGTTAAAATTTGGACGAAATGTAAACAAGTTGTGCACTTAAAAGCAGTTAATTAAATTGAGGGGTAACTTGAAACTATGAAGAAAGTTTGGGATACAAATTAGTAATTTACTCAAAGAAAATTGATCTCTTTACTCCCCTCCTCCCCCTCTCTCTTCCCTTCGTTATTTTCACTTCCTCTCCCTCTTCTCTCTAACCCACTCAAAATCGACTGTCAGTCTGCACGAATTCATCCAAATCAAACCCTAATCTGCTCGAACTCACCAAATCAAACCCTAATCTGCTCAAACCCACTCAAAGAGTCGTCTCTCAATATTCGACTTTGGACCTAATAATTTGAGGTGCGTAATCGATTTCTCTCTCTAGCCTATTTGAATTTGAGGTGGGTAATTTCATAACTTGCACATATAATTTACTACCTATCTTTCCATATTCATTACAGCCCCAATGTAATATATTTAGGGCTTTGTTTATGATTCATTTGGGTGTTTGATTAATCATGGTTTTTAGGGCTTTGTTTATGATTCATTTGTTTTGAATTTGAAATGATTTTTCCCTTTTCCAACTGGAGAAAAAACATAGAATTAGAAGTGCTGTGGGTGTGTTTGACTGCAGTTTTTCCCCACGGGAGATGCTCGAAATTTGTTGTGGCCTGTGGGTAGAGTTATACACATATACAAATATATGTGTACATTATAATAATCCATTCTACAGCCAACCATAACTTTCAGTTCCAAATATTATTTGGAATTTTGAAATGCTGCATGCTGTTAATTCTGTAGCCTTGTAGATGGTATTTCTTTTCTTATCTATTTGTCAAAGGAATTTTAAATTTACATGAATGGAATTAGTCAATTAGGCTATTTGAAGACTGATAATGCAGGTGGGATTAGTTAAAAATGCTTAACAACCGATTCAATGAATTGTATTATTTGAAGTTAGAATTCACGATCTTTGTTTAAGGGAGAATAGTTTTACCTATTGAGTTACCGATTTTTTTTCCCTTTCTCTTTTGTCTTAAAATTAATTAACATGCTCTTCTCAAAAAAATTAATTAACATGCTGGATGCATAGAAAGAAGGTACGCATCAGATGAATTCAATCCTCCTTTTAAAATTAAATCCAAACTTTTAGTCAATCATGTGGCGTATATAAAACGAATGTGTTATTTATTTCGATGATATATTTCATTTCACTAATATATACATGAGTTGAACTCAGACGGGTAATAAGTAAGTTAAAATTTTAGTTAACCATTAGGCTACTGATGTTAGAGTAGGCAGATGTTCTTAAGAAAGACAGAGCTGATCTTCTTTTCATAGTTAGTTCAAGGTCAAGGACACATGTACGTGTATAATGTCATTTTTCCATGTAAGCAATGCAATTTCTTCTCCTCTTTACAGAAAAAAGCATCATTAATTAATAGAAACAGGTTGAGTATCTATTGTTTTGCATTCATTTTTGAAGGTGTTAGATTTTTTGGGTTCTTAGATTTCCATTATAATTATCAATATGATTTATTACGATTATTGTTGGAGTGCAGGACCTTTGACCTTATGTCTATGTTTGATGTAATGGTTATATATCAGATAGTTGAACATTGCCTTGTTTGTGTAGGGATTCCCATCATGCTAAGGGCTCAAAGCAGCCATCAAGTTTACAAATTTTATTTTATGAATTAGTAATTTTCATAAATGAAATGGGGTTGCTTGGTTGAAAAGTTTGTTATATTCAAACGAACAACATTTTTTCAGAACTAAACAAACAGTTTTTTCGATTTCAGTTTTTAGTTTTTTTATCAAACGCCACCTAAAATTTTGAGTTACTGATTGATATTATTAGTCTACACTTCTTAGTGGGTGGTTTAAAAGTATGTTATTTCATTTCTAACCAATACATTTAGCAGGATTATAATAGCGCTGGTGGGAAAAACTTTTTTTGTGCTTCCATCAGATGGAGGAGACACGATTTTTCGACAAAATGATGATTAATCTTCGTTCAACATGCAAGTATGTGTTCTCCATTTTCTCTTATGGATTTCATATATATATATATTATTTATATTTATATACAATTATACGGTGCTTTTCGAGTGTAGGTTGGCCAATTTGAGGGGTCAAATGCATGCATTTTTTGATACATATATATATATATCAATTTTGTAAACCCGCTTCCCCGTTGAATTTTTTGATGGAGATAATCAACTAATCATGGAGATCATTTGATACACAAATATATATGTATATCAATTTTGTAAACACACTTTCCGGTTGAATTTTTTGATGAAATTTGATGGAGATAATCTCCTAATCATGGAGATCATCTCTGCCAAGTTTCATCAAAAAATGCATCCATTTGACTCCTCAAATTGGCCAATTCGTTTGGCTGGTCCGTGAACAGTTATCTGCACTTGAGCTTTCCCTTGTATATGTATGTTTTGTAAACCTCATTTTAGCAGTCTAGTGTTTGATTGTTGTGTGTGTTCCTGTCAAATAAGAAGATCTTTTGCATTTTTTGGTATTTTTCGTCTTCTTTTTCCTACCTTTTCATTAGTGTTCAATTGTTCATATAATTTGTGCAACTCTCACCGCCTTTCAGTTTAATTTTGATGTACTTTAAGCCACATTATTTATTCTTTTGCACAGTGGTCAGCACTATTTATACTGCTTTATGGTTTTGCAGTTCTCGCTTTTGGAGTTCTGGTCGTGTTATCTTAAATTTCAATTTTCCTTTTTCAAAAATTTCTTCTCAGAACAAGGATTACGCACTTCCGTGCACTCAGATGAGAAGGAGAATGTCCATGTCTTCATTTGCTCACATGGAAAGAGAAAATTCAAAATTAAGATTTGGACACAATTTTTCTATTACAGTAATAGGTGACTATATTGGCATAATGAAAATTAATAGTTAATGTTTTTAATTTGAGTTCAAATGGGGTGCTAAATTAAACGGAAGGTTCTAAACTCTGTGTTTACAATGGAATCCTCTGGATTGTTACATAAAACTACCTTATATGTTGTTGAAGGACCCACTAGCCTCTCAGAATTTCTCTTCATTTTTAATTACACATGTTCTAATATCAAATTCCATTGTCTATAAAAATATATATTAGGTATTATACTGGTTATCCGAAGGATCTTGGGCCGTCGAGGGTTATTCATTTTTCCTCGGAGCGTGAGTTTGTACAGCTTCTACACGAAGGTCATCCCGTGGTTGTTGCATTTACCATAAGGTGATTTCGAGATTGTTCTTTTTCATTTTATTAATTTTTTTTATTCCCTCTGTTTTATTCTCACATATTCATTACACTGACTATCTAGTTCCACACATTTATTTTGGATGTTACAGGAGTAATTACAGCAGACATCTAGATAGAGTACTGGAGGAAGCTGCTGCGGAGTTTCATCCCCGTGTAAAATTTATGCGTGTAAGTTACTTCTGGTGAATAAGTTTATTTCATGGACATTTCTTTGAGGATAATCTGTTCTAAGATAATACATCTTTACCTCCTTGTTCTCACACATTTACCCTAATAAATGTTGGGCCTTTTGAATTCCCCCCATATGTAACGTGAAATTAGACTTACCCCCACTGTTTTCATAATCATTAAACTTTGCACACTACATGCAGGGGGATCTCAAAGTATTACGCAAAAATTGGGGGCAATGTCAAATATTTTAATGTAATCCTTTCACTTAATCCTCTGTTTTTTCGCGATTCTTTGAGATTTCTCTGCATGCAGGGGGCAAGTCTTAATTATTACAAAACAGCAGGCAAATCTAGCTTCACATATAAAATGGGGGAAAAGTCAAAGATGCCCATAAATGTAAAATTACACTTCCAGATTCTTCTAGTGGTTGCGTGCCTGTATATATGTTCAAAAGTACACATGTTCAAGCAAATACCTCTAAAACTTTTCCTTGATCACATTGGGCTCTCATCTTCTTCGATCAATACATTCTTGATAATCTTTTCCATATAAAATTTTATTTTCTTCTGATGGTGTTTTCAGGTCGAGTGTCCAAAATATCCTGGGTTTTGTATATCACGGCAAAGAACGGAATATCCATTTGTTGAAATATTTTATAGCCCAGAACAAGTACGTATTACTTGTCATTTATGGTATATGTTATTTATCTAATTTTATTTAGTCCAAGTTTTACTATATTATGTGAGTGCCTTCATTTTTTAAATTTGTTATTAATTTGGAAAATGTAACTGCATTGTAGTTTAAGGTGCAGAGTTCTAGAACTGCGTTTGCTAAATGTAAAATTACAAATTGCACTTCTTTTGGGTGATCAATTCATTTAAGATTCTTTTAACTAGTACTCACTCAGAAATGCCAAAATGTTTTGCCTAAAGAATATGAGACAAACATGCCAAAATTGCACTTCTTTTGGGTGATTTTTTGATTGTGGAGTTGGTTCCTCGAACAACTTTTTTAAATCTTACGTTGATAGGAACTAACCAATTCCCTCCCCCCTCTTGTCCCATTAGGAAGTTTGAGAATAATGAAGACTAGGGGAAGATATAAAGGAAATAAGCAACTCCCTCTCCCCTCTTGACTTTCTTTGACATATTTGCGAAGATGGAAAGAAAAGTTCTTTCTGGTGTTAATGAAGTTGGCCGTGGCCATTTTAGGGTTATTGTGTTGTTAAATATCTTCACTGAGGTTTTGTTGGTTAGAGAGGTCTTTTTGATGAGGAAGACATAAAAGAAGGGTTTTTTCAGTGTCATAGAGGATAATGCCCTTCATTAGATGACTTTAATATCGCCTTTTTCGAGGAAGGTTGGGTACCCTTAAAAGGTGATCTTATTGAGTTTTGCTAGAAGTCTAGGCTAAAAGTTCGTTGTGCAGAGTATGGATTTTACTTTTATTACTCATCTAGGAAAGAGCGTTCTTTTAAAACTAGAATGCTATGGATTTTAGGCCTCTTTGTTTGGTGATTGGTAAATATTGGATCTTGACTAAAGGTTTTCTTGAGGAGATTAAGCATTGTTTGGACGAATTTGTGTGAAAGACAAGAATTTCTTACCATCAAAAATTTTGGAACCAATGGGAGATAAAGCACTGGGTCCAAATATTGCAAGAGCATTGAGAGATTGTGAAGGAGGATATCTATTTGAAGTATTTAATGGTTTTCTTTTAAGCCGGGCAGGTGAATGCTCGACTAATGAAACATACATTTGTTTGATTCCCCAAAACGCCTCGTTTCTAATGAGAAAGAAAGCTCCCAGAATGAAGTCATCTTTGAAGATTCGGGATTTATAATCAGTTAGTCTTTTAACATGTTTGTATAAATTGTTGTCCCTTTGACGAGTTATCGAAGCAGCCATCAATTCTATTCTTCCAAAGCTCCCAACAGGTATAAACAGGAAGGACCCGGCCCAGTTAAATTGCTGTGAAGTAACGAACTGGACATGGAAATTAACCAGTCATTGACTCTAAGATGCACTAAAATAGCCGAGGTAGTAATTCCCAGCTTCAATTGAGAATGCTTCCTATATGCTTAGCTGAATCACAATTAAGAAAGACCCAAGGTCCTGTCAATAAAGAAATGGAAAATGATTAAAAAACGCTTTTTATGAGAAGTTGGAGAAAGAGATGGGTGATATGGTGAGATGTTTATCTTTTCCTCTTAATTCATGGAAAAGTTTCTTATCCATGGCTCAAAGAATTGTTTTCCATGCACAAACTGAAAAACTAATAGAACATCTCACCAAAGCAGTAATCTCTTTACTTCTCTTGAAATTTAGTCGCATTTTTACTCATTTTCCAACTTTTTTATCAAACGCACCCACGTTGAATAGACTCTTCCAAGTTCTAAGGGCTTTTGCCGCAAATGCATTTTGAAGTAAGTTGAAACTGTATTATCTTCAGTCTATCATTTAGAGAGACCCTTTGCTGAAGCAATCGGCACATAAGAATAGAAGATTTACCGGGGATAAACTTATACCAGATTGGGATCTTAGATTCATGTGATTTCTAGCTTTTATACAAACATTGCATATTGATGCTGTAGAAAATCCACCTTGAAGGCTCCATTTGATAACAACATGGAAAAGGAAAATAAAAACACTTGATTTGGATAAGAAGTTGGAAAATAAGTTGAGGCATGTCATGATATGCACTCCATCTCATGCTCATTTTTATGAGTAAATGTCCTTCATCCTTCATTATTTTTTGCGAATTTTTTTTCTTCCACTACCACCAAAGAAAATTTCTCTATGGAAAAAGCCACAAAAGTAAGAAGATCTCATCACATGTCTCTACTTATTTTCCAACTTCTCACAAAAATCAACTGTTTTTATTTTCCTTTTCCATGTTATCAAACGGACCCTAAGAGTTGGTTTCCAAATGCAAACTTTCTTGCCATCAGTTAATGAAGCTGCCATATTATTCACTTGGATACTATCAAAATGGGGCCGAAGCTGCAATATTGAAATTTTAATCTGTTCAATAAAACCAACAAAATCATGGATTGCAAGTTCTTGAAGCTCAGCTGGAGGATCATAAAGATCAATAAGCTTCTGATCACCAACCCATTAATCCTTCCAACAATTGATAGAGCCATTCTCAGCAACGCAACCAATATAATCGGCAATTTTTCTTCTTCTGAAAAACAGTGATAAACACAATAACTTGATTTCTAGCAACGGGAACTGAGGACCCAACAATGAAACAACTTTTTTACTTGTGAACCAAATTCCCAGATGGATATTCATATTGGACAATAAATTCCATGAGATTCTTAAGAGGAATGTTCTGGTACCATTTGCAAATATCAACAGGCCATCACCAAAGGCCAAGTGTGATACAATAGCCACAAAAGGGACATACTTTCTTGCTTTGAATCAGATTGTTTAAACCGCTACTTACAACTTCAGTAGCCACAATAAAGAATACCTCTAAAGGATCTAAAATATCCTTGAGCTTGACCATTAACAATAACTGAAAACCAACAGTTTGAGATTAATCTCCAGACAGCATCAATAAAGTGTTGAACCCAAATTTTCTAAGCACCTTCATTATGAACAACTAGAAAATTCTGTTATTAGCCTTAGCAAATCCTATTTTCAATGCAAAATTATAATCTCTAACTTTGGACTCCAGCTTCTGAAACATTTCTTGAGTTAATAAAATATTGTTGGTGGTGCTTCTTACCTAAGCAAAACCACTTTGTTCAAGCGAAATTATCTTCTAGGAGCAAGTCTAGAAGTTGAAATTTTAGATATGATTCTAACATTGAAATTTGGTCTTTGCAATGGTAGCAATTAAGGTATTTGTCCAGAATCTAGGAAGACTATTAACTTGAAAAAACTAATGAAGGGCTTCCACTAAATCTTCTTTTGTAATATCCCAGCAAGTTTTATAGGGAATTCCATCGAATCCATCAGGGTCAGCATTACCTTCAGGCTTCAGCATGCCTACTAAACTAAAGACTGTTTGATATTTGTCCAGAATCTAGGAAGACTATTAACTTGAAAAAACTAATGAAGGGCTTCCACTAAATCTTCTTTTGTAATATCCCAGCAAGTTTTATAGGGAAATCCATCGAATCCATCAGGGTCAGCATTACCTTCAGGCTTCAGCATGCCTACTAAACTAAAGACTGTTTGATAGATCTCTCATAAAAGACTCATTAGCTGCTCAATCTGCAGTTAATTGTTGCGTATACTACTCCACCCATTAGCAGCCATATCGTCCTTTGAAGTAATTCAGCTCTCCCTCATTGTTTTTAATTGGATGAATTTTTGCCTTCCTCCTCTTATGGTTTGCTACAGCACGATTTTTTTTTTTTTTTATTTATATCCCCTTCATCACTTCATGGACCCACTTGAGATTAGTCCTCTGCTTCCAAAAGTCATCATGGGCAAGGTAGTTATCAAGACTAGTCTTTTGCTTTATTAAGATTCTCATTACTATCCCCAGAGACACCCATCTCCATTTTAAGCTTGGGATCAGAACTTTTATTTTCCAATGCTTTAGAATGTTCTGAATATTCTTGCGAAAACTTGTATTTATTCCACTCAATAAGTTTCTTCATTAATCTACTCAATTTTGCCAAACTTGTTGAGTCACTGTTCTGATGTTGGGCGCCTTCTGTGTTTTTGGGTTTTGCAAAATGTTGGGTGCATCCTACTTGTTAGGATTGTTCTTCCATAAACTTTTGGGTATGCTAGACAGAGACATGCTTTTGGATTCGTTAAAAGTGTGGTGTAGTTGTAATTACTTGGGCCATATGGAGAGACAGGAAGACCTTTGAAGGCTAGTATGTTCGTTTTCAGTTTTCACCTGTTGGAGAATGGAGAATAGGGTGATACTTTTCGTCCCTTCGATCCCCTTTCTGAAGTATGTATATATATAGAGTTGGTACTTATTTGTTTGAAAGGATCATTGTCAATGTTCTAAAAATCGCTAGGCGTTCCTAGGTCGGCGAGGGGGGGCCTAGCGCCTAGGGGATTAATCGGTCAAACGATTTTTTATTAAAAATATTATTTTAAATAACATAATACTAACAAAACATAATATACCTTTCAAATTAACATTAATTTTCCAACATCCAACCAATAAAACATGCATTTCAACAAAATAAACAAGTTCAAACAATCAAACCCAAGTGGACATCCCAAAATACAGCCGGAGAGGAGAGGAGGAGATGGAGATCAGAGACTGAGAGGAGGAAGATCAGGAGAACGGAATTAGGTCGACTGAAAGAGGGCTAGCTAATAAACATGTTTTTTTTAATTTTTTTATTTTAACATGAAACTACGTTGTTTTGAAGGAAAAATAAAAAGGAAAAAATCGGCGCCTAGCCCGCCTAATGACCGCCTAGCCCGCCTAATGGGAGCCTAGCGCCTAGGCACAAAGGATTAGCCCTAGGCCGGGCGGCGAGGTACCGATTTCCGCCTAGGCCCTATTTTAGAACACTGATCCTTGTCCTCTTGCTCGTGTAATCTCGTCTGCTTTTTAAATAAAGTGTGGCAGTATGGCCAGAAAGTTTGCAAGTAGTTGTCGACTTGTCGTGAAGAATGGAAAATAAAATTTCTTATTTTCTTCGCCTTTTTATTCTCGAGTCTTGACCAAGCAAAAGAGATTCTTAAGATCAACTTCTATAATTATATTCTTGTTTTCTTTAGATGACTAAAAAAGCATAAATAAGATTTCTTATTTTCTCCACCTTTTTTATTCTCGAGTCTTGACCAAGCAAAAGAAATACTTAAGACCAACTTCTATAATTATCTTCATGTTTTCTTTAGATGACTAAAAAAAGCATCATTTTTGTGGCATTTTTCTTATTGTAGGTGCTCGTTCATTGGATGGTTGTATGATTTTTCTATTATAACCTTCGGTATTGATTCTTAGGGTGTGTTCGATAACTTGGAAAATAATTTGATTATGCGGGACTGTACTACATGGAGGATGAAAACTTAGGGTGGAGGCAGTTTTTGAATCCCATGGAAAATGGAAAAATTAGGCTATAGCAGGGAAATTAGTTACATGGAAAATTATGCAATCAAACACTACTAAAGATGCAAAACATGAAATATTGAGTTTTTTTCAGTGGAAAATAAGTGTTATCAAACATACCCTTAATGTTTTAAAACATGCTTATGGATTCCCATTCAATGTTCTGTATTTGTATTTGTTTGTGGTGCAGGTGGCTAACCAAGGGCGGGTTGCTGATCCAAATATAACAAAATATTCCGTTAAAGTTTTACCTGTGAGTTTTTTAAGCCTTTTGCGATTTTAACCAACTCTCTATTCACTCTACTACTAATGTTCATGCTATTTCGAACTGAGATTGTTCCTTTTCTGCATTTTATAGAACTCAATACATAAGAAGGGGAAAAAAAATTATTCATCAGATCCAGTTTATATACTACTGCTTTTATTTTCTATCACTCCCTCTGTCTCAAAAAGACAGTCACACTTTACTTTGGTACGTTTTAAGGAAACAACTAATTTCAACATAATCAATGGTCAAGAACTCAACTCATTTTCTATTGTGAGATATGGTACATTGATTATATATTCATGTTCCAAAAGGGGAACGAAATTATCAATTTGAGACGTACTGAAAAGGCAAGTGGGACTATATATATTAAACATGAGTAGGAGTTGACGGTTATGTTTTGGTACACACTTGAAATTACTAAACTACCCTCTATTACTTATTGAGTAACTGCCTAAATGGCCACTAAACTTTCGAGCCAGTACCACTTTGGCCATCGAACTTTAAAACCACTTTGGCCATCCAACTTTGGAGCGAGTACCACTTTGGCCATTAGGTTCAATTTTACCATTAAATTTGAAGGAATGAACTTCATTTGTGGGTATTTTGGTCATATTGCAACAAAACACCCTTCTCTCTTATAATTTCTTTCAAAATGAAATAAACAATGTGCATAAAACAGAGCAATATTTCAAAAAAAAAAACCCTTAAATGAAGTCATGTGCCTCGCACATGGCTTCTTTACATCCAATTTAATTGCCAAATTGGAAGGAAATTAAGGGGTGGAATTTTTGTACCGAAAACCGACCAAATTGAACTGAAATTCATGGTAACCGAACCAAAGTGTTTTGGTTGGTTACCAATTAGTCAGTTATCTACCATCTTTGGTGCCGGTTACGGTTTTGATATGTTAAGAGTTTCGGTTTTAACTTTTAACCGAATTGACTGACCAAACTAAAACTCCTCAAATATCATACCTTATACTTATGCATATGTGATTGGTCGAGTCATCTTCACATGGATTGGGCTTAGCAACCGTCGATTAAAAATCAATCCGTGGCTCACTAACATATTAATTATTGAGCCTTTTGGTTGGCCTGGTCAAAAACAACTCATTCAATTTTTCTTTATCTACTTCTTACTCTTCCTATTCTTCTATCTTCAACCTCTTCTTCCTCTTCTGCATCTCTTTTTCACCCAAATGCATAAAATAACACCAGTGCAAAATGTTTAACACCAAAGGAAAAAACTTGAAAACTTTAAACTTTATTAAGAGACAGTAAAGAGAGGCTGAAATGATGAGATTTAGAAAGCACCTCCTTCGATTAGGAACCAGTGGAAGATGGAGGTAGGGAAGAAGTGGAGGTTCTTGTGTATCTCTCTCTCAACCCTTTTCCTCTTTTAGTTCCCAATCTTTGTTTTGTTTTGTGCTTTTTTTTTTTTGGATTTTAAAATTTATATCTCCTAAAATCTCCTAAATTTTGAAATCAACATGAACAAATCAAAATTGCGTGGTTTCTTTTTTGGTTTGATTGATATAATGGTGAGAGTTTTGGGAGTCATGCTTTGACGATGATCAACAAATTTAGACTAGTAGCTATGAAGAATTTAGCAATGCCTTGATGGTTTGCTGACCCTGAATAACGTTCTTGTTCCTTTTTCATTTCATTTCTTTCTTGTTTTCTTCTTTGGTCAGTTTATATGAACTACAAACTGAACCAACTGATAACTTCGGTTAAATTGAGGCTTGGTTTACCGATCACATTGGTCTGGTAACGGTTTTCGATTTATATGAACCAAAGTGGTTGGTTAGGTTACAAACCGACCATTTTGGTTCGGTAACCGAACCATTGCCACCCGTAGAAGGAATGGTTAAAGTGCTACTCACTTTAAAGTTGGATGGCCAAAGTGGTTCCTTTTATAGTTTGATGGCCAAAGTGGTACTGAATCAAAAGTTTAGTGGCCATTTGGGCTGTTTACTCAACAAACAGTATTACATGTTATTAAAATAGCTGGCAATACAAATAACGATTTGAACCATAGCCAGCTATACAAAGGAAATATTACTTGGAAATGATTTGAACCGTAGCCCGCTATACAAATAGCATCTCAACCACCTCAACAAATAGTATTGCATGTTATTAAAATGTATTGAAATTCTACCAAGTATCAAGAATTATAATGTATAATATTGCACACACGTCAAATGTTACTCGGTTTAGTTTCTTATACTACGACATTTTACATTTTGTCATTTTTTTTTGGGTGGTATAAAATGTATATCTGATAAATCCTTTTTTTTTTGCCCTTGCATTACAGTTCAACTATGACCTCAGTTCCTATGGATTTCGAGAATATTTCAAGCGCCATGGCTTACAGCCAACTGATCCAAAATAAACTCGGTGCGGAGCTAGTTTTGTTTTTATTGTTTGTAATCAAATTACTAAATATATTTACCATTATTTGGGTGGTCACACTAGTTTTTGTAAAATTCTTCCTTGAACATCTGATTTTCAATTCAAAATATGAATTGGCATTTATCATCGGTTTGATTCAAAGTCGTTTGTCAAGACTATAATCATTTAGGGCAAGGCTGATAACTTATATAGGAAAGAACAGAATTTATTTTGCATGAAAAAAAAGAGAAAAATTGAGCATTTTCCATGGAAAAGAAGTTATGAAAATATGTAACATTGTTGTAGTATGTGTGATCATGTTCTTGTTGCAATCATGAAAACATATTGCACAAGCATTGAATGTGTAGCGTTGGCATTTCTTCAAGTTTGTTAGCGCAATAAAGTTATAAGCCAAACTCGCAAACTTCGTGTTGTGTTCTTGTTGAACTGTATATCATTTGACTATCATTGTTATTAACGTGTACCCTCTATCTCTGTCTTTTGATTTTCAATTTCAAGGAGATAGATGAGGAAGCTTTTTATCTGCAAACATACTTCGATTTTTGAGGTTTTTATAACCACTTGTGATATGTAATTTGTATGATGAAAGTATACGCTGCACTTTTGAAGTATAAAAAAAATGGAAAATGCTCCTCACCTACAAATCTAAAAAAATTAAAACAAAAAACCTAAAACAAACAGATATATAATTGATAACATTAAATAACTAACTTCTCAAAAAGTGTGAAAATGTAATAATGGCTGTGGCCACGCTATAAGAAAATTTTAGTACATAACATTAAAATAGTGAAAGTTAATTGGTCATAATTGCAGAAGCCCCTACTAGTTATTTATAACCGATTTGAAATAGATACGGTAAAATAAATGGACATTTTGATTGATGAGAAAATATTAAAAGTTAATCAATATATTTTTGTTGGATAAACCCAAGGAATTGTTAAAGCGGTAATGGCGAACTTTTAAACTTTGTGGGTTTAATTCCTTGCAGTGAAACTTTTTTTGTGAGTGTTTAATTCCTTGCAGCGATTCCCTACAGCTTGGATAAATTCAAGGGATTAGCTTGAGTGCTTCCGAACACAATAATGATACAATTTTTAGTGTTTTATCTCCAAACGGTTTTGCTTTATATTTTAACTTCCCACCTACTATTTTGGACCAGTTTTTATTGCTCATTTTGTTTACTCCAATATTTTACATATTAAACACCAACCACAAAACCATCACGGTAGATTATAAAATTAATTATATCCTACCAAAAATGAACAAAAATATAAAGTAATGTCATGCCAAATAACATAATGCAGCAAACTTTATATAATCAAAATTCATACAAACCCTCAAAACTCATCATATAATAAAATAACACTTGTGCAATGCAAAAAAAATTCAATTGGTTAGCTGTTGGATGATACATAATATTTTCTCCATATTAAATTAATAGTTTTATTTTTCTTTTTGAATGTTTAAATTTTAATTGCCTTATTTCTTTTTCGAAATATAACGAATGAATCGGATCTTGTAGTAAAAAATTATATTCTTGACTATTGATTAAGTTGAAATTATGTTTAACATCTAAAAAAATACCAGTCAAAGTATAATTATTATTTTACTATATACTCTCCTGACAAATTAGAACTAGCATATTAAATAATTTAAAATAAATGTAATAAATGATACATTTTGATTAATGAAGACAATTATGATAAAAACATTTTAAGTTTTATTGAACTGGACGAATTAGTACTGAATTGACTAGATTTATAAGAGATTCGTAACATTTTGATTAATGAAGACAATTATGACAAAACATTGTAAGTTTTATTGAATTGGACGAATTAGTACTGAATTGACTAGATTTAAAAGATATTCGTAATAAAATAATAACAACATTAAGTTTGTGTGCGTTGCTATTGTGTTCAATGGCATTAAGTTCCTGTTGTGTTCAATGGCATGGCATTGATCAACATTTCTCCAGGATGTGGATTTGATTTTGTGCTTCCCCATGTTTAGTACTATCTCGTGATGTTCAGTATTTGTCCGGGATCTGGACAATCACTCAAATCAATGTTGCCGAATTTTAAGTTCTAACATACTGTTTTGGACAAGTTTTTATTACTGATTTTGCTTACTCCAATATCTCACATGGTAAATACCAACCACAAAAACATACAATAATATAATGTCACGCCAAAAAAAAAATGGAAAATAAAATCAAGGTTTCTTCATTTTTGTACGCACTATCTTGCATGTGTTAAGAGAAAGATAACACTTTTGCAATGTGGCAAGCTTGATATAAGCAAAGCTCATACGAAACCTCAAATAGTCATCATATAAGGTGCATGACTTTTTTTTTTTTCAATTAGTTAACTGTTGAATGATACATAATATTTTCTTCGTGTTAAATTAATAGTTTTATTTTTGTTTTTGAATGTTTAAATTAATTGTCTTGTTTCTTTTTTGAAATATAATGAATGAATCACATATCATAATAAAAAAAAATATACTCTTGACCATTGATTAGTTTGAAATTATGTTTAAATTCTTAAAAAAATACCAAAGTAAAAGTAGAATTATTATTCTACATTTCTACTATATCCTCTCTTCTCAAATTAATATTACCTCATTTCTTTCCGGTGTCTCTCCAATCAATAGTTTCATTTTCTTACAGTGATATAATCAACGAACCAACTCTCACAATGAAAAATATGTTGTATTTATAACCGTTTATTAGGTTGAAACTTAAGTTCTCCTGATTAAATTGTTAAAGTTGAAGTGTGACTATAAAATATTTGTCAATAATTTTCAATGAATCCTTTTTCTCAAAAGAATAAAGTTATACAGAGCAAGTATTGAAAAGGGAAATGTTGCTCGGTAAGAAAGCAAGTTCTACTATCATTGTCAATGCGCATTGAGTCTTGTTGCCGTAGTCTATCGTGGTGGGATATTTGTAAGAACCACCGTAAGTTTACAAGTGCTCGTTAAGTCTTGGGGCATGCCCAAACTCTAAACTTGGACAGCCTAGTCTCAAATACTTACATAGATTGCACTCGTAGCTATAAATTTATGATTAAGTAATTTAGGGTGGGCAAAGTGTAAATTCTTCTCTCAAATAAAAGTGGACAAAGTCTCAATTATTATATACTTTTAAGTAAAGACTAAAAACAATAAATATAGCTTTTTGAAAATTAGATAAAAATATACATAAGTTGACTCTTTTCTTTATAATTATTTAATTTGTATGGTGAATGTATGGGTTGCACTTTTAAAAAATACCAATATACAGGCAAGAAGAAAAAAATTGGACCAAACCACAAAAGGCCGGTCCTTCAACTGTGTGGGCTGGAGAATCGCTAGGTTCCGGGGTTTAAATAGTGACAATTTTTTAGTGAATTAAGGGCCTCAGTTCTACCCTTTACCTTTATTTGGTGACAGTGAAATGACCTAGTTTTAAAGTTAGAATTATAAGGACTTAATTAATCAAAAAAAGTGAAGTTCCACATCAGCCAAGTTTTAATTTCTGTCTTTTTTTTTTTTTTTATATTTCCAAGATACTATTACACTTCTACTAATTCACTACTGATCCTCTACACTTCTCCCACTTATTCTCTCTTCAACTCTTGTTGAATTACATTAATTATTTTTTTGAAGAATTTTTTTATTCTTTCTCTCTCTTCTACTATAAAAAAAAATATTGAATCTCACAACTTTTGCCGGCATTCTGGGAAAATCTACTATAACAAAAATATTGAATCGCACAACTTTTGCGTTCGATATATGCACCCTTTATCCCTTACTCATCAACCATTGCGCCAAAACTTAATTATTACTAAATTGTAAATTCTTCTTTTAATAACATAGTTCTATATATACATACAATATATATCCACATAGAAATATGATCCATTGGCACCATTACATAAAAAGAGATATTGGAATTTACATAAAGTTCTTCGTTGATTAAATTTTTAGATTATTTCAATTGATGACGGTTTTTATTTATTTGTATATATTATTTATGTTGACCTTGTAAGTCTTAATGTTATTTTGATAATAACAATAATTTAATCATATGTAATTTAATATGTTTCTTGATATAAGTTTATAGTTCATTTACTTGAAAAATCAAGAAAGCATGCCACATGACAAGGACCATTCAATCAATATCCGATCAAGTCAACAAAGCATTGGACAAGTCAAAGAAGATCAATCTCATCACAATGCAATTCATGAAGATCAAGATCAAGGATCACATGCAAAAGCTTCAAGGCTAAAGTTTCAAGTGAAGAAACAAATCGAAGCATTCAAAGATTCGTCTATTCGACATTTGAGTGAGTGCTTAGGATCATTTGTAAAGTTTCTTATTTGATGATTATTATAGCTCATATACATTGATATAGCATTCATAGATTGATCAAAATTAGTTTGAATCAAAATTTCTTTGAAAACATCATTCTTGCAAAAACTGGTTTTCAAATAAATTCATATTAAATTAAAATGATCATATTTTGAGTTTTCCCGAAAATAGGTGTCTTAGGAACTTATTTTTGAAATCCCCAAGACATTAGAATTGATTTTGGAGCTAAAATGCAAAAATACAAAAATTGGGATTTTGGCCTGATGGACAGAGCCCATTAGTCGACTAAGCAGAGAGGCTCAGTCGACTAAGGCTCATTTAGTCGACTAAGGAGCTTTGCTTAGTCGACTAATGGCCCAGAATATAACCGTCGGATTTATGATTTTTTACCATTTTTAGTACCAAACTTCTACCAAATCTCACAAACGGCTATATCACTTTTGGGACTATATATATACTATCTAAGACACATTTCGACCACCTTGAATCATTCTTATACTCTATTCTTCATCTATTTTCATCATTCAAAGATTCAAGAATTGTTTTGATCAATCATTAATTATTTGAGCTATAAATCTTAATCAAACAAGATAACTCTAGTGTGAGCTTCAATTGTATTCTTTAAACACTTGAGAGTTGTTGTTAATTGGAAAGTGAATCACCAAATAATCTATATTCAAATTGTGAGAGTTAAATCTCATAGGATAACAAGAAAGTAAATTATTGTTTAGTATTTGTGAGAGGTAAATCTCATAGATTAGCAAAAGGGATTCTTGTGAGATCGAGTATTGTGGTATAGCAATACTTGTAGAGGGTAGTGAGACAGCAATACTTGTAAATGTTTGATCTTTACCCGGAAGAAGATTGGAATTAGTAGAACTTCTCGGGGAACTTCTTGAGCGCAGACTATGGTTTGGTAAATCAAAACCGTGAGGACAAAAAGCTTAGGACTTCCAATTGGTTTATTCTTTCTAAACTCAAGCTCCTTATTTGATTGCATTTACATTTATTGATTGCTCTTGGGATTGATTGCTTGATTGAATTGCTTGCATTCCTTGATATACTTGTTTAGCTTAATTGTTTTGCTTAAACATTTTGAAAAAGTTTTTAATTCCGCATTAAGATTTTAAAACCCTATTCACTCCCCTCTAGGGTTGTTTTCTAACCTACAATTTATACTTCAATTTAATTCAAATACATATAATTAAAAATTTGATTTAAATAAACAAGATTATTAATATGTTGAACCATTTTTCTTTTTCGCCACAACTTATGCACAAGGTGTGCAAAGATACACATATATAATGAAATTTTATTTTGTTTATGCTAAAAGAATTAAAATTCATCAAATAAATTTAATTACAATTGTTTCACATAATTACACCAATATTCTAAAAAAAAAACAACTATGTAAAAAATATTGCATTGTAATAACATAAAATTTCCTAATTTAAAAATTTTGGAATAACTTTTTAGCGCTTGTCCGAAAGTATCATGAACCTTTGACATTTTGTATAATAAACTGAATTTTTTGCATTTGATAGAAAATGTCAAAAAAATTAACATTGCTAATATTTGTTAAAAAATGTTGAGAATTTACTACATCTTGTATAGAATCGTATAAACTCTAAATGTTTTGTAAAAAATACCAAGAAAAGTATGAATATTGTTTACACTTGTTGAAGAGCATCACAAATTTGCGGTCTTTGTTTTGAAATACCATAAATTGTCGGCATTTTGTACAAAATGTTGAAAAAAATATTCAAATTGTCAGCACTTATTGGAGGCATTTGTTATGAAATGCTATAAATTCCCGGTATTTTGTTAAAAAGTGCCGGAATTTTTTTTTCTCCACATTTATTAATAGTGCAGCTAAATAAATGCCGTAAAAATCCAATTTTCTCGTAGTGGGTTATTATATTTTATGTCCTTTTTTCCTTTTTTTTGTTGTGTTACATTTTTTAGTCTTTAAGAAAATTGATATAATTATTTTTGATGTAGTTATTTATATGATTAAGTAAAAAAAGGGGGCTCATTCTAAATTTTCGCACAGAACCCTTTAAATCATAAGATTGGCCATGAAACCACAATATGTGCTATCCGGTATTCTAAAAAAAAAATGAAAACAAAGAACTAAAAAAAGCCCAGATATATGAATAATAGCTCCCAGCCTAGCTTATCAAAAACTCCAACAAGCCCCTACAACATATAACATTTAAAATAGCTACGCTAGTAAAAAGAACTAGAACAAACCACCACTTATAACATTTAAAATAGTAATTCATTTCTTCACTTATAACATTAAAAATAGTAATTAATTTCTTAAAATATATAGAAATTAAATAATTATTTTTAATGTGAATAAAAATTAAATAATTATTTTTATTGTGAAAGGAAGGAAATAATATATATTGATAGATTGATGGAGAGATTCTAACTAAATTAATCACTATAAATATGAAACTATTTTTTGTTAGACATGTAACGATAGTATGATTTTATTTTCTTTACAAGTGGGGCGGTTGAAAATAGTTCCAAGTTACAACTCATTTTCTATTCACCCATTACTCAAATCATGCTAAAAATAGTTCCATGTTTTAGAGTAGTTTTCACAAATAATTTTGTTTAGTCCAATATTTCATACGTTAATTTATTCAAAAATCAAACTAACTATAAAACCATACATTAGGAAATTAATTAATTTAATTCTCTTAAAAATAACAAAAGTTAGAGGAATTTGTAAAATAATGTTGCACCGTTAAAAATAACAAAAATAAATGGAAAAAACAAAAATAATTTATTATTAGAATTTTGTTTAACTTATGAGGGTTATAAGAATGAGATAACAATTATAAATGAAAAAAAAAAAGAATTTGCTGTAAGAGTTTTGTTGCAACTTACTAGAGTTATAAGAGTGGGATAATACTTATGAAATGCGGAAAACTTTTATATAAGCGTAGCTCATTCAAAACCTCAAATAGTCATCATGTAAGTTATATGACTCTATAGAAAAATTCTATTAGTTAATTGTTGGATGATTAATATTTTTTCTATTGTAAATAAATAGTTTATTTTTCTTTTTGAATGTTTAAATTGATTGTTTTAATGACGCTGCTATATCAGTGTGTTGTGGTAGCCCAAGTGCAGGCACGCCAAGTTGTAATAAAGTCTCGGAAGTCCGAGTATCGATCCACAGAGATAGTTGAAAATGAATGGAATGGATTACAGATTTTATGGTTTTTCTAGTTTTTGTAAAGGATTGGTTATCGAAGAACGATGATGTAACTAGGTTGTGAAAAGTATTAAGAAAGCACTAAGGTAAGTGGAGGTTAGTTACAATTTAAGAAATGGTGATAGCTAGCTCATACAAAGATTTCAACACAAGGTTTCTCGAGATATGGGGAGTGCTGGTGTATCTCTCAATATCAAAGGGTGCAACGCTATGTGACTCATTCCCGGATCGAAGCTATATTAAGAAAGAGACAAACAACATTCCGCCAAAGACGAAGTTATCATTCTTACTTTTTAGCTACGGGTGTGAAGCAAAACAACCTATTCCCGATGAAGCAAATCCAAGATAGGTGTGACAAACTCATTGTAAAAAGATTTAACATAAAGCAATTGTATGAAATCTCATGATTTAAAGAATGAAAATTAGAAAGTGAATCCAAACAATGAAACGAAATGAAGTTTATGGGATAAATTTTTTAACTTATCGATTATCATCTGAGAAAGACAATAAAGAGTCTAAGTGTCACATATAGTGTAAGAAGCACTCAATATATCAACAAATGAATCAAAGATAAGCTAAACAAATTTATAAACCATCTATAGAGTTTTTAAGAACTCTTCATAATCTCTACAAAAAGGAAAAAGGATACATAGATGGGGGAGAATAAGTACAAGCTTTCTAGAACCATATAAATATGTTGTATTATCATTAACAAACAAGAACTAAATATACAAGGCATATGAAGTCAAATCTTTAGACGAAAATACCTAAAAAGCTTGTAAGATGAAAGATATGACGGAGAAAAGGATTCACAAATATTTATCAAACTTTAAACATGGATTGAACCATTAATCACCAAAAATTAAATCGTGATTCACCTCCATAACCTTAGTAAAAGACTACTTCATAATAGATGCAAAAACAAATATTATAGATGAGGAAATCATTCTTACAATCAAGAACTTACAAGAGAAATGAAGAAAGGTTACAAACTTTAGCTCCCCATTCTCTTTAGAACTTCTTGTGTGTAAAACCAAGATAATAATATCTAGCTTAATCCCTTAGACTAAAACTAGCTAAAAATGTACAACAATTAATAAACAATACAAGGGAAATATATCTCCAAGACAAGACTCCCCAAAATAAGGCAAAAAGGAGTGGGTAGTGGTTGTACTCGCCAGGCCATGATCGATCATGGCCAACCCATGATCGATCATGGGGTGCTCTGCCTGATGCTCTATGGACCATGATCGATCATGGTAAACCCATGATCGATCATGGGTCTGGATTTTTTCCAAGCTTAGCACTTTTGCAAGCCTTGAGCTTGCATTTGATCGATTCCTTGAATGCCATTGTACTTTATTCCTATCAACACATAGGAACACAACAAAACCCACCTAGCGAGGCAATATTAGATATAAAACCCGCTAAGGCACTAGTATCGAAATAAGCGGATAATTTAGAAATGTAAGGATAATTAACGCGTTAAACGGCTCCGTGAAAAAGCTTATGCTTAACAATATTATGCGTTTATCAATTCCCCTTAACTTATCTCTTGCTAGTCCTTTAGCAAGCCAAAAATATATAAACACAAAAGCATTATGCTATACAAAAAGTTGTTAACTTCTAAGTTCCCTTAGAAGACGAGTTGCATCTCGTGGAGGTTTTTAGAAATGATACCTTTAAACATCAGAAGTTTGATCATGATGAACGATGAGAATGAAGATTTCAAGTTTCAATTTGCAAAGCAAAAGGCATTACTATCATTATGTCTAGAATGATGGACATTTGAATGATCATCTAATTTGCCTATCTCCTTTAGAACGCAATCCCATATTCCCCAATGCTCACATATTAGACTTCGGATCAACCAATTCAATATAAACACAAAGAGTTATAATCATTTGAGAAGGAATAGAGAACTTTTCCAAAAATAAAAGCTCCAAGATTTGTTGATTCTAAGCACTTTCTTTATCTTTTACTTGAAAATTTTGCTAAATTAGTTCAGGGTGGTTTTCATCTCTATGGGGGGGGGGGGTAACTGTCTCATTTGATATTTTTACATTCTGCTACTCATTCATTGGAGCTCGAAGAAAGTTATTCATCTTTTCCCATATGGTTACCTTTACCCATCCATAATGTTAGCCAAAGAAACTTAAGATTTAGTCAACTGAAGCTTTAAGTCAATATTAGGATAAAAGTCATGTAAGTTTTCAAAGTGCTATTCTTTTGTCCTCTCATTAGAGGATCTTTTTGAAAGAGCTTCCATCATTTTTGGACCAAAATTCCTCTTCTCTCAATGGAAATAAATCTAAGTGTTATTATCGAATTAGAAACAGCCAAAACATTCTAGCATAAATGAAAAGGAAAATATATCGGGATATGAGACTAAGCGAAGCAAAGCAATTTAGATCATCAATCAAATTCCTATCTAAATCAACGAATTCATGCCAAAAGCTAATGAAACAATAGTCTTTATTTGATCACAAAATCAAATTCATTCATCAAATTTCAAACTTCACAAAAAAATTTTGCACACAACTCATGGAAATGCACAAAAAGAAAGCCAAAACAATCTAAACAATGAAATGCATACCCCAAAACTCAAAGGAAGCAATGTCCTCAATGCAAAGAGAACATGATGTGGAGTATTTTTTCGGCTTTGCTTTCCATGAGACAAAAGAAAAGACAAAATAACAAAAACTATACAATAAACAGGTTAGAATTAGCATTAGCAAAAACCATATTATTAAACCATTAAAACCAAGTTCTAAAGTTAGCATCATGTTCAAATTCCAATACAACCCAAAAGAAAGAAAATAAAACTAAGCATAAATATAAATAGATAGGGTTTTCAGGAAGCAATAGTCACTGGCCGTGAGGTGGGGGTGTGGGAA
The DNA here is from genome assembly GCA_021464415.1 of Lonicera japonica. NCBI lineage: Eukaryota > Viridiplantae > Streptophyta > Magnoliopsida > Dipsacales > Caprifoliaceae > Lonicera > Lonicera japonica. The sequence continues at coordinate 343,743 of JAKCWG010000907.1, forward strand.
GTCAACCATACAATGCCTCAAACTGTTGGCGTATAAACTCCGATCCTACTGGGCCGCCATCTGCTCTTGTACCTGGGCCGCTATATTAGCCTCCAAACGATCTTGATGCAACACCATAATTTTAACCGTCTCATTGATGCCAGCAAACCCTGTTTGCATCAATTCATTCATCTGCTCAAACTGCACTCGAATGAACTCCATGTTATCGTCCATTGGCCCTGAGCTTGCTCTTCAGCATCGCCTCGAAGGACCCGGAAGATCAGCTCCTGCTTCTTCTGTCCCCTCTTTTTCTTCACCACTAGGCGGTGGTGCAACTGTTGAAGAATTTGGTCGGTTCCTTAATTGACCAGTGGCTCAAGTCTGGGTGGACCTGTTAAGAGGTGCTCTATGCATTTTCTTTTCGTCCTCATCTCTCTCTTGAACACCAGCCCTCAGACAAACTCGAGTTATCAAGGCTCCAAATTTAATAGTCTCATTATGGGCCACCAAATCGATAATCCTTGAAATCCTCCCAATAATGTGACGCAACAAAAAATAGAGTTTTCTCATAGCAATCACATACAACAGATAAGCATGATATGGGTAAAGATGCTGGGTATGGGAAGTTGGGTCCAAAGCATTAATTACTAGCCACAGAGTCTGATATCGATCAGACAAATTATGTCGATCAAATTGGGTACCAATCCATTCCATTTCTCTACCGGCTAAGAATGTGGTTAAGTCATTAGCCAAGGGCTCTACATAATTGGTGCCGTCAGAATATGGGAGGTCATGGGCATTTCGAGCAAAGGTTGAATTCGCGTGATCTCGCCTAAAATTTCTAGATTAAAGTGAACTGTTGTCCCATGCACATGAGCAATATATATGTATGTAGTATTGGGAACTTGAATCAAACTCGCAGAAAATTCACGACAAATAGTAAGGTTGCATTGGTTACCTACTTGGCGCAAATAGTCGATATATCCCAGATTTTGCTAGAAGGTTGCCATTTGGGGGAAATTATCTAGAGCCCCAATGAAGACCGGCCTCTCTATCACAACGGTTCAGTTCTTGAAAGCGTAGTTCCACCAATCGAACTCTTGGCTGCTTCGAAAACCTTGGTGGCCGCCTCTCATGGCTTGAAGAACAACCAGCTTTGTTAGAGAGTTAAAGGATGCCATGGAGGTGTATTGTGGTGCTTTGATGGAGCATGGGAAGATAAATTTTGAGAATGGAGGGACTAGGGCTCGAAATGGGTGTAGAGAAAGAAAGTGGGATTTTAAAGTGGGTTTGATGATTTGGTTGCGAAATCGGGAGATTTGATGTGTGATTTTAGGTGGGGAATGATGCAAATGGGATTTTGGGGAGGATTTGGGAGGAATGGGGGTGAAGAGGCTAGGGTTTGGGGAGGTTTAGGAAAAGGGGGAATGAGGAATGAAGCCTTCAATACGCGATCCCCTGTTTTATTTCAAATCATGATCAATCATGGGTGGACCATGATCGATCATGGTCTCCTCTGCCTGGGCCAAAATTTACACAATGATCGATCATGGCTATACCATGATCGATCATGGTCCTCACTGCCAAAAATTTCTTTGCACTATGATCGATCATGGGCAACCCATGATCGATCATGGACCTCTCTATTAGTCCATTTTCAACATTGCTTATACTCAACCTCGAACGGCTCGCCCTAACTTGGCTTGAACATTCTCGAACACACCCAAAACTCCGATAAAAATTCCTAAAAATCTAAAAACACTAACAAAAAGATTATTTACAAAATTGACCCATGATTTTTAGGCATAGGTCAGGTCCTCGAGAGGGGTGGACTCCTCTCGAGGTAGGAATTCCAAAAACGGCTTAAGGCGTTGTCCGTTCACTTTGAACACAAAACCAGTTTTGAGATCCTCAACATTCACGGCTCCAAAAGGGAATACATGTCGATCAATGTATGGGCCGGTCCAACGAGATTTTAGCTTTCTCGAGAATAGATGTAAACGCGTGTCATAAACAAGAACTTTGTGCCCAAGTTTGAATTCTTTTCTCAAAATGGATTTATCATGAAAATTTTTGGCACGTTCCTTGCTTATCTTTGCACTATCATACGCATCTCTTCTCAACTCTTCTATTTGCTCGATTTGTAACTTACTGTTAATGCCAAATTTTTTCAATTGGAAATTAACCATCTTAATTGCCCAGTATGATTTGTGTTCCAATTCTATTGGCAAATGACATGGTTTTTCGTACGCAATGCGATAGGGAGACATATTTAGAGTTGTTTTGTACGCAGTACGGTAAGCCCAAAGTATATCAGTTAGTCTTAATGACCAATCCTTTCGATTCAGGTTTACCGTTTTCTCCAGAATTTGTTTGATCTCGCTATTTGCCAACTCGGCTTGACCATTGGTTTGAGGATGATAAGTGAGCGATACTTTGTGGTTTACACCATACTTTTGCATTAAGGATTGAAATGGTTTATTGCAAAAGCAAGTGCCGCCATCGCTTATTATTGCTTTGGGTGTGCAAAAGCGTGCAATAATATGGTCTTTTAAGAATCGGATCATAACTTTGTGATCATTCTTTTTGCACGCTTGGGCTTCTACCCACTTTGAAATATAATCTATGGCAACTAGAATGTAAAGGTTACCGTAGGAAGATGGGAACGGTCCTGTAAAGTCGATTCCTTTAGCAATAAAAGATTTCTATCACCAGGATAGGATTGCATGGTATCATATTCTTCTTGGATATATCTCCAAGCATTTGGCATCGCTGACATGCCTTGCAATAGATTTGTGCGTCCTTAAAGAGTGACGACCAATACAATCCGCTTTGCAAAATCTTGGTGGTAATCTTCTTCGCCGAGAAATGTCCTCCACAAGCTTCCGAGTGGTAGAAGGACAATACTCTCTCAACTTCCTCATCAGGAATGCACCGACGAATAATTTGATCTGCACAATACTTGAACATATATAGTTCATCCTAGTAGAATCGACCCACTTCGCTCAAGAATCTCTTTCTATCTTGTGCGCTCCACGACTTCGGTATCTTGTCGGTTACAAGATATTTTACGATGTCTGCATACCACGGAAGTACAGAGATTGCCAACAGTTGCTCGTCCGAAAAGGAATCTTGGATCGGGCTTTCTTCAATGTTATTTGTAAAAGTGAGCCAAGACAGGTGATCGGCCACCACATTTTCGACTCCCTTTTTGTCCTTGATGCTTAATGGAACTTTTGTAACAGGAGTATCCATCTTAGAAACCGCGGCTTGGCATCCTTCTTTGTGAACAAATACTTTAAAACCGCATGATCTGTGAAGATAACAATGGGCGATCCGATCAAGTAGGATCGAAACTTATCCAATGCGAAGATAATTGCCAAAAGTTCTTTCTCGGTTGTGGTGTAATTCATTTGAGCATCATTCAATGTCCGGCTTGTATAATAAATTACACCCGGTTTCTTGTCTTTCTGTTGACTAAGAATTGCTCCTACAGCATAGTCACTCGTGTCACACATGAGCTCAAATGGCAAACTCCAATTCGGTGTTTGCATTATCGGCGCAGTAGTGAGCATATGCTTTAGTGATATAAAAGCTTCTTCACACTTAGTGTCCTGTTCAAATGGTGCGTCCTTAAGGAGAAGATTTCACAACGGCTTGGAGATGGAACTGAAGTTCTTGATAAACCTCCGATAGAACCCGGCATGTCCAAGAAATGATCGGACATCTTTTATAGTCTTGGGTGTAGGAAGCTTGACGATCAATTCGATCTTTAGTTTGTCAACTTCAATTCCTTTTAACGAAATGATGTGCTCCAATACGATACCCTTGGTAACCATAAAGTGGCACTTCTCTCAATTTAACACCAATTGTTTCTCCACATATCGTTCCAAAACCTCTTGCTTCTCTAAGAGCTCGGATGAGGCGATTACGGGGGTAAGTGTTGGAAGCTCCTAAGAAGGTATACTTCAAGTTGCTCGACAAGGGCTTGAGTTCTATTTGTCCTTTAAGCTTGTTAGTTGAGGGTGGTGTGTTATCTTCTTTCTTCGAGAATTCATCCTGTTTGTCAAACAAATAAAACACTTGCATACATCCCTCGGGTTCATCGAAAATGGTTAGAAAACCTTCTGTTGACTCCGATTCAAAATTTTCCACAAAGTGATCTTGGATACGTGATGTAAGTGCCATTCTTCAGCTGTAATTTTTTGGAGCATTTCGAGTCAAAAAAGTCCTTCTTTTGTGTCCAGATTTGTATGCCCCTCGGTCTTATTTTGTAGAGTCTGGAGAGGTTTTTGAGCGTCGAAGCCGTGTCCCAGAAGCCAGGATTGCGGAGATAAATATTCAAGTATAATGTTTTTTGTTCACTTATATTTTTTTATAAGTTCCAGAATATTAAAAATGGTTTTTAAAATAAAATTTGATCTTAAACGTGTTTCCTTTAAATGTGTTTTTTGTACTTTTATCCATGTGAAGGTTTTTTTAAATGTGTCAATACATATATCTTTTTTTTCTCCTTTATTTGTGGCCACGTGAACAACACATATATGTTTTACTTTTGGGGCCATGTGAATAGCACATATATGTTTTACTTTTGCTCTTTAGTTATTTTTTTAAGCCCTTGGATTAAAAAGTGATATATATATCATTTTTCCTCTTTTTTAGCACCAACACACCCACATATATATTTCCTTTTCTTTTCTCATTGAGCCCTAGATAATGAAAGCAGCAGCAGCCGCACAAAACAAACCCCCGAGCCCTATTCTTCTTCTTCTTCTCTCTTTCTCGGTTCTCTTTTTAGAAAAATTAAAGAACTCAAGTTCTTAATTAAGTTTTTCTTTTTCTTGTTTTAATCTAGAGATTGTTTTAGTTTGATTGATATATTTTTTTCTCACCTTGAGAGAGATTTTTGGTTGTATTGATATTCGATTGTTTTTTGGAGTTCGAATTTTGGGATTTTTCAAAACATAAGATACGGAGCTTTTGACCTTGAATACACTCGGTATTACTGTTGTTTAGAATCTGCTGTGTTTTGGTTTGCTATTGGGATTTGTGAGGTGATTTTTAGTGCTGTTGTATACTTGGTATTGCTGCATTTTTGTTGGACTTGCTGTGTGTAATTTTTCTGCTTTGTGCTGCGTTCTTGGAGGCATTATACTCGGTTTAGAGAGCCTATTTTCAGATTTGTTTTTTCTTCTTCATTTCGGGTAATATCATTCCTAATCCTTTTCAATTAATTAGTATTGAATCTATTCTTAAAATCCGTTTTGAGATCTGTGGATTAGTGTTTTTGTGTACATAATTTTGGTGTTAATTGAATTTGAAAACACTTGGTTATAAGCTGTTATCTGCTGCTATAATCTGGTTTTTGAAATCTGATTTTTAGTACATTATATATCTGAATTTGGTGCTATTGCTATTGAAAATTAGTGATTAATTGTTGGATATGCTGAAAATCAGTTTGTGTGTTATTCTGCTGTTTTTATGCTGAAAATCCTGAATCTATTATATTGATATTGCTGTCCTAGAATCTGCTTTACTGAGTTCATGTGAAAATATGGCTGTGACAGCTAGATTTTGTGAATACAGTTTATATGAAATTTCTTGATTTATTTTTCTAAAATTTTTTGAAACTAAAGTTGTTCAAATCTAGAACTTATGAAATGTATTTGACTGAGCTTATTGTTGTTCTTGATTCTTGTTGAGGTTATCTCGGATAGTCTACTATTATTGGTTTGGTTTGTGAGTTTTGTCGAGTTGGCTTGGTGAGGGAAATGTGTACCCTTGGTATTGTACGGGTGTGTGCATTAGGGTCCTTGTAATTCCTTTTGTCCATGTAAAACTCTTGTAAAATTTTTTTAAATAGTGGATTTGTTATGAGGTAGGGTGCCTCCGTGGATGTTTCTCTCACTTGAGAGTTTACCATGTAAAAAATCTTTGTGTTTTGATTGATTGGTTAATTTTCTGTATTAGTTCATTAATTGCATTAATATCACAAAGGTTTTCAAGAATCTTGAAAAACTAAATAAGTGTTTCATAAAATTCAATTTCTACGCTCTTGAAAAGTAAACTTCTAGTTTATCAATTTTTTGGATTATACATTATGGGAATTTCATGTGACTCTATCATGTTCACGTGTTCACTTTCATCATCATGATCATCATCTCTTTGAATGCTCAAAGAAAACACGTTTAGCTCTAAAGTCATGTTTCCAAAAGCCAACTTGACTATTCCGTTCTTGTAATTTATAATAGCATTAGGTGTGGCAAGAAATGGTCGTTCAAGGATGATCGAAATCTCGTTAGCAAGATTCGACACGGGTTGCATGTCGAGGATGATGAAATCAACCGAAAAATAAAACTTGTTAATTTGAACAAGCACATCCTCAATTATCCCTTTTGGGATCTTAAAGGATCGGTTCGCTAATTGAATCGTAACCCTCGTAGGTTTCAATTCTCCCAATCCCAACTGTTGGTATACGGAATATGGGAGCACGTTCATACTTGCTTCCAAATCTGGCAATGCATTTTTTATCTTACAATTCCCTATTACGCACGAAATTGTGGGACAACCAGGGTCCTTGAACTTAGGGGCTCTCGTGCCTTGCATGATGGAGCTCATTTGCTCCGCTATGAAAGCCTTATTCTTAACATTTAATCTTCGTTTCGTCGTGCATAAGTCCTGGAGGAACTTATCATACGAAGGTATTTGCTTGACCGCGTCAAGCAAAAGAATGTTGATTTTGACTTGCCAATAAACGTCCAAAATCTCAGCATTCGACTTGGATGGTTGGTTCAATCTCTCCGGGAAAAGGACCTTGATTCCATTCTTGATTTTCTCAAGATCCTCTTTTCCTTGTTTTTCTTCCTCTTTTTTCGTCTCGTCTCTCACAACTTTTTCAACCCCAGACTCCTCAATTATCATAGACTCGACTATGTCTGCCACCTTCGGGGTTTTAGGAATAATAGTCTTATCTATGACTTTTCCACTCCGTAGGATCGTGATGGATTTGAGTTCCTCTAATTTGGTACTAGGTTCTCCTCGTTCTATAACCAAAGCTTGACCTCTAGGGTTAACTACAGGTTGAGATGGGAATTTTCCCTTCTCTTGGGTTGTTAGGGCGGTGGTGAGCTTAGACATTTGAGTTTTAATCCACCCACATCACGATCCGTCTTGTCCACAAAAGATCTCAACAAAGTTGTTGTTGCCTTTGGTTTTGATGATATTGGTTATGACCCTGACTTTGATTCCCTCCCTAACTGAAATTAGGGTGATTCTACCATCCCTCATTGTACTTTTGCGAAAAGGGTCGTTTTATTGATGGTTATGGATGTACTGATTCAAAGCATTGACTTGGGCGGGAGTTTTAAGGACTTCCCAAAAAGCGGGAATGGTAGGGCAATCCTCAGTAGTGTGTCCTGAGTTTTCACAAATGACATATAACTGACTCGAAGATACTACATTGACCTCTCTAAGCTTACTTGCCTCCATTACATATACCTTCTTGGACAATTGGAACAATCTTGCCCCCATGTCATCCTCGTTAGAAATTTGGTACAACCCACCCTTTCCTGGAGTTTTGGCCTTAGGTTCATCGGTATAGGTGTTCTAATTTTGGGCACCTTCCGCTAGTTCGTCAAAATATAACAAAGCCTCATCGGGGTTCTTGCTCAAGAATTGACCATTACACATGGTCTCAACAAAAGTACGCATTTCAGGGGTGAGAGATTCATAGAAAAAACTAACAAGGCTCCAAGTTTCGTGACCATGGTGAGGGCATGTGTTTAAAAGCTCTTTGTATCTTTCCCAACACTTGTAGAAAATTTCGTTATTTTTTGGTGAAAAATTGAATATCTCCCTTCTTAAAGCTTTGGTTCTATGGACGAAAAATAATTTTTTTAAAAACTCTACTTGAAGTTCTTGCCAAGACCAAATTGATTACGGTCTTTGAGCATTTAACCAAATTTTTCCTTTATTTTTAGGGAGAAAGGAAAGAGTTTTAATCGCATGACATCCTCGTCAATATTTACCTCACGAAATGTGAAGCAGACTTCTTCAAAGTCTTTTAAGTGCAAATATGGGTTTTCAGATTCCATACCGTGAAAACAAGGGATATGTTGAAGCATACTTGGTTTGAAAGAGAAAGTGCCCGCTTGACCGGTGGGAAGCATGATGCATAAGTTGGAAGTTGCACAAGGGGGTTGAAGATAATCCCTCATGGTCCTAACCGGAGGAACATTGTTTGCACCTTTCCCTTCGTTATCGCTCTCGTGGTCCGCCATTCTACTTTGATTTGCCATTTTTGGTGACGGGAGAGGGCTGATTTGAATATCCAGAAACAATTGCCCTTGCATGGGCTTGGAAAACTATTTGAATTGCTCATCGAAAACTCTACAAAATAAAATAAGAATAAGAGAGAAAAATAAATTAATTAAATAGAGATACTTAAAAAATGGTTTTATACAAAACCCAAAATCCTCCTTTTGCCGTATCCCTGGCAACGGCACCAAAAACTTGACCCCACTATATCAGTGCGTTGTGGTAGCTCAAGTGCAGGCACGCCATGTTGTAATAAAGTCTCAAAAGTCCGAGTATCGATCCACAGAGATAGTTGAAAAGGAATGGAATGGATTACAGATTTTACGATTTTTCTGGTTTTTATAAAGGATTGGTTATCGAAGAACGATAATGTAACTAGGTTGTGAAAAGTATTAAGAAAGCATTAAAGTAAGTGGAGGTTAGTTACAATTTAAAAAACGGGGATAGTTAGCTCATACAAAGATTTCAACACAAGGTTTCTCGATATATGGGGAGTGTTGGTGTATCTTTCAATATAAAAGGGTGCGACGCTAGGCGACTCGATCATTCCCGGATCGAAGTTATATCAAGAAAGAGACAAACAACATTCCGCCAAAGACGAAGTTATCATTCCTACGTCTTAGCTAATCCCTCATGGTCCTAACTGGATGAAATCTCATGATTTAAAGAATGAAAATTAGAAAGTGAATCCAAACAATGAAATGGAATGAAGTTTATGGGATAAATTTGTTAACTTATCGATTATCATCTGAGAAAGACAATAAAGAGTCTAAGTGTCACATATAGTGTAAGAAGCACTCAATATATCAACAAATGAATCAAAGATAAGCTAAACAAATTTATAAACCATTTATGGAGTTTTTAAGAACTCTTCATAATCTCTACAAAAAGGAAAAATGATCCATAGATTGGGAGAATAAGTACAAGCTTTCTAGAACCATATAAATATGTTGTATTATCATTAACAAATAAGAACTAAATATACAAGGCATACGAAGTCAAATCTTTAGATGAAAATACCTAAAAAGCTTGTAAGATGAAAGATATGACGGAGAAAAGGATTCACAAATATTTATCAAACTTTAAACATGGATTAAGCCATTAATCACCAAAAATTAAATCGTGATTCACCTCCATAACCTTAGTAAAAGACTACTCCATAATAGATGCAAAAACAAATATTATAGATAAGGAAATCATTCTTACAATCAAGAACTTACAAGAGAAATGAAGAAAGGTTACAAACTTTAGCTCCCCCTTCTCTCTAGAACTTCTTGTGTGTAAAACCAAGATAATAATATCTAGCTTAATCCCCTAGACTAAAACTAGCTAAAAATGTACAACAATTAATAAACAATACTAGGAAAATATCTCCAAGACAAGACTCCCCAAAATAAGGCAAAAAGGAGTGGCTAGTGGTTGTACTCACCAGGCCATGATCGATCATGGCCAACCCACGATCGATCGACCATAATCGATCATGGGTTTGAATTTTTTCCAAGCTTAGCACTTTTGCAAGCCTTGAGCTTGCATTTAATCAATTCTTTGAATGCCATTGCATTTCATTCCTATTAACACATAGGAATAAAACAAAACCCACCTAGTGAGGCAATATTAGATACAAAACCCGCTAAGGCACTAATCTCGAGATAAGCAGATAATTCGGAAAGGTAAGGATAACTAACGCGTCAAACGGCTCCGTGAAAGAGCTTATGCTTGACAATATTATGCATTTATCATTTATTCATTTTTAACACTTAAACAATATATCGAATCTTATATATATATATAAATTATATTTTTGACCATTAATTAAGTTAAAAAAAATTAACAAAGTCCAAGTCAAACTATTATTCTAGTGTATATTCTCTCCCAAATGCATAGTACCAATTTTCGTTTTGTTGCATCTCCTATCAATAATCAATGTACTAAATTTCACATGAAAAATAAATTGCATTCATTACTATTTATTAGAATGAAATTAGTGTTCCTCAGAAGTTATTAATCAAAGTTGAAATGTGATCATTGAATAGGCATAATGAATTTTTTCATGAATTTTTGTTGAGATGATCCATGTTAACCTAATAGGTCTTTTAATCCTATTTTGATAATAATAATAAATTAATAATGTGTTATTTAACATGTTTATTGAAATGAATTTATAATTATTAACTTGGACTTTCAAGAAGGCATGGACTTTACAAGGATGATTCATACTTTACAAATCCATCTTCACAAGATAGTAAATGGATATTCAACATATACAAATGCTCAAGATGTAAGTTTCAAGTTGATAAAAAAAAGAAATGCTCAAATCAAAGCATTTGAATACTCGTTAAATCTTCAATTGGACGAGTGCTTGGGATATTTGTAAAAGTTTCTTGTAGATCAATTTTTATAGCTCAAACAGGTCTCTTTTATCATACACATCTTGATAAGAACGCATCAAAACAAGTTTTATCACTTTTGTTCATAACACTTGTAAATGATACATTGATTGATAAAGATAATTATGATAAAACATTTTAAGTTAATTAATCACTATAAATATTATTTTTGTGATGAAGAAAGATTTTTATTATACATGCGATCAATTAGGGTGGTGATGTTGGCACCCCACAAATCTCTTGTTAACACTCCCACTCTTACTAACACTCCCACTCTTACACTTTTATCTTAATAACACTCCCATGTTATACCTACCACTCCTACTTATTTTTAGGAATTAATCTCATACTTAATTAATTAATAACATGATTAAGTAATTAACTACATAATAACATAAACACAAATTACCCCAAACTAACCCCAAAATTTCTCCACCATCTCTACCATCTTCTCAAACAAGCAAAATTACCATCTCTACCATCTTCTCTATTTAGCAACAAATTTTGGTAGCACCAAAACAACAAATAAAACCTCTATTAATGCAAAACCCTAAGTTTGGAAATAATGGTATAAACAAAACAAAACAAAATCTCCATTGATGCAAAACTCAAAATTTGAAAATAATGGTAGAAAAAAGAGAAACTTTGTAATAAAGGAAGGAAAACAAGCACGAAAGAGTTAATGAAAGAGAGATACATGTTTTTATTTTGTTTTATTGTTTATATGATTTTTATAGCATACACATCAAATATATAAACAAAAAACAAAATTTTATGTTTAAAACACGAAGAAGGCTTACTCGGTTCTCCATAACCGAATTGCAGGCTTGTACACTCGGCTGCTCTCAACTCAGTATGAAATCCTATAAAATGTCATGCTCTCGGGACCTTCATTCGGTTGAAAGCAGCCGAGTGTTGTTATATTATGCTCAGCTGTGAGCAGCTGAGTGACATTAATCACACTCGGTTGCTCTCAACCGAATGAAGGTCCCGAGAGCATTACATTTTATGGGATTTCATACTCGGTTGAGAGCAACCGAGTGTACAAGCCTGCAACTCGGTTACGGAGAACCGAGTAAACCTTCTTCGTATTTCCTTTCATTAACTTTTTCTTGTTTTCCTTTCCTTATTTTAAAGTTTCTCTCTTTTTTCTCCCATTATTCTTAACTTTTGAGTTTTGCATCAATGGAGGTTTTGTTTATATTATTCTCCTCAAATTTAGAGTTTTGCATTAATGGAAGTTTTGTTTGTTGGTTTTCTTATCTTGTTCCAAGTTTCCTTTTTTCCTTCCATTCTTCTAAAGCTTACCCTTTTGCATCAATGGTGGAGATCAAAGTTTTGTTGCCTATTTTGGTAGAAGAGAGGAATTTTGGTGGGAATTTAATTTGGGGATAAATGTTTGATTAACTTTGGAGGGAGATTCATTAACTTTTGTTTTAAATTAAAACAAGTGGGTGAAAAATTAGTTTAGGGTTAATTAACTTTTTTACTAGATTAAATGAAGTGGGGTGGAAATAGCAATTTACCTTTTTTTTAGGTGGGAGTGTTACCAATGGATATTGGGGGTGCCAACATCACCACCCATCAATTAAGGAGAAAGTCACATTATTGTTACACGGACGAATTAGCATTGAATTAACTAGATTTATAAGGAATTTGATGGGTGCACTTGTTCTAGATGTATTTTGTTGTCATTGCTTTCAATTCAGCATTTCTTCAGTACCTGGACCTAGTTTTTTGTTAAATTGTGGGTTGTGCTTTTGATCGCATCTTGTTTAAGGAATCAACTTCATGTTGATGCATATAGGTTTCAGTCTTGTATAGAACTCGAAATCACATTCAATGCTGTTTAGAACTACTTAACTAATTATAGTATGTTAGCGATTTAGGTACTTTATTTTACTTAAAATAGGGGATTTTTTTCACATTATCCACTTTTGTTATTGAACTACTGTTATTTAATTAAAAAACTAAATACCATTTCTATATGGTATCATTTAATTTATATTAGACTTAAATTGTTTAATTATTCATGAAAGGTCTGTGATAAAGATGCGTCATAATTAAAGGAGTATTTGAATTATAAATTAATTGACACCTGGTTGTGCTTCCCATGTCCAGTACTATTTCATGAATTTAGAGCATTTCTCTCAGAACTGGACAATCACTCAAATCAGTTCAAGATAAAATTGAAGTATTTTTAGGTATTTTGTTCTCAAACCATTTTACCCTATATACATATTTTAAGTTCTGACCCATTGTTTTGGATCAATTTTTAATACTAAATTTGTTTACTCCAATATCTCACATATACCACCCGCAAAATTATTACTGTAGATCATAAAATTGGATATATTCTGTTCAAAATGAATAGAAATATAAAATAATGTCATGCCAAATTTTTTTTTCTTTTAAAAAAAAATAGGGTTACTTCATTTTTGTATGCGCTATGTTGCATTTGTCAGGAGAAATGATAACATTTATGCAATAGGGCAAGCTTTTTATAAGCGAAGCTCATACGAAACATCAAATAGTACGTCATCATATAAGGTGCATGACTAAAATGAAAATTTTCAATTAGTTAATGGTTGAATGATTACATAATATTTTCTCCCTCTTAAATTAATAGTTTTATTTTTGTTTTTGAATGTTTAAATTAATTCATCTTATTTCTTTTTTGAAAATATAATGAATGAATAGGTTGAAATTATGTTTAAATTCTTAAAAAAGAAGAAGTACTAAAGTCAAAGTAGAATAATTATTTTTTTGTATACTCTTTTTTCTCAAATTAATAGTACCTCATTTCTTTTCGGTGCGTCTCCAATCAATAATCTCATTTTCCTACTAGGATATAATCAACGAACCAAATATCACAATAAAAAGTTTGTTGTACTCTGTTAAAACTAGTGTTCCCTTAAAATTATTAAAATTGAGGTGTGATTGTATTAATGTACGGAAGACAAAAAATATTTTCATCTAAATTTTAATGAATTCTTTTTGTCAAAAGAATGATGCTATAGAGAGCAAGTATTGAAAAGGGAAATGTTGCTGGGTAAGAAAGCAAATTCTATTATGATTGTTAACCAGTGTTGGTTGAGTCTTGCTACTTGCATTCTATTTTGGTGGGATATTTGTAAGAATTACTGTAAGTCTGCAAGTGCTCGTTAAGTCTTGTACCATGTCCAAACTCTGGACTTGGACAGCCTAGTCTCAAATATTTATATAGATTGAACCTTTAACTATAAATTTATGATCAAGTAATTTAGGGTGGCCAAAGTGTAAATTCCTCTCTTAAATAAAAGTGGATAAAATTTAAAATATTACATAATAACTTCTTTTTTTTTAATCCGTCACTGGCATTCCCATAATTAAAACATAATATACATGCATGGAACGTTTCTTAAAGTTTGAAGGTATATGCCTATACTTGTAAACTTTGTGTTATGTTCTTGTTAAATTGTAAATCTTTTTTTTTGGTTAAATTTTAAATCATGAGATTATCATTGCGATTAACATCTTCCCACTATTTAATTTTTTTGATTTAAAATTTTATATCTTTAAATTAAATTTCAATTTTAAGGAAATAGAAGAGGAAGCTTTTTAAGACTGTAAAACATACTTCAATTTTTGAGGGTTTTATATCAATTTATAACACTAGTTTTTGTGTACGTGCTTTGCACGTGATTTTAGTGCTTAACAAATGTCATTAAATCCATTAATAAATATGTATGTATTAAGAATTGAATAATTAATATGAAATAAAATAATGACAAATAAACAAAATATAGTACTATCAAGTGTAAAATTCATTTGATTTCTTTTTTACTGACTTAAAAGTCATGTAATTTTAATACGATATAATAAATAGCTTCTTTCTTGAGAAGTATGTTATGAAGTTATATAGAAGTCTTACACAAAACACATAATTCAACATAAATTTTAACTTGTTTAATTATTTTAGCGAAGTAAAATAGAGTTTAAATTAATTTGGAATACTAATACTAATATAAAAATATATGGAGTTATACGCTTATATTCTTATACTATTTTATTTAATGTAAATCTACCTTAAAATATTTGTTTAATTATTTTATCAAAATAGAGTAGAGTTTGAATTTATTTAGAATACTAATACTAATATAAAAATATATGGAGTTATATAGTTTTATTTGATGTAAATCTTAAAATCTTTTGTTTAAAATCAAGTGGCATAATTGTGTCCGGAAAAACACTTAAGTTATTTGTACTTTTATATATATATATATATATATATATATATATTATAGATATAGATATATATGCTTTAGTTGTTTTAAGTTTTAACGGGGAATTAGTCCCACCTAAATGTGGTGTGAACACACTTCGAAATAAAGACTAAAAACAATAAATAAAGATTTGTTAAAATTAGTTATAATTATACATAAGTTGACTCTTTTATTTATAAATATTTAAGGATGTTTTTAAATGCACCCACAAAATCAGTTTCCTCACCCCAGTGTGAGAATACTTTCTTCTCACCCCATCAAATCTTTAAAAAATCTTGCACTTCACCCCAGCAGTGGGGTGAGTTTACTGAAACAATATAGGAACGATAAAATTTTGTCGCTAAAAGTAAAAACATTAAATAATATTAAATTTTTCATTAAGATAAAACATAATAATAAAATTTACATCGTTCTTAATAAAATTTATTAAAAATTTCATCTAAATAATACATCCAAGATACAAAATATTAATTGTCATAAATAAGTTTTAGTAATTATATGATATTTTATATAATCTTTTCTTAAATGGTTATTATTCATATTTCAAATTTATTTACAAATTTTATTTTTATCTTTATCAAATAAGTAAATATAATACTTAATTCACTACTTCAAAAATATTAAAAGATCAATTTTTTGTTTGTAAATATATGTTCTCTTTTGTGAAAAGGGGAAAAATGATTTGGAAAAATAAAATAGTTTTCATAAAAATAAATCATTTATTAACATATTTTGTTACTTTCGATTTCTATTATATTTAATTTTTCGGAGATTCAAGAAAACGATTTCCTTACAAAATATTAAAATGACAGAGATTTTCTCACCAAACTATTTCCCTTTTCAATATTTTTTTACAATTAATTTTAAGAAATTAAATATTGAAACAATAAAAACACAACATACAATACATATTATATATATATATGACATATTAGACACACGTTAATATTACCTTTCTTTAACTTTAATATTAGATAACTTAACATGAGTTTTATTGAACTTTGCTTGCATGCATGCTCAAATAAAAAGATTAAATAAATTAAGAAAAACATCATTGAAAACGTTATTATGCCGGTACAAATAAAAATAAAAATAAAAGTCTAGTAATCTATATAAAATTATGAGAATACTTATTATAAGCATACTTTTATGAGATGTATGTAATTAAGTGAAAATAGAAGATGTTTGTTTGTTGGAAAGAATGAAATTTTTTAATTTTTAAAACTTTAAATGGGTGAGAAGATAAATTAATGGCGATTTTTTCAAAGAATAGAAAGCGGGGTGAGAAGAAAATATTTTACGCTATTTTTTAAGTTAAGATTAACGTAACTTTGACTTTTAATAGGGTGAAAAGACGGATTATGTGGGTGCATTTAAGAATACCCATATTTAATTTGCACGGTGAATGTATGGGTTGCACTTGTGACAGAAAACATTGGGAGCAAACCACACAAGGTCGGCCCTTGGACCGTGTGGGCTGGACAATCCCATAGAGTATATGGTTTAAATAGTAACAAATCTTTATAAAATTAGGGACTCAAGTTCTATTTTTTACATTTATTTCTTGACGATGAAATAACCAAAATTTAAAGCTAAAATATAGGGTCCCAATTAATAAAAAAAGGGTGATTTTAAATGCACACACTTAATTAATCTCTTCACCCTACTTCTAAATTTTAAATTTAATTATTTTAATCTAAAATGCCCTATTTGCAATTTGTAAACTCACCCCACTATTTTCATCCTTTTATTTTTCTTTCATTCTCTTTCTTTCAACATTCCTTCAAGATCGATTGTTACGTCTTTCTTTCTTTTAATTTTCTCGACATTCCCTTCTCGACTACTTAATAAATCTCAATGGCTGGTCAATTGCATAGATCAATGGTTCTTTTTTTAACAAGAAAAAGTCATTTTAAATTGGATCCAATGAGACTAAAAAAAATATTCCCAAAAAAAATGAAACAGATCTGGGAATTAATGGGCACACTAAGATCGAGTTCAAACTTTATTTTTTTTCATTGAATTGAAACATTATATTGCTGGTTCGTGTAGGAATATTGGAGAGAAATCAAGAATCAATTAAACTTAGTAATTTCCACATGTATAAATGCGCATTTTCTTAGCATAATTGATCGAATCAAGAGAAAGATGGAGAAATTCCAACTGTTGATTTATGTATACATCAAAATTCTACACATATCCGTATATGCATACAAATGTCCCTTTGATTTTGTTCATTTGAATGAATGTCTTTCGTTTAATTTTTTTTTAATAATAAAATTATTCGTCACCAAATGCTCCTCATCTATAGATATAGGTTTTAATAAACTCACCCCACTTGAGGGGTGAGTTGAATGTTTTTTATCAAAACTAGTGGGGTGAGAAGCAAGTTCTCTCAAATTGGGGTGAAAAGATTAACTTTGTGGGTGCATTTAAAATCACCCTAAAAAAAAGTGAAGTTTCACACCAGCCAAGTGTTTATTTCTAATTTTTTTAAAAAAAATATTTCGAAGATACTATTACACTTCCAAATTTAAATAATTGTTTTTAATGTGAATAAAATAAAAATAAATAAATTTTGTGTGGTATAAAATGTATATCTGATAAATCCTTTTTTTTTTTTGCCCTTACACTACAGTTCAACTATGACCTCTTACAGTCATCTGATCCAAAATAAACTTGGTGAGGAACTAGTTTCATGTTAATTGTTTGTAATTGAATTACTAAATATATGTACCATTATTTGGGTGGTCACACTAGTTTTTGTAAAATTCTTCCTTAAACATCTGACTTTCAATTCAAAATACAGATTGGCATTGTATCATCGGTGTGAAGACTATAATCATATAGGGTGAGGTTGATAACTTACATACAACAAAACAAAATTTTGTAGAATTATTTTGCATGGAAAAAACAGAAAAATTGAGCATTCTCCGTGGAGAAAAAGTTATGGAAATACGTAACACTGTTATAGTATGTGTGATCATGTTTTTGTTGTCTATACAAGTAACAGGGTAGTTGCCATCGTGAAAACATAATGCATACAAGCATTGAATGCGTAGCATTGGCATTTCTATAAGTTTGTGAGTGCATTAAAGTAATAACGTTAAAACTAAACTCACAAACTTCGTGTTCTCTAGAAGAGGAAGTTTTTTTGGTTCGAGGGTTACTTCACGAGTGGTTCGGGCCAGCTTTCGCGTACCTCAATTAATTCATGCTCACGGTGCGTGACTACCGCTAGCTAAGAATTATTTTAACAATGCCGGAAATCGACCTTGGGAGTTTCAAGTCGACTCCAAAGTTGTTTCAGTAGCAGCTTTATACCATTGAGTCAAAAGGTTTGGTTGAAGAGGGAGCTTTTAAGTCAGTGACATAATTTAATTTTTGAGGTTTTTATAACCACTTATGATATGTCATTTGCATGATGAATGTATATATATATATTACACTTTTGAACTATCCCAATATATAATGCAAGAGGAAAAAATTGGAGCAAACCATAATACATGCTATCCGCTATTCTAACAAAAAGAAGAAAAAATCAAGAGGTCAAAATCAAACTGATAAATGTAAAAAGATTATGTAAAACGATTACATAAAAATGTGTGAAAATTAAATAATAGCTCTAGGCTACACTATGAGGAATTTTTTTTAGTAATAATTGGTCATAACTAGAACTAACAGAATCCATTGTAACCGTAACATATTTTAAAATAGTGAAAATTAAATAATAACTCATGATTTGAAATAGAGATGGTAAAATATATTGACATTTTGATTATTTTGATTGACCAGAATAATTACCAAAAAATATTTCAAGTTAGTTATCAATATTTTTTTATTAGATATGCGAAGAAGAAGGATTTGTATTAGACATGCGATGAACAAACAAGTAAAAGAGGGTTATTTATTATTGAACTGGAAGAATTAGTATTGAATCGACTAGATTTACAACGCATTTTTTGTAATAAAATAATAATAGGATTAAACTACTGTTTTAGACCAGTTTTTATTACTTATTTTGTTTACTCCAATATCTTACATATTAAATACCAATCACAAAACTATCACGGCATATTAGAAAATTGATTATATTCTTCTGAAAATGAACAAAAATATAAAGTAATGTCATACCAAATAAAATAATGCGGCAAACTTTATATAAGCAAAGCTAATACAAAACTTCAAACAGACATCATATAAATTACATGACTCCAAAGAAAAATTCAATTGACACTGTTGGATGATGCATAATATTTTCTCCATATTAAATTAATAGTTTTATTTTTATTTTTGAATGTTTAAATTTTAATTGCTTTATTTCTTTTTGGAAATATAACGAACGAATCTCATCTTACACTAAAAAATTATATTTTTGATCACTGATTAGGTTGAAATTATATTTAACATCTTAAGAAAAATACTAGTCAAAGTGGAATTATTATTCTACTATATACGTACCCTCTCTTCTCAAACTGATATTTCTTTTCGGTACGCCACTAATCTATATATTGAGATATAATCAACATACCATTGTCAATGAGCAAGTAGTAAAAAGGGAAATGTTGTTGGATAAGAAAGAAAGTTCTACTACTACCATTGTCAATGAGCATTGGTTTAGTCCCGCTACTGGCAGTCTTTTGTGGTGGGATATTTTTAAGAACCACAGTAATTGCTTGTTAAGTCTTGTAGCATCCTCTAGATTGGGACAGCCCTAGTCTCAAACACGCAAATAGATTATTCCCTTAACTATAAATTTATAATTAAGTAAAGGTGGGCAAAGTATAAATTCTTCTCCTAAATAAGGTAGATAAAATCTAAATTATTACATACTATTTTTTTTTTTTTTAATCCGCCACTGGCATTCTCTTAATTAAAACATAATATACAAGCATTGAATGCGTACCACCGAAATTTCTTAAAGTTTGAAGGTTATATGCTTAAACTTGTAAACTTTGCGTTATGTTCTTGTTATAGCTGGGAAAGGTGTCTCTGTTTAGGGACGGAAATGTGGCTGCTTTGGATTTTGAGGATTTTTGTTGCCTCTCTTTTCATTTTCTAATAATAGGCTTCTCGCTAATTTTATTAAAAGAAATGCTATCTGCTATTCTAGCAAAAATAAAAGAATTAAAAGAAAAATAACAAAAGACTGAAAACAAACCGATATAATTGATGATATTTAAATAAATAACTTCTCAAAATAGGTGAAAATTAGTACATATCTATACGACATTAAAATTAATCACAATACATATTTTTTTTGTCGGATATGCAATAAAGAAAGATTTTTATTAGACATGCGATGAATAAGAAGTTCATATTATTATTGAACTGTACAAAACTATGTTAAATTGACTAGATTTATAACAATTTGTAATAAAATAATAACAGCTTGCATTTGTGCACTCATTAGAGTTACAGATGCATTTGTTGCCATTCCTTTCACTAGCATTAAGCAGCATTTCTCCTTTCTCTGGGAGCTGTGCCTAGTTTTGCTTTCAATTGCATTGTGTCTAATTTAGTGCTGGTTGTGCTTTCCATCGCATCTTGTCTAACCAATCAACTTTATATTGATGCATATGGTTTCGATCAATCTTGTATAGAACTTGAAATCAGATTTAATACTGGTTAGAACTACTTAACCAATAGTATGTTTGCAATTTAACTATTTTATTTAACTATTTTTCACATCAACCACATTTTCTATTGCTATTTAAGCAAAAAAATAAATATTAAAATTTTGTGGTAATATTTAGTTATATTAGAGACTCAAATTGTTTAACTATTGATGATAATTTTGTGAGAGAGATTCGGCATAATTAAATTAAACGAGTATTTGAATTATAAATTAATTGAAATCTCATTGTACTTCCTATTTCCATTACTATTTCATGACTTTTATAGCAATTCTTCACGACTTGTAGGACCAACCAAATTAATGCAAGTTAAACTTCTAGGTTTTTTAGGTGTTTTATTTTCAATCTTTTTCACCCTCATACTTATTTTAAGTTGTGACCGATTGTTTTGGATCAATTTTTAATACTAATTTTGTTTATTCCAATATCTCACATATACCACCCGCGAAATTGTTACTGTAGATCATAAAATTGAATATATTCATTGAAAATGAACAAAAAATTAGAATAATGTCATGTCAAATATTTTTTTTATTTAGGAAAAAAAACAGGGTTACTTAATTTTTGTATGCGCTATATTGCATGTGTTAGGAGAAAGCATAACACTTCTAAAATGTGGCAAGCTTTCTATAAGCAAAACTCATACGAAACCTCAAATATTAGCTAGTCATCATATAAGGTGCATGACTTGAAATAAAATTTTGAATTAATTAACTGCTGAATGATACATAATATTTTATGCCTCTTAAATTAATAGTTTTATTTTTATTTTTGAATGTTTAAATAAATTAGTCTTATTTCTTTTTTGAAATATAACAAATTAATGAATAGGTTGAAATTATGTTTAAATTCTTAAAATAAAATTGTGAAGTGAAAGTAGAATAATTATTCTACTATATACTCTCTCTTCTCAAAGTAATAATACCTCATTTTTTTTCGGTGCGTCTCCAATCGATAATTTTATTTTCTCACTGAGATATAATAAACTAACCAAAATCTAGCTCAGAATAAAAAGTTTGTTGTATTCATGAAGTGTGACTTTTAATGCAAGATAAAAAAATATTTGCATCTAAATTTCAATGAATCCTTTTTTTCAAAAGAATAATGCTACAGAGAGCAAGTACTTAAAAGGGAAATGTTGTTGGGTAAAAAAGCAAGTTCTATTACCATTGCAACGAGCATTGGTTGAGTTCGGTTGCCAGCAGTCTATTGTGGTGGGATATTTGTAAGCACCACTGTAAATTTACAAGTGCCTGTTAAGTCTTGTAACAAGTCCAAACTCTGGACTTGCATAGCCTAGTCTCAAATACATAAATAGATTGCACCTTAACTATAAACTTATGATTAAGTAATTTAGGGTGTGCACAGTGTAAATTCTTCTCTTAAATATAAGTGAATAAAATTTTAATTATACATATTGAATTTTAATTATTATTATTATTATTAATCCGTCACTGGCATTCCCCTAATTAAAACATAATATATAACGTACAAGCATTGAACATTTCTTAAAGTTTGAAGTTACTTGCCTGAACTTGTAAAATTTGTGTTATATTCTTGTTAAGTTGTAAATCTTTTTTTTTTTTTTTTTTTAATTTTAAATCATGTAATTATCATTGCAATTAACGTCTTCCTACTATCTCATTTAATTTTTTATTTAGAATTTTATAGCTTTAAATTAAATTTCAATTTTAAGGATGTAGAAGAAGAAGCTTTTAAGACAGTAAAACATACGTCAATTTTTGAGTGTTTTATAACCATCTATGATATTTAGTAGTTACTCTCAACATAATAACGATTGTCCTTGACCCTTGCGATAACAATTGTGTGGAATTAGTCACACCCAAATCTGGTGAAGACTAAAAACAATAAATAAAATTTGTCAAAATTAGATACAAATATATAAATAAGTTGTTTAATTTTTTATAATTATTTAACTTGTATGGTGTATGCTTGTGTTGTACTTTTGAATCACTATAAATATGAAACCACTTTTTGTTGGACATGTAACGATATTATAATTTTTTTAATACTAAAATAAATCGCGGAAATAGTTTTAATTTACAATTCAAGTCGTATTTATCCATTACTCAAATCAAACCTGAAATGATTAGTTGTTTCATAATAGTTTTCTAAACTAATTTTGTTTACTCCAATATTTCATACCTTAATTTATTCAAAAATTAAAATAACCATAAAACCATATATTAGGAAATTGATTAATTCTCTTAAAAGTAAGAGGAATTTGTAAAATAATGTTGCACCACAAAAAATAACAAAAATAAATGGAAAAAAACAATAATTTCTTAATAGAGTTTTGTTTACCTTATGAGTGTTATAAGAATGAGATAACACTTATAAATGGAAAAAACAAAAAGAATTTGTTTAAGAGTTTTGTGGCAATTTATTATAGTTATAAGAGTGGGATAACACTTATGAAATGCAGCAAACTTTTATATAATTGTAGCTCATTCAAAACGTCAAATAGTCATCATATAAGTTACATGACTCCAAAGAAAAATTCTATTAGTTAATTGTTGGATGATGCATAATATTTTTTCTGTCATAAGTAAATATTTTATTTTTCTTTTTGAATGTTTTAATTGATTGTTTTATTCATTTTTGACACGTAAACAATGTATCGGATCTTTTATATAAATAAATAATTATATTTTTGACCATTAATTAAGTTGAAAAAAAAATTTAACAAAGGCAAAGTCAAACTATTATTTTAGTACATATTCTCACCCAAATGGAGATCGAGTACCAATTTTCTTTTTGGTGCATCTCCTATCAATAATCAATGTACTAAATTGCACATGAAAAATAAATTGTATTCATGACTATTTATTATAATGAAATTAGTGTTCCTCAAAAGTTAATTATTAGAGTTGAAATGTGACCATTAATTCAAGACATAATGACTTTTTTCATGAAATTTTGTTGAGATGATCTATGTTAACCTAAGAGGTCTTTTAATCCTATTTTAATAATAACAATCAGTCAATCATGGGTTATTAAACATGTTTATTGAAATGAATTTATAATTATTAACTTGGACTTTCAAGAAGGCATGGACTTTACAAGGATGATTCACACTTCACAAATATATCTTCACAAGATAATAAATGGATATTCAACATAAAAATGCTCAAGAAGAAAGCTTCAAGTATAAAAAAGAAATGCTCAAATCAAAACATTTAAAGACTCGTTAAATCTTCAATTGGATGAGTGATTAGAATATTTGTTAAAGTTTCTTGTTGATCAATTTATATAGCTCAAACATGTGTCATTCATCATACACATCTTGATAAGAAAGCATCAAAATAAGTTTTATCACTTCTGATCAAAACACTTCCCAATTGCTTTAGAACACTTAAAAAAAAGTTTTATGATTTTTAATTCGAATTTAAGTATTATTTTTTCCAAGCCCTGAAAACTATCTTGACACTCTTAGAAACATATTTAGAACATTATTGATGCACAAAATTTATTTTTGTAACAACTTGAAAAATCACTTTTTGGCTTAGTGGGTAGAGGTGGTCAGTTTACTGGCGCCAAAGTGGTCATTTGATTGATGCCCCTTAGTCGATTGATGGGCTTTAGCTCAGTCGACTAAAGGCAAATTATAGTCACCAGACTTTTAATTTTTGCATTAAATGTACTAAAATGTTCATATTTTCAAAAGAGGCTACAAAACCAATTGTGTGGGAACATTTGAAAACCACCAAGGATTTATAATACCCTGTATTGATCGATTCAAAAGCTATCAATGAAATCTTATATTGTAGGCCTGGAATATTAACGTTTAACCTAGATGGATTATCTGCAGTTTTATTATCAAAAATAGTTTGCAGAATAATCGTGTCAGAATCAAACTTTAGGTCAAGGTCAATTTCATCTTTAGAAAATGTGTTGTGCTTGTCTAGCATGCAAAAGTAGATAAAAATAAATCAATAAAAGCAACTGCACAACACCAAAATGGTATTATATGTTATTTTAGTATCAAGAATTCTAATGTTTAATGTTGCACTTGCGTCGAATCTAACACAATTTTAGTTTCTTATACTACCACATTTTACATTTTGTCGGTTTTTTTGGGGGGTATAAAAAGTATATATGATAAATCTTAATTTTTTCCCTTTTATTAATTCCTAGTTGATCTCTGACCTCAGTTCCTACGGATTTAGAGAATATTTCAAGCACCAGGGCTTACAGTCATTTGTTCTCCCTTGTATTCCTAGTTCAACTATGACCTCAGTTCCTACAGATTTAGAGAACATTTCAAGCACCATGGCTTACAGTCATCTGTTACAAAATAAACACGGCGAGGAACCAGTTTTGTGCTAAATGTTTGTAATCAAATTACCAGATATATTTCCATTATTTGGCGGCCACACTAATTTTTGTAAATTTTTTCCTTAAACATCTATGTTTCAATTCAAAATAGAGATGGCGGATTATCATTGTATCTCCGTTGTGATTCAAAGTCATTTGTGAAGACTATAATCATTTGGGGCTTCTTTGATAATTACTGATATAGAAAAGAACATAATTTGATAGAATATTTTGCATGAAAATAAAAAGTAAAATAAATTAACAGAGCATTTTTCATCAAAAGTTATGAAAGTATGTACCGTTGTTATAGTATGTGTGATCATGTTCTTGTTGTCTATACAAGTAATGGGTTAGTTGACATTATGAAAACATAATGCACAAGCATAGAATGCGTAGCATTAGCATTTCCTTCAAGTTTGTGAGCGCAATAAAGTTTTTAGCCAAACTCGCAAACTTCGTGTTGTCTTCTTGTTAAATTATATTGTATATCATTTGATTATCATTATTATTAACGTGTACCCTCTATCTCATGTTTTGATTTAGAAGTTTTTTCGTACCTCTTAACTACATTTCAATTTCAATGAAATAGGAGATGAAGTTTTAAGTCAGTGAACATATATACTTCAATTTTTTAGGTATTTTTTAACCACTTATGATATGTAATTTGTATTATGATTGTATATGCTGAAAGAGATATGTCCTAGGACTATTCATAGATTATGATTTGTACTTGGATATCTTATGCTTATTTTTATTAATAAAGTTTATTTATTTTACTTTATAATCTCTTGTAAATAATATTTATTAATACTAGTTCATCAAGTACGTGACTAGATTGTGGGATGCTAGTAATGTAATAATAATATTGTTTAGATGTCCCTAATCATGTATCAATAACCTAGGATCACATTGATATAATGATTAGAGTATGGGTCAGCTGATGACTATGTTCCACAAGTCATGGATATGGAGATATCAAGCTGAACATACTGATACTTGTTAGGGAACAAAGTATTGGACTGACCCGCTTTGGGGACACTGCGAGGAGTGTTACATAATGTCATCAGTGATGTTCCCCATTTGTGATATCGTATTATCCTCAGACCTGAGATCGCCATGGTTACCAACATAGGGATTAGCATGTCAGGCATTATCAAACGTTGCTCTTGACCGAGTAATTATAAAGATGATGACCGAGCATACTATGAACTATGTAGAGGTATGTGGTTGATCAAGATGGGATTTGTCACTCTCATATATTGAGAGAGATATCGTTGGGCCCCTTGATAAGTGTAATTAATATTTGCATGGCCATGCACAAATGAGATGTCATTTGTTTTGGATTAATTATACTTAGAGATCAAGAAATAAAGATTGAACTATACAAGAATGACACTTGCCTAGTCTTGTGTTCAATCTAGATATCGATTGACAAAAGGAGTTAATGTGTGAAATATCAATTTAAGGTTGTGTCGTTTTTGACCTTTATACCCTTTGGATAATAGTAATGTTTTACTAGAAACCGCTTACTGTTCGTATAATAAAACGGGTTTTAATTGTACGGCCAAAGAGTGTAAAACCTACAGGGTCGCACACCAAAACGAGTTGGATCAAAACGAATTAAAACGGGCCAAGTTGGACTTGGGCCCAGTTCGTTTGTTGCTTAGGGTTCTCACTAGGGTTCCCTTATAAAAGGGAACCTTTGTTCTTCTTGGCCGTCAACGAAATTGAGAGAGGCAAGAAAATTCGAAATAGCAGAGAGAACCCTAGAGGGCGCTAGTACACCAAGCAAGATCTCATCTCGTTCGTGTGTGCATACCGTAGAGGCGTCGTGTTTTCTACGCTAAGGACGACAACAACAGAAGGATCAGATCCATCCTGTTCGTTTCATTGACATCAAATCTCGATTAAGGTATGTCATCTGTCGATTTTATTGAACTGCATAGATCATAGGATTCAATGATTAGTGCGTAAATTAGTGTATGCGATGCATGATTACTGCCCTAATTTTCTAACATATGCTGCAATTTTGAACCATCTCAATATACAAGGTAATAAAAAAATTAGAGCAAACCATAATATATGCTATCGTATTTTTTTTAAAAAAAAAATTGTGGAAGTTAAATAATTGAACATATGTAATTAGAACTAGCACTACTATTTGTAACATTAAATAATTTGAAATAGATGCATGTAGAAATGTACATTTTGATTGATGAATGAAATTATGATAAAACATTACTTTCCCGATGCGTTTGTTGCCATTAATTGCTTTCAATAACATTGCGCATAGCACTGGATCCGGTTGTACTTCCAGTGGAACTGTACCTGGTTGTGCTTTCCATGTCTAGTACTCTCGGGTGATTTTGAACATTTGTACATGGTTTTGATTACTACTCAAGTAAATTCCATTTTTCTCGGTGTTTTGTTTTTATTTAGTTAATTCCCTCCACAGTTTAAGTTCTGACCTACTGTTTTGGACGAGTTTTTATTACTAATTTTGTTCACTCCAATATCTCAAATAGTAAATACCAACCATAACACAGCTAGTGAAGACCATTACTGGAGCAGAAATTGGTTATATTCTATCAAAAATAAATAAAAATATAAAATAATGTCATGCCAAAAAAATATTAAAAAAATGAAGAATAAAATAAAATAAGGTTTCTTCATTTTTGTATGCACTATGTTAAATGTGTTAGAAGAAAAGATAACACTTCTACAATGCGGCAAGTTTTATATAAGCAAAGCTCATACCAAACCTCAAATAGTCATCATATAAGGTGCATGACTCCAACGAAAAATTCAATTAGTTAAATTAAATCATACATAATATTTTCTCTGTATTAAATTTAAATGTCTTATTTCTTTTGAAATATAATGAATGAATTGCATCTCACAGTAAAAACTTTTATTTTTACTATTGATAAAGTTGAAATTATGTTCAAATTCTTAAAAAAATATCAAAGTCAAAGTAGAATTACTATTCTACCGTATACTCTCTCTTCTCACATTGATAGTACCTCATTTGTTTTTGATGCATCTCCAATCAATAGTCTCATTTTTTTTTTATTGAGATATGTAATCAACATCCCAAATTTTATAATAAAAATATATTGTATTCATAATTATAATAAAAATATGTTCAAAAGAGTACAATTTAATTACTACTGTTTCACTAATCACAATAATGGTCTCATCATTTCGTGAACAGTCTTTTAGTGCCATTTTTTACATTTCTCTAGAGTTTTTAACTTTTTTTTAACAGAAATACACCTCATATATTATATGATAATTTAACTTTGATAAATAATATATACGCTAATTTTGATATTATAGTGTTTTAAAACAAGGTCATCAAATATCTAAATTTAAGTGTTACACTACATGAATTTATGTACTCAAAGTCTCAAAAATTCATATATGGTGCACCCTTAACTATAAATTCACAATTATGTAATTTAAGGCAACAAAGTCTAAATTATTCTCTTAAATAATGTGGGAAAAATCTAAATTATTACATACTTTTTATAAAAAAAAATATTTATTAAATTAAGCAAATTCAAAATTTGTAGTATAACAATTCTAATAGCATCTCCAACAGTTTTCTATATTTTTGTTTTGTATAAAATTTACACAATTTGTAATTTTTTTTGGGTCTTGAGCAGTCTTTTAAAATACAAGTTTTTGTAAAATGATTGTATAAAATACACTCTCATTTTACAATGTTACATCGTTTTTCTCTCTCTTTGTTTTTTAAATAAAATTTTAAAATATAATAACTTCAAATGTAAAATATGGATCATAATAAAAACTATATATTTGAATTATGCTCATCAATACCTACATGATCCATTGTAACTATATAATTATTTATAAAAACATTCAAGAAAAAATTATAATAAATTACTTAAATTGATAGTCAACAAGTGTTGAAATCTGATTAGTTGTTTTAAAATTTATACAAGATTTTAAAAAGTACCATAGGAGCATATTTTTTTTAATATTCATGTTTTTTTTATAAGCAAGTTGACACATGATTTACAAGTCAATTTTTACACTATCATTAGAGATGCTCTAAGGGGGTTCCGCACAACATCCCCTAATTAAAACATAAGAAATTTGCTACATGTGCGATGTACAGGTTGTGTATGACTTATTTTAATCAAATATGTAATTAAACTAATTATAATATAAAAATAATCATAATTATTCTTAAAATAATAAAAGTTTTGTTAACAAAAGTTTTATGTGCAATTCAGAGACGGAAGAAAACAATAAAAGAATACATAGGAAAATAAGAACTATTTGTGTTCACGACATTTAATTTATTCAAAGGAACATATGAGAAAGCAATTAGTGATAGCCACGTGTCAAGCCTACAAAAGAAGATAGCGTTTTACTATATATAAAATATATATATAATTGATATGATATACAAGTATTGTATGCATAGCTGCATACCCACCAGGAATTCTTAAAGATTGAAGGTTAATTATATGCCTAAACTTGTAAACTTTGTGTTATATATGTTCTTGTTAAAGCGTATTTTTTTTTTCTTTTTGTTAAATTCTAAACCATGAGATTATCATTGCGATTAACGTGTCCCTCTATCTCATTTTTTGATTAAAATACCTTTAAATTAAATTTCAATTTTAAGGAAATAAAAGAGAAAGTTTTAAGATTGTAAAACAAATTTCAATTTTTAGTTTGTTCACAACCATCTATGTTAATCATAATGATTGTTCTCGATTGCCAGGATTTTAATTGTGGTCACGGACAGCTTCACTTGTTAACTCGTTTCTTTATAATTATTTAATTTGTTTGATTGAATGTATGATACCAAAAATTAAAAAATGGTGCAAACGAGCAGGGTCAACCCTGGGACAGTGTGGGCATGACAATTTTACAGGTGACTAGGTTTAAATTGACCAACCTTTATAAAATTTGGGATTTCAGTTTTAATTTTTACCTTTATTTAATTTGTTGACAGTGAAAGATACTTATTTAAAACCATAATTATAAGACCAAATTAATAAATAAATAAAAAAAAAAGTTAAGTTCCACATCAGTCAAGCTTTAATTTTCATGTCTATTTATTTTTTAAATATTTCCAAGATATTCTAATGCATTCACTAATTCACTATTAATTATTCACTTGACTGTCTCCCAACTTTTTTATGTCCAACTATATTTTTTTATTTTATTTTTAGAGATGAAAGAGAAACTTGCCATTAAACATAAACATAGCATAACAAATAATCTTCAAATCAATTAGGCAGGTCCTCTAACCAAGTTACATAATTAGACAAAGGCTTCGCAAATTTAGATATAAGGTGAGCATCAATATTGCCCTCTCTCTTCACAAAAGAAACACTCAAACCACTCTGACAATATCATCTACCACTATGCTAACCGAGACCAACCCGGCTAGCTTCCCCATCACGAATAGCATTCATTGCGGCAATGTTATCGCCTTCTAGCTCGACATTCCTAAAACCCGCATCCAATGCAAACTTGATCGCCACTAGCATAGTGACCAATTCTGCCACTTCTCCGATGAAACTGCACCACCTCTCTTGCTCACAGTACCGCATAAAATTCACCCCGTGGTCCCAAATAACAGCCCCGATCCCTACCTCATTATTCTCCATTGACTAAGCCACATCAAAGTTTAAATTTGAGTACCCAGCCACCAGAGGGCTTTGCCCACTAATTACCCGGCAAAGAAGTAGAAAAAGATTGAGAGAGTGAATTTGGAGCTCTAAAATCTGCAAGCAACACTTCTGCTTTATCCGTAACACCATTCGCATTCCACACCTGCCAAACAGTGAGCTTAATTTTATTAGGGATATTTCACTTCCATATATTTCCGGCCCAGCAGTTGCTAGCATTAGAACTCTCGCCAGCATTCAAAAAATTCCTCTACATGTCTCTGATAGTCTTGGCCACATAATACCCGCGTTTAGTAGTATAACCACCAAACCAATCATAGTGCCAGATTAACTTATCCTCAGCATCAGTACTATTGAAAGGCATTCTACAAATAATCTCTACGTCTCTAGGCAAGAAGACAGATTTAGGGGGCTGTATTTAATTTAGATTATATAGGATTTTTTTGGATTTTGAAAATCCATGAGTATTCAATTAGGAATTTAAAAAGTCTTTTAAAATTTTATGGTATTCAATTAAGATTTTTAAAAAGTCTTGTAAAATCTTGTGGTTTTCAATTAGGATCAAAAATAATCTTTTAAAATCTTATGGTATTCAAAACTCAATAAACTATGAAAGATTTTATAAGTTGATAGATTTTGATAGATTTGGGAATGTTTTTATGAATAACAAATCCACCAACAATTTAAATCTTCACTTTAAGTGAAAGATTTCACATGGATTTCTTTTCCATATTTCTCCAAACCCTAAGTATTATTTCTTTTTATCTCTATAATCTATTAAACCCTTCCGCTCCATTCTCTCTATGTAAAACCTCTTATTTTGCCAAATCCTATGTATTATTTTTTTTCCCAAATCTCTCTAATTTATTCACTCTATCTAACAAAGACTTTTTTTTGTCGATTTAGATACGGCTGCATTCAAAGTTTTAACTATCTAATTAGTCATATTATTTCGAAACTATAGAGATGTTGCCGCATTTATTTTTTTCTCCTATTTTATGAATATTTTTAGACAAAAGATGAAAATTGAATAGAAATGACAAAAAAAAAAAAAAAAACCAATCCATTAGGCTTTTATACTCGATCCAAATCGTTTGCAGCGAATTTATAATTTAATTATTACTTTAAAGTTGTAATCAAAATTCTTTTATTATTTATCCTTTGATTTTTTTATGATAACTAGTTTTTATGTATGCGTATTACACGTGATATATTGTAGTGCTTGAAACGTCATTAAGTCTATTAATGAATACGTATATAATAAAAATTAATAATTAGTATGAGATAAAAATAATAACATATAAACAAAACATAGTATTAAGTGTAAAATTCAATTAATGATTATAAGCAAATCATAAAAATTTGTCGCCTTGAATTTTTTTTATTAAATAGGTGGCCATAAAATAATAAGAATGGAAATCGAGAGGAGAACAATGAGATTGAAAATGGTTATGATAATCATAATGATGTTTGAATGGAACGGTATGAATTTTTATAATGAATTTCGTTAATTGTCTTTAAATTTTTGATAATATTACTTTAAACTCGTAATTAATTTATTTTATCTTTTGATTTTTTATTTTTTTTGATGGACTTGTTAAAATCTGCAGAAATCCATTGACTTATTAAAATCTGCATAAATGCAAAAGAATCCATGCATTAAACTATGTCAGATTCTATAAGGAACTTAACAGAATCCACGAATTTTCAAAAATTAATTAGAATATTTTAAAATCTAAATTCAGTACCCCCCCCCCCCCCCCCCCACCCCCCCAATTAAATCTTTATTCCATGACCTTGAGGGAAGTAACAAATCACTCACTTTCATATGCTCATTACCAGTAATCAAACAAGGGGACATATTTAATGATTATCGTCTTTGGAATCCAACAATTACACCACACTAAAATTGATTGTTCCTCCCCAATATTCCAATGAGTGCATCTCTCTAAGACACAATTGATGCGTTTCCAAATTACCGAAGCTGCACTCGATCTAGTCGCTTCCCAAAAGGACGAGTTTGGAAAGTCTTTCGCTTTAAGTTGGGTTGCAATAAGAGCTGTCAGGTTTGAGACAGTCCACCACGGATGTTTTGCCAAGACCGCGAGATTGAAAGTCTGTAATTGTTTGAAACCCAACACCCCACCCCCCCCCCCCCCCCCCCCCCCCCCCCCCGGCTCCCCCATTCCACCCTTTTTAGGAAAGCACATTTTTGGCCAAATAAATCATTTTATAACATTTGAAGAAAAGTTACTGCTCCACCAGAAATTAGTGATCAAGGACGATATATCTGTTGGAAAAAATTATATTTTCTAATTTATGTGGGCAACATATTACAATATTTCCATTATATTTGCTATTTAAATTAATGGACTAATTTTTAGTGATCTAATTAATTTTTAGTTAAGCCCCATAGACTACTCAAATAAATGTGGGCATTAGGGTTTTAAGATAACCCTAATTAGACTGTATATAAAGTAAATATTAGGTCTATGGTCCTCAACACACCAAATCGAAATACGGCTCTCTTCTCCCTATCTAGAAGAGAACCAAAATTTTCATCAAGAAATTAAAGGAATTGGTTGAGGAAGATCACTTACCCACTCGATTCGTACTCTATTGTGATCGATTCTTGCACTTTCGCATTTATTTTATCATAGATTTAGGTACACGGTTTAAGTGTTTTAATTTAGATCTTGATGATTTGAAATGTTGATTTTCGTGATTATTTCCAACAATATCATCACAAATACAATCCGAAAATTTAAAGTAACTCATAGTGTAAGTTGGACGAGCTTGAGCCACTGCCTTTATCAACACTTTTTTCCCTGCTCTTGACAATACATTCTCTTTCTAGCTTTTTACCTTCTTCCAAACATGCTCACGAATATTAGGAAATACCTATTTTTTAGACTTTTCAACACCACAGGCAAACTGAGATACTTATCATTCTTATCCGACTCTGAAACACCCAAAATGTTTACAACTGGATATCTTTAGAATTGGAGGCTAGCAAGTATTTTTGCTGAACTCCATAAAACTTTTTATCAAGATTAATCTTTTGTCCCAATGCCTCTTTGTAAGTGTTCAAAATATGTCGAACCTTCGAGACTTGACTTGATTCGGCATCACCAAAAATAACATTATTTTCTGCAAAAAAAGAGATGGGACACCTGAGTGCCTCCTCTACATGCCAATAGCCCAGGGAAGGTACCATTATGCTATACTACCTAAAATAAAGAATATAAACAAGTATAAGGATAAGGGATTTCCTTGATAGAGCCCCCTTTGCATCTGAAAAAACCCAACAAGTTCACCATTAACCACCGCAATAAATTTATAATCAAAATCCAACTACGCCATCATTTTCTCAATAAAAATCCATTTTACTCTGTCATACGCTTTACTCATATCAATTTTAAGAGGGAAATGACTGATAAATGCATAATATTGTCAAGCATAAGATCTTTCACGGAGCCGTTTGATGCGTTAACTATCCTAACTTTGCCGAATTATCAGCTTATCTTGAGATTAGTGCCTTAGCGAGTTTTGTATATAATATTGTCTCAATAGGTATGTTTTGTTGTATTCCTATGTGTTGATAGGATTGAAATGCAATGGCATTTGTAGACACCCCGATCCGTGACCCCCATAAGAACCCTAACGACTATCGAAAAGTACAGTTTTTAGAGTCCAGGCCCCACCCGAGCACCCGAAACTGCCCCAAAGGGGTTTGTTGGCCAAACAAACCTATTTTTAAGAGGGTTTATCGCGCGATAAACCAGTATGTCGCGCGACAATCTCTGTTATATCGTGCAACAAGTTCCCCAAAAACAGACCAACTATTTCAAGACAAATCAGTTTGTCAGAAGGGTCACTTCATCCGTTTGTTGTGCGACATTGTTCCCAAATGTCGCGCGACAATCCTCTCCCAACACTATAAATAGGCCAACACCCTCAAGGGTTCAAGGACAGCAACTTGGGATCTACGAATTCTGAGTTTTCTATCTGATTTTCTGGTCTTCTATCAAGTATTTTCTACGATCGTCTTATTTCTAAAGAATTATCAAATCTATTATCGACACTCTAAGTGTCTCGCTTCTGGAATCAAATTCTCAAAAATATCTGAAGAAGGAAAATATTATTATCGCCGGAGATCTCTCTACTATATTATATTTTCTTTCTTATTATTATTCTCGTCGGGAAGATAAAGAAAGTCTCTTCTAGTATTTAAAATTAGATATCTGTGTACTTGTTTCACTTATGTTGTTCTGTCCATGTTTTATTTGAATAAACTTATTGCCATGTTATAAAATAGTTACCGCTTCCCAAAAATGAAAACCCTGACAAAATTATTTATAAAACCAGAAGAGTAATTACATTATCATCCGAATAAAATTCGGTTTTCAAAACCCGGACCAATCAAACTTACTCAGGAATTAAAATGAGGCATATCCCGTCTTTTTCAATAGACTGCAACGTGTCTGATAAAACTCTCCTCAAAGAGTTCTAATTCCATATTAAATTAGTCCTGATACAAGATCCAAACTTTTTAGAAGTAATCAAAATACGAGAAAATCGATGTCGTTATTTAAGGAAATAATACGGGAAACTATCCCTTAAATAAAAAGGCTTTTTATCACTTGTATTTACATCTTTCAAAAACAAAACATTGGATTTCAGAACCCAAAGGTTTTTATCCTTTTCCCCATTTTCCCTAAAAATTAGGGTTTTTCATTTGAGAAACAGTAGACTGTCAGTAAAAGTATCCAAGTTTTTCAACATAGAATAAACATATAAAAGACCACTAGAGACCGAAAGAGCGGAACATGTGCTTAACACGTTCCCGGTCCGTAACATAGTTTTCGAACCCTATAGAATCCTGGTTTCACAGATAAACATGTAAATAAAGGCTTATCTGTAGCCTTTCTTCTTACACAACATTTTGTTCGTTTTCTCGTAAAACGTATTGGCGAATCTGAACGAACCCTCTTACATTTAGAAATAGGATAGAGGGACACCCGATATGAATTATCAAAACGCGAGGAGCAAATGGAACAATGGAATCATTTTCGATGTTTCAAACTCCCAAACTAAGGAATGAGACCCTAGGGTCGTATCTGCGGATTCTCACAGTGGCGACTCTGTTGAGGAAATGTAGAAAACTAGGCTCTTATATGTGGACTTTTGTTTATTTGTTGAATATCTGCTTTTACTGCTTTCCCTACTTCTTTCCTATATTAATTGATTGTGAATAAACTTTTTTAATAAAAATGGAAATTTTTCAAAATACGTAATAAAGATAATGATATCTGTAAACCCGACCTTTCGAACTTTGCACGCACTTCATAAATCATGTATTGGTTCTACGAGTGTGAAATTACCCCAAACCCTCGAAAGTATTTTAACTGAGTAGGGAGTTGGCTTGCTTAGGCCAACATAAACCGAAAGCATTTACTTCCACTCTCCTTGGCCAAGTACGCCCCCGAGGTATATCGAGTGACGAGAACACTCACGTACCCGGGAAGTATATCAAAAGATTCTTTCATGTACCTGCCCCTGGGATATATCGCAAGGTCTTACCAAATAGGAGGGAGCCTGAAGCCTTAATCGTTCGTAAAACTGCGCGCATATAAGACCTAGTCAGCTAAAACACTTGTCAAACAGCCGTAGGGGATGTACCACCTTACGGCTTCCTTTACATCACTCCTTTAAAACCCGAGTCTTTTCTTAGTGATCTTATTTTTAGTGGCTCTTTTGGCAAAAATTGAGTCGTAGAAGGTTGGGCCGGTCGAGATCATAA
Source organism: Lonicera japonica (assembly GCA_021464415.1). Classification (NCBI taxonomy): domain Eukaryota; kingdom Viridiplantae; phylum Streptophyta; class Magnoliopsida; order Dipsacales; family Caprifoliaceae; genus Lonicera; species Lonicera japonica. The sequence continues at coordinate 380,142 of JAKCWG010000907.1, forward strand.
CAGAAGATTAGTGAGACCAAGCATATCATCAATGGACGATGGACGTGGGAACCAAGAAATAGATCAGAGCCTAGCCAAGGCATCAGTAGTCCAGCTGACCTTAGCTGAGATGCATCGTTTACTAATGACCGTTAGCAAGAACCTAGCAGGCCTCATGACCAAGCAACAGGGTACCCGAATTCGAATAGAAAAGTTATCAGCCGAACGAACTGCACCATCGGGGTTTAAATGAGTACCAACAAATCGAGATCTGAATCAAGGGCAGTCATCACAAGTATTCCCCCCAGTCCAAGGAACCAACCCATAGTAAACGGGTCCCATCTCAGCCGATCCCGTTCAAACCGACCCCAACAACCAAAATTAGTGGGCCCTTGATTCAGGACCTACTTATCAGCAATAAAAGCCACCCATTATTTGGACGCAACCCTAAGTCCAACCGGGTTTTGATCCTCAGTACTAGCAATGGCCCTAAGTTCAGGTAAGACCTGCCCTACCACTAGCCCTGGTAGCCCATTCTAATGAATAACCGGATATCAACTGACTCCGAGCAGTATATGCAGAATTAGTAATAGCTCGGGAACAACCTAACGACGTGTCAAAAGAGAGCGAAGAAATGAAGAAACTGAAGGAACAAATGAAAACCTTGCATAAGGGAATCTCTCTGATAAAAGGGGTAGATGAGATTACAGATATGAATGCCTTCTCCCTCTATGTAAAAGCCAGATTGCCCCAGGGATTCAAGCTCCCCTCTATCACCAAGTTTACTAGAACCACACCCACCCCCAAAGACTCACTTCCAATCCTACATCAGATCCATGCAAGTGTCTGGTTGTGGAGAACCCGAGTTGGCTCAGGCCTTTTATATGACTTTCACGGGGGCCATCCTGAGATGGTTTTTTGATCTAGAAAGGTATCACTCGAAGACTTGGGGAAACATCATCAAAGTATTTATGACCAAGTACGGGTCCAACGTGGATTTGAAGATTACCCGTAAACACTTAGAGATGGCCAAGCAAGGCGAGAAGAAAAGCTTCAGCAATTTTGTCACACGCTGGAGGGAAATAGCCTCCTAAATGTCCAAACGGCCTGATGAAGAAGAGTAGTTGTAAATAATACAAAACAATTTCACTGCAGCTGTATTAAGTTGCATGGGAAAGCATGTCTTCCCACACTTCAGGGCTCTGTTAAGCATGGGATCACAAGTAGAGAAAGAATTAGCCAAAAAAGCAGATATCGATCCCAAGAAAGCCTCGTATGCCGAGAAGAAAACGGACACCCCAGCCGTAAAACAAATGAACTCATACCCATATCCACAGAACCCATTTCAGCAACCGCTACAAACACCTCTGATAAGTTGGCCTACACAAGGAAACTTTTCAAACACAAAAGTCAAGAAAAGGAGAAATTTCTGCACCATTCCCACAATGCTGGTCAAAAGTCTGGAATTATTCTAAAACGCTGGACTAATCACCCTACTCAACCCACGCCCCCCACCAAACCCTATTCCCAGTACTTGCAGGATGAACGAGAATTGTGCGTATCATCAAGCTGCCGGCCATGACACGGAGCATTTTTTGGCACTTTGCCACCATATCTAGAGCCTAATCGAGGCTGGAACGATTCCCGCACCTGGTGAACCCAATGTTACCAGCAACCCCCTGCCCAACCATGCTCCATCTACAGGGATTAATGCCTTGACTACTGATTAAGAGGGTTTTGATCCAGTGGGACTTATCCGAGATGACCCAGCTTGCAATGAGAAGAAATCACTAGCTGTGCCACTTAAGAAAACCCAAGTTGCCCCAGGCCTCAATCCAATAATCGATCAATGGATGGCTAAAATAAACTTTTTAATCGGGCAGGGTTTAGGAAAGGCAAACCAGGAGATCTCCCACCCACTTACAATCCAGACCAATCCTGAAAAATCTGGGATAGGATGGACCCAGGATAAGAAGAAATAACCATGGAAGCCCCAAGGCCCTCTAAAGGAGACAATCTGTATGACAGAGACCTCCCTTAGTTGGTCGGCATAAATAGATCCACTAGAAGCATCAGAAGAATCAGACCCATCATCCCTTTGGATACAATAGATCACACATTCGAGAAGGGTATATCAGCCACTACCAATAGATGTAGAGAAACAGCCCCCCTAAGGAAATAGGGGATGACTGAGTACTGGAATAGTTGAAGAAAACCCAGGCACACATCACCATTTGGGGCCTCCAAGTTACCTCCAAGCCTCATAGGACAGCCTTCATCAAACTCCAAGATGAGGCCGTCATACCACCAAATTCTATGCCCAAATAGCTACCAAGTATGATTGGGTCGCTTACAGTGCAAAGAAGTCTGTCGTTCTCAGATGAAAACCTATCTCCACTAGGAAAGAAGCATAGTCTAGCACTCCATATTATAGTCCGGACCCGAGGAAAGATCTTGCCACAAGTTCTCATTGACAACGGGTCAACTATAAATATTTTCCCTCTGAAGACCGCCAGATGTTTGGGTATTATGGATGCAGAGCTCTCTCTGTCAGTTGTAACCGTTAGAGCTTATGATACTAGAAGGGCCGTTCTAGGCTCTTTAAAGCTTGATTTCATGGTCGATCCCAAAAACTTTTAGGCCGATTTTTAAATCATAGATATCCCCTCCAGTTTTAATCTTCTGTTGGGCAGAGCATGGCTACACGACATAGGAACGCTCCCCTCCTCCTTGCACCAGAAGATCAAGATATCTTTTGAAGGGAAGATAATCACCATCCAAGGAGATCCTGAAAGGACCTTGGCGGATCTGGAATTACCCGTCCTAGGTATTAGGATTTAGAGCACACAGTTGGGAGGCTTTTCTTATGAGCCAAAGAATGAAAGATCAGAGATGATAAGTTAGTCCCATACCTCACCCGGGTGGAAGATGTCGCAGGGAGATTCGAACATTCAGAGTTTTACCATGTTCACCGATCACAAAATAGTTTTGCTGACGCACTGACAACTTTAGCATCTATGATTGATATCCCGGAGGGGATGGAAGAAATCAGTCTTACGGTAGAAAGGAGATCAGGTCTGGCTCACTGCATGCCTTTGAGATAGAAAATGAAGAGAGTGGGGACTCATCCACCTGGTTTAATGACATCTGGAACTTATTAAAAAACTATCAGTATCCCGAGTAAATAGACAAGAGGAGGCGGGTTACGCTCAAAAGATTAGTATCAAGATTTATACTTTGCACCGGGAAGCTGTATAAGAGAAATTATGACGGGACTCATCTCCAATGCCTCACCGAAGAAAAATGATGAATCAGATACATGGGGGGATTACAGACCCCATATGAGCGGTCATATGCTGGCCCACAAAATCATCAGATAAGGTTACTACTGGTCTATCCTGCAGAATGACTGCATTAATCACGTATGCCATTGTCACAAATAAAAAATCTATGCCAAGTCTCAGAAGCTCCCTTCGAAAGAATTATACAATATGACTGCCCCCTGGCCTTTCGCAACCTGGGAAATCGACATCATTGAGAAAATCTCACCCAACACAAGCAACAACCACAAGTTTATACTAGTAGCCATCGACTACTTCACCAAATGGGTGGAGGCTGAATCCTTCAAGATCCTTGATACCAGGAAGGTTGCCCAATACATTAAACGGAACCTCATCTGTCAATATAAAGTCCCACACGAGATCATCTCAGATAACGGTACCCACTTTGAAAGAGAGGCTAACGCGATCATGGAAGAATATGGCATCACCAGGCACAGATCTTCGCTGTATAGACCACAAACCAATAGGGCAGTTGAGGCCGCCAACAAAAACCTGAAGAATATACCTAGTAAAATGACTGACACCTGCCGGGACTGGCCAGAGAAATTACCATATGCGTTGTGGGGATATTGCACCATCGAGAGAGTTTCTACAGGGACAACCCCGTTTTCCCTTACATACGGGATGGAAGGAATCCTCCCTGTTGAGTTAGAAGTCCCCTCCCTCAGAGTAATGTTAGAAAACCAAGTCAATGAGTTAGAGTGGGTCTAGGCTCGTTATAACGAGCTGGCCCTGCTAGATGAAAAGAGATTGAAAGCCGCATATCACTACCAAGGATATCAAAAGAGAATCGCTCGAGCCTTTAACCAGAAAATAAAGACTAGGGATATCAATGAGAACGACATCGTGTTGAAAGAGATTCGAGAACCAGCAAGGGATCCGAGAGGAAAGTTCAGACAGAAGTGGACTGGGCCGTATATCATCAAAGAGATTGATATAGGGGGTGCCATTATACTCATGGACTTAGACAGACAATTACTACATTCACCAGTCAACATAGATCGTTTGAAGAAGTATTACCAATAAATGTATCATGTATAGGTAAGAACTACGTAAACCTGAGCCCCAACTCAATTTTTGTTTTTTCGAAAATCAATCGAGGAACGTAGGCAACCTGAGAAGTGACTTCAGGTCTGGTTTAATCATTATAAGAAAATTATTTTCATAAGCAGTCCCTCGTATATTATTTTAAAGGTAGTTCAGAACACCAAAGATTACAAAAAAGACTACTAAATGCAAACAAAAAAACCTAGGCCCTAGGGTGGCCAAACTAATACGAGCCTCATCCAAGATCTGGTACGCTAAGATAATGTTCTCCTCAGTAAGCTCAAAATCCATGAAACGAAACCACTCAATCTGAAAAGGGTTATCAACCAGCTCTTCTTTTAAAGACTACCAACGAGAACGGATAATATCAGCCCGGTGGGGCCGGGTAATACCAAAGCGAGCATAGTTAAACTATCGAGTTACTCGAGCGCGCCACATTCTCTCCATGGACAAGAAAATATGCGGAGTTATAAACTTAAGCTCATAAAAGAAGTTGTTCAAACCTAGGGGAATGTTCTGAGATACGTTGAATTGCCGAAGAAGACGTCCTGAGAGATAAAAAGAGGTAAACCAGAGTCCTTGGAGCCGGACATAGTTCTAACCACTAGTACCAAGCACTATCGCCCTTAGCTTCCACCAAGAAATATTCCAACGAATAGCGCAAAAATTCTCCGAGAACCACACCTTCCAATCAGAGGAAGACATGGTCAAAGCACTGAAAAGGGGACGACATAAGAAATTATTCGAATTGTCTAGTCGAACCCCATTGAACCCCACCGATTGAAAACGCTCCAGCAACCACATAAACAACAAAAGCAGACTCCCCCTAAAAAAGGACGAGACCTTCCTCTAGAGATCATCCATGCCATTTAAAGTCTCTGCAAGAACGATAGGCACTATGAACTCTCCATTTCTGGCTTGATATATCAAACTCAGTATAGTCGGATCAATACGGGAAGAGCTCGTAACCAGTAGTATATTAGAAACCAGGCAGATCAGGGCTGCCACAGTACGCCCTAAGATATAAGAAGCTTTATTCTCATAATGATGAAAGAACCTCACCATTTTGTGAAAATCGAGAAGCTTGTCAACAACAAAACCATCACACGTCGCTGGGGGAATAGATAACAAAGCAATCAACATATCTCGGGGACCGAGTTTCTCTATGGTTGTAGGGACCGAGTTCTTCTATAGGAACAACCATCGGGGACCGAGTTACTTTATAGGAACAACCATCGGGAGTCTAGTGTCAGAGCGCAGCAGCCAGGAAAACTCTTCATAAGTCGAGCAAAGCTCATCTAATTCAAAGCAAAAAAAAAGATGATCCCCGAAACTCCAGAAATACGAAGCTCCTAATAAGAAAGAGAAATCTACAGACAATGATACCATGCCGCTAAAGGGCTGAACACACCAAATTCAAACCATTCTCAGAGGATACCAAAGCACCTCGAGCTTCGATAAAAGAAAAATCAAAATTTGTGCGGTAAGAAGACATTTGGGAAAGGTGTGGGGATGAAAGAAGGAAGATGGGTGCATTTATATAAAAAGTGGATCCTGTACTTGTTTGAAGAGCGACAAATCCAAATCCAGGGAAGATTGTCCCGCGACAAACCCATTTATGTATACATTGTACTCGCTTTGTTCTTTTACAGGAGGCCTAAAAAATTGCCGTATCACACGGTACGATTCCTAAACCCATAATATTAATCACGAATATTAATATCTTTTGTTTTAAACGCATAAAAGAAATATATATATCATCACGAATAAAAGATAATGAATCCGACAAAAATAGTTTTCGAAAATAAAAAACTACTAACATTCTTGTCTAAAAAAATACATGTTTGTCTAAAACTAATAAATACAATGTTGGAAGGGAAAAACTAATCTACTCGAGCGCGCTTTGACACGCTTCCACTATCACCCAAGCCCTCCTAAGGAGTGAGATCAACTACTGGGACGACCTGAGGGGGAGGAACAACAACTTGAGAAGGCCCTGTCGACTGAACAGGGGCCGTGGGATAGATCACTAAAGACTGAGAGTGCCTAGATGTCCGACTACTACTCTTCCGAGACTTCGTCCGGGTCCAAGAAGAGTCAAAGGGTCGTCCGCCCACAGAGAAACATCGATCGCCCTCTAGTAGTCATGCATATATACCTGTAGACACCCCGATCCGTGACCCCCGCAAGAACCCCTAATGAACTTCGAGAACTACTGATTTTGGAGTCCGGGACCCACCCGAGCACCCGAAACTACCCCGAAAGGGTTTGTTGGCCAACAAACCTATTTTTAAATGGAATTGTCGCACGACATATCAGTGTGTCGCGCGACAATCACTAATATGTCGCGCGACAATCACTCCTATGTCGCGCGCCAAACCCCTCTGACCCAGACCATCCACTTTCTGACACATCAGTCTGTCAGAGACATCACTTCAGCCGTTTGTCGCGCGACATTGGACACATTGTCGCGCGACATATGCTCCTTTTGGAGAAGTGTCACGCGACATACTCTTCCCACCACTATAAATAGACCAACACCCCCAAGGGTTCCTGGACAGAAACTCGGATTTGGAGAATTATTGGCTTATATCTGATTTTTTAATCTTTCGTCAAGTATTTTCTGTTATAATCTTATTTCTGAGGAATCATCGAATCTATTCCCGACACTCGACGTGTCCCGTTGTAGACACCCCGATCCGTGACCCCCGCAAGAACCCTAACGACCTTCGAGAACTACTGCTTTGGGTCCGGGACCCACCCGAGCACCCGAAACTACACTAGGAGGATTTGTCGGCCAACAAACATGTTTTTTAGAGAGATTGTCGCACGACATATCACATTGTCGCACGACAATCCCTGATATGTTGCGCGACAATCCCACTATGTCGCGTGACAATCCCCCTCTGCACCAGACCATCCACTCTCTGACACATCAGTCTGTCAGAAACATCACTTCAGTCGTTTGTCGCGCGACATTGGACACATTGTCGCGCGACATATCACAGTGTCGCGCGACACTTGCCCTTTTTAGGGAAATGTCACGCGACAATCTTCCCCGAGCAGTATAAATAGGCCAACACCCCCAAGGGTTCAGGGGCAGCGAATTGGATCTGAGAATTTGGGAGCTTTAATCTGATTTTATCAAGCATTTTCTATTATCGTCTTATTTCTGAAGAATCCTCGAATCTATTCTCGACACTCGACGTGTCTCGCCTCTGGAATCGATCTCTCGGAAATATCTGGAGAAAGAGAAGATTATTATCGCCGGAGATCTCTCTGCCATATTATATTTTATTTCTTATTATTATTCTCGTCGGGAAGGTAAATAAAGTCCCTTATAGTATTTAAAATTAGATATATGTGTACTTGTTTTACTTTTGTTCTTCTGTCCACGTTTTATTTGAATAAACTTATTGTCAAGTTACAAATAGTCTACAGATTTCAAAACAAAAGACCCTGATAACACCATTTTCAAAACCAGAAGAGTAAGTACATTATCGTCAGGGTAAAACCTATTTTCAAAACCCGGACTGATAAGACTTATCTAGGAATTAAAATCAACATATCCTGTCTTCTCTATAGACTGCGACGTGTCTGATAACTCTCCTCAAAGAGTTCTAGTTCCTTATTAAATCAGTCCCGATATAGATCCGAACTTTTACAAAAGTAATCACAACACGAGAAAACCGTCATTATTTGAGGAAATAATACGGACACTCTTTCAAAATAAAAGGTTTTGTCATTTGTATTTACATCTTTCAATAATAAAAACATCGGATCTCGGAACACAAAGGTTTCTATCCCTTTCCCGTTTTCCCCCAGAAATTAGGGTTTTCATTTGAAAAGTAGTAGACTGTCAGTAAAAGCATCCATGTTTTTCAACATAGAATAAACATATAAAACCACTAGAGACCGAAAGGGCGGAATGGGCGCTTAACACCTTCCCAAACCGTAATATAGTTCCCGAACCTTATAGAATCCTGGTTTCGCAAACAAATGTGTAAAGAAAGGCTTATCCGTAGCCTTTCCCCTTACACAACCCTTTTTGTCCGTTTTCTCGTAAAAACGAAATGGCGACTCTGAATGAACCCTCTTACACCTAGAAACAGGATAGAGGGACACCCGATATGAATTATCAACCAACTCCAAGCAAATGGAACGACGGAATCCCTTCCGACGTTTCAGACGCCCAACGAACGGGGACGAGACCCGGGGGTCGCATTTGCGGATTCTCACAGTGGCGACTCTGCTAGGGACATTTAGAAAACTAGACTCTTATATGTGGACCTTTGTTTATCTGTTGAATACTTGATTTTTCTGCTTTCCCTACTCATGTTAAATTGATTGAGAAGAAACATTTTTTCTAAAAGATGGGAGTTTTTCAAAATAAAAATACGTAATAAAGATAAAAGATATTTGTGAAACCAATCTTTCAAACTTCACACGCACTATCACAAATCATGCATTGGTTCTACGAGTGTGAATTTACCCCGAACCCTCGAAAGTATTATAAGTGAGTAGGGAGTTGGCTTGCTTGGGCCAACATAAACCAAAAGCATTTACTTCCACTCTCCTTGGCCAAGTACGCCCCCGAGGTATATCGAGTGACGAGAACACTCACGTACCCGGGAAGTATATCAAAAGACTCTTGCACATACTCGCCCTTGGGGTATATCGCAAGGTCTTGCCAAAAAAGAGGGAGCCTAAAGCCTTAACCGTTCGTACACCTGCGCTACATATAAGATTGAGTCAGTTAAAACACTTGTCAAACAGCCGTAGGGGATGTACCACCTTACGGCTTACTTTACCACACCCTTTTCAAAACCCGAGGTTTTTTCTCGGTAATTTTTTTAGTGATTCTTTTGGCAAAAATCGAGTCGCATCGTAGTCTCCCTTCATCTTCGCCACGTGGTTTCATCTACAGCCATAAAGTAACGTCAGTCTGGAAGGTTGGGCCGGTCGAGATCATACCGGAAGACTAGTAAGACCAAGCACACCTGAAATGGCCGATAGAGGCGAGAACCAGGAAACAGATCAGAGCCTAGCCGAGGCGTCTGCAGTTCAACCAACTTTAGCCGAGATGCACCGTTTGCTGATGACCGTCAGCATGAATTTGGCAAACCTCATAAACGAGCAACAGAGCACCCGGACCCGAATGGAAGAGTTGTCAGCCGAACGAACTGCACCACCAGGGTTTGAGCGGCTACCACCGAATCGAGATCAGAATCAAGGGCAGTCTTCCCAAGTACTTCCCCCAGCCCAAGGAACCAACCCACCCCAGACAGGCCCCATCATGGCCGGTCCCGTTCAAAACGACCCCAACAATTAGAACCAATGGGCCCCGAATTTAGGCCCCACATACCAACAACAAGAGCCACCCATCATCTGGCCACAACCTCAGCAAGGCCTCGATCCCCAATATCAACCATGGCCACAAGTTCCCGCAAGACCTATTCCACCACCGGCCCTAGTAGCCCCTCCCAATGAGTACCCAGACATCAACCGACTTCAGGCAGTATACGCATAATCGGTTATAGCTCGGGAACAGCCCGATGAGGTGTCAAGAGAGAGCGAAGAAATGAAGAAATTGAAAGAGCAGATGAAGGTTCTGCAAAGAGGGGTTTTTCTGATAAAAGGGGCAGACGAGATCACATACATGAACGCCTTTTCCCTCTACCCAGAAGCCAGACTACCCCAAGGATTTAAGCTCCCCTCTATCACCAAATTCACAGGTACCACACCCCCCAAAACCCATTTCCAATCCTACATCAGATCCATGCAAGTATCCGGTTGTGGAGAGCCGGAGCTGGCTTAGGCCTTTCACATGACTCTCACGAGGGCCGCCCTAAGATGGTTTTTTGATCTAGAGAAACACCACACAAAAACTTGGGGAGATATCATCAAGGAGTTCATAACCAAGTACGGGTCCAACCAGAGTTTGGAAATTACCCGTAAACACCTGGAGATGGCCAAGCAAGGCGAGAAAGAGAGCTTCAGCGACTTTGTCACCCGTTGGAGAGAAATGGCCTCCCAAATGTCCAAACGGCCCGATGAAGAAGAGCAGTTAGAGATCATACAGAAGAATTTTACTTCAGCCGTATTGAACTGCATGGGAAAGCATGTATTCCCACACTTCAGAGCCCTATTGAGTATGGGATCACAAGTAGAGGAAGAATTGGCCAAAAAAGCGGAAGCGGATACCAAAACGGCCTCTTACACCGGAAGAAAGACGGCCACTCCATCCGTAAACCAACTAAGCTCAAACCCGTATCAACAAAACCCATTTCAACAGTCACCACAAGTCCCCCCAATGAATTGGCTTGCGCAAGGAGACTCTTCGAGCACCGAGGCCAAGAAAAGGAGAAATTTCTGCACCCTCCCCATTACTTTGGTCAAAAGCCTGTAACTACTCCAAAAGGCCGGACTAGTCACTCCACTCAACCCACGCCCCCCACCAAACCCTATTCACAACACCTGGAGAATGAATGAGAACTGTGCATACCATCAAGCAGCAGGCCATGACACGGAACGCTGTTTAGCTCTCCGCCATCGTATCCAGGACCTTATTGAAGCTGGAACCATCCCCGCACCCGGCGGGCCCAATGTTACCAACAACCCCCTCCCCAATCATGCTCCACCTGCGGGAATTAACGCCTTGACCACTGATGAAGAAGGCTTTGATCCCGTAGGACTCATTCGGGATGACCCAGCCTATAAGGCACCCGTTATGCTACCGGCAAAAGCACAAGTTGCCCCAGGCCTCAATCCGATAATCGACCAATGGATGGCCAAGATGAACTTCCTACCTGGGCAGGGCTTGGGAAAGACAAATCAGGGGATCTCGTAACCACTCATAATCAAAACCAATCCTGGGAAAGCTGGGATAGGATGGACCCAAGACAAGAAGAAACAGCCATGGAAACCCCCCCATAAGGAGACAATCTGTATGACAAAAACCTCCCCCGGGACTTTCAGTTGGTCGGCAGAGCCAGAGTCGTCAGAAACTTCAGAGGGATCAGACCCAACATCCCTTTGGATACAATAGATTACCCGCTCAGGAAAGGTATACCAGCCACCACCGATGGATGCCGAGAAATCACCATCTCCTAAGGAAGTAGGAGAAGACCGGGTACTGGAACAATTAAAGAAAACGCAGGCACACATTACCATTTGGGGTCTCTTGGTTGCCTCCAAACCTCACAGGACCGCTTTTATTAAACTCCTAGATGAGGCTGTCATATCGCCAAACTCTACGCCCGAACAACTGCCAAACATGATCGGGTCACTTACAATCCAAGGAAGTCTGTCATTTTCAAATGAAGACTTGTCTCCATTGGGGAGGAAACACAGCCTGGCCCTCCATATCACCGTCCGAACCTGAGGGAAAATCTTGCCACAAGTTCTCATCGACAATGGGTCGACCATAAATGTTTGCCCCTTGAAGACCGCCAGATGCTTGGGTATCTTGGATTCAGAGCTTTCACCATTCGCCGTAACCGTTAGGGCCTATGATAATACCAGGAGAGCCGTTTTGGGTTCTCTGAAGCTTGATCTCATGGTCGGTCCGGGAAACTTTCCAGCCGACTTTCAAATCATAGACATTCCCTCCAGTTTTAACCTACTGTTGGGAAGGGCATGGCTACATGACATAGGAGCACTCCTCTCCTCCTTACACCAAAAGATCAAGATACCGTTCGAGGGAAACATAATCACCATCCAAGGAGCTCCTGAAAGGACCCTGGCAGATCTAGAATTACCGGTTTTAGGCATTGGGAGTCAGAGTATACAGCTGGGAGGCTTTTCCTACGAACCTCAAGTACAAAATCTCAGCACCCAGATAATCGAGTATCTCCCCCCCTGACAATATCCCCGGTCTCAGCACTAAGATCAAAAATATGTTAAGAATGATGGAATACTTACCTGGAGCCAGTCTGGGAATGGGACAGCCAGGACTACTGCAAGCCTTGGAACCAGCAACGAGGTACGAAAGGGAAGGTTTGGGGTACCAACACACTGAAGAGGACGATCAATAAAAAAGGGGTCGAAGGCATCAGTATCCGAGTTTCAGCTCTCTAAACGGGTTTTTTGTTAAAGAAGGAGAAGACTTCCCCTTTTGCGGCTTTCAGGAGCCTTGGAGAAACAGCGACGGAGAGAACCTTACAGGATGGGAAATCTTCTATGAAGAGGACCTCTATATCAAGGAAAACATCATACACAGTTTCTCTACCAAATTGACAATCGGGTCGAAGGAAGAAGATGAAGACAAGAAGGAGGAGAAGGAAGAAATGATCGGAGATCTCTTCGACATTATGGCTTTAGGGGATAACGAGCCAAGAGACAACCCTGTACACTTGATATACGCTGATCCAGACTACCAAGGAGAAATGGAAAATAGTGAAATTGTAAGGGTGAGAGGTAAGGGTGAGGGTAAGGCTAGGAAAGAGTCACTCCTAGATGAACTTTTTAAACTTGTGCCTGTAAACACTATCATCAATGAAGAAAACTCTGTTTTGCGTTATCCTGTTATTTTTAATTCTGTAATTGCTTATATGGAATTGGAAAGACTGAACGAACACCCTGAGCAGGAGGAGCAGCGTATACATAGCGAGGAAGGGGATACTCTTGTAATTAACCTCGAAACAGAGGAGGAAAGAAGAGGGGTCCGTATTGGGGCAAGCCTAAGTGAGACAGAAAGAGAAGAATTCACACAAACTCTGAAAGAATATGTGGATGTCTTCGCCTGGTCCTATGCAGATATGCCAGGTTTGAACAGCCAGATAGTCATGCACGAGATACACACCAAGCCCGAATTCAGGCCCGTCAAACAGAAGTTAAGGAAACTTACGCCAGAATGCTCCTTAAAAGTGAAAGAAGAAGTGATGAAGCAGCTGAGTGTGGGATTCTTACGGGTGATCGAGTACCCTTCATGGTTAGCCAACATCGTGCCTATTCCAAAGGCTAACGGGAAGGTCCGCATGTGTGTGGATTACCGGGATCTTAACAAAGCCTGTCCGAAAGACGATTTCCCATCACCCAACATTGATTTGATAGTGAATAATACCGCCAACCATGCCTTAAAGTCATTTGTAGATGGTTTCGCCGGGTATAATCAGATCAAGATGCACTCAAACCACCAAGAGAAAACAGCATTCATCACACCGTGGGGAACATACTGCTACACCGTTATGCCATGTGGGCTGAAGAATGCTGGGGCAACATATCAGAGGGCAGCTACGGCCATCTTCCACAACATGATTCACAAAGAAGTAGAGGTGTATGTGGACGATATGATAATCAAATCAAAAGAGAGGAAAGGTAACGTACCAGCTCTGCGAGCCTTCTTTGATCGGCCCCGCCAGTATCAGATGAGACTCAACCCGCAGAAATGTGTGTTCGGGGTAACCAAAGGAAAGCTCTTGGGCTACGTCGTTAGTAAAAAGGGGATCGAGATAGACCCTGCCAAAGTTCGAGCTATCCGAGACATGCCCGAACCTCATACCGAGAAAGAAGTCCGGAGATTTTTGGGTAATTTGCAGTATATCAGCCGATTCATCTCTCAGCTTACTCAAACTTGCGAACCCATTTTCAAACTCCTAAGGAAGTCTACACCAAGAGAATGGGACGATCAGTGCCAGGAAGCCTTTGATAAGATAAAAGACTACCTTTCCAGCCCCCCAGTATTAGCCCCACCACAAATCGGACTACCACTTATCTTGTACCTAACCGTCACTGATTCAGCTGCAGGAGCAATGCTAGCCCAACATCTGACTGATACCCGGAAGGAGCAGGCCATGTATTTCCTCAGCAAGAAATTGTCCCCGTTTGAGATGAACTACACACCATTGGAGAAATCATGCACCGCTCTCGTCTGGGTAACACAGAAACTACAGCACTACATGCTAGTTTTCCCAGTCATCCTAGCATCACGGATTGATCCGTTGAAATACTTCTTCGAGAAACCAGCTCTCTCAAACCGAATGGGAAAATGGTTATTTCTACTCTCCGAATTCGACATCACCTACATGACCCAGAAGGCAGTCAAAGGCAAGATCGTAGCTGATTACCTGGCCCACAATTCGATATTGGGAGATATGCTAGAAGAAGCCGAGTTCCCGGACGAAACCATCATGAATGTCGAGATCGATGAAGACTGGAAGTTGTACTTTGACAGGGCCGCCAATCAAAACGAAAACGGGATAGGCATCCTGTTAGTCTCTCCGGACCAAACTCACTCCTCGGTATCATATCGTCTGGACTTTTTCTGCACCAACAATATGGCCGAATATGAAGCCTGCATACTCGGGTTAGAGATCGCTCTTCAAAGGGGTATAAAGAGAATACAGGTATACGGAGATTCAGCACTAGTGGTCCACCAGGTTCTGAAAGAATGGAAGATCAGAGATGAGAAATTAGTCCCTTACCTCGCCCGACTAGAGGATATCGCGGGAAAGTTCAAACATGCGGAGTTTTACTATCTCCCTAGGTCTCAGAACAGTTTTGCTGACGCACTGGCAACCCTGGCATCCATGATCGATATCCCGGAAGGAATGGAAGAAATAACTCTTACGGTACAAAAGAAATCAGAGCCAGCACACTGCACGGCCTTAGAGGTAGAGAATGAAGGGGAATGGGATTCAACCACTTGGTTTTACGATATCTGGAACCTGCTGAAGAACCATCAGTATCCTGAAAAAATAGACAATAAAACGCGGGTCACACTCAGAAGATTAGCATCAGGGTTCATACTTTCTGCCGGAAGATTGTATAAAAGGAACTACGACGGGACTCATCTGCAATGTCTCACCGAAGAAGAATCAGTTAGAATGATGGATCAGATACATGGGGGCGATTGCGGACCTCATATGAGCGGATATACACTTGCCTGCAAAATCATCAGACAAGGTTATTTCTGGTCTACCCTGCAGACTGACTGCGCCACAAGTGCCAAATTTATGCTAAATCCCAGAAGCTTCCTCCAAAAGAGTTGTACACCATGACTGCTCCCTGGCCTTTCGCAACCTGGGGAATCGACGTCATTGGGAAGATCTCGCCCAAAGCCAGCAACGGCCATGAATTCATACTAGTGGCCATCGACTACTTCACCAAATGGGTAGAAGCCGAGTCTTGCCAGACCCTGGATGCCAAGAAAGTAGCCCGATTCATCAAAAGGAATATTGTTTGCCGATATGGGGTCCCACACGAGATCATCTCAGATAACGGCACCCACTTCGAAGGAGAAGCTAATACTGTCATGGAAGAATACGGTATTACCAGACACATGTCTTCGCCATACAGGCAACAAACCAATGGGGCAGTTGAAGCCGCCAATAAAAATCTGAAGAATATCCTAAGCAAAATGACCGACACCTGTCGAGACTGGCCGGAGAAATTACTTTATGCATTGTGGGGATACCGCACCACCGAGAGGGTCTCCACCGGGGCAACCCCGTTCTCTCTTACATACGGGATGGAAGCAGTCCTCCCTGTTGAGTTAGAAGTCCCCTCCCTCAGGGTAATGCTAGAAAATCAAGTTAATGAACTGGAGTGGGTCCAAGCACGTTATAACGAGCTAGCCCTACTAGATAAAAAGAGATTGAAAGCCGCATACCACCATCAGGGGTATCAGAAGAGAATCGCTCGAGCCTTTAACCAGAAGGTAAAAACTCGGGGCATCAATGAGAATGACATCGTACTGAAAGAAATTCGAGAACCAGCCAGGGATCCGAGGGGTAAGTTCGGGCAGAAGTGGACAGGGCCGTATATCGTCAAAGAAATCGATACAGGGGGTGCCGCTATACTCGCTGATTTAGATGGACAGTTACTACATTCTCCGGTCAACATGGATCGACTAAAGAAGTATTATCAATATGTGTAAAATGTAAGATAAGAACTACGTAAACCTGAGCCCCAACTCAAAATTTTTGTTCTTTGTAAAAATTAGAAAGGAGAACGTAGGCAACCTGAGAAGTGACTTCAGGTCCGGTTTAAACCTTGTAATGAAATTTATTTCCCATAAGCAGTCCTTCATATATTATTTAAGCAGTGGTTCAGAACACCGAAGGTTACAAAGGAGATACAACAATACAGAAGAGACTAATCCCTAAGGGTTGGCCACACTGGGTCTTCAGTAGCCAAATTGATCCGAGCCTCGTCCAAGATCTGATATGCAAAAATAATGTTATAATCGGTAGCCTCAGTATCCATAAATCGGAACCACTCCATTTGAAAGGCGTCGTCCATCAGTTTTTCTTCCAGGGATTGCCAGCAAGAGCGGATAATGTCAGCCCGGAGGGGCCGGGTAATACCAAAACAGGCATAGTTGAACTGACGAGTCAGTCGGGCACACCACATCCTCTCTACAGATAAAAAAACATGCGAGGTCACAAATTTGGACTCAGAAGAAAAGTTGTTCAGACCAAGGGGGACCTCTTGAGGAACGTTAAATTGCCGAAGAAGACGTCCGGAGAGATAAAAGGAAGTAAACCAGAGCCCGCGAAGCCGAATGTAGTTCTGACCACCGGTACTAAGCACCATCTCCCTCAGCTTCCACCAAGGAATGTTCCACCGAATAGCCCGAAAGTTCTCCGAAAACCACACCGTCTAATCAGAGGAAGACATGGTCAAAGCCCCAAAGAGGGGACGACGGAAGAAATGTGTTGGATTGTCAAGCCGAACCCCGTTGAAACCCACCGATCGGAAGCGCTCCAGCAGCCACATGTACAGTAAACGCGGACTCCCCCTGAAGAAAGGTGAAGCCCCCCGTTGAACCTCATCAAGACCATTCAAAGTCTCTGCAAGAACGATCGGCACTATAGACTCCCCATTTCTAGCCTGGTAAATCAGACTTAGAATAGTCGGATCAACACGGGAAGAGCCCGTCACCAGTAACATATCAGAAACAAGGCAGATCAGGGCCGCAGCAGTACGCCCCACGCCGTAAGAGGCCATATCTTCATAACGATGAAAGAACCTCACCATTTTATGGAGGTCAAGGAGTCCGTCGGCAATAAACCCATCACAGGCCGCCTGGGGAATGGCTAATAGAGCAATTAGCATATCGCGGGGACCGATTTCTTCTATAGGAACTGCCATTGGGAGACGAACGTCAGAACGTAACAGCCAGGAGAACTCCTCATAAGTCGGGCAGAGCTCATCTAGTCCAAAGCGGAAGAGATGATCCGCAGGACTCCAGAAATACAAGGCACCTAACAGAAAGGAAAAATCGATGGGACGATGGCACTAGCCCGCTAAAGGACTAAAAGCACCGAAGTTCAAACCATTTTCAGAAGATATCAAAGCATCTCGGGCATTAACGTAAGAAAAATCAGATTTTGTGCGATAAGAGGACATTCTTGGAAGGTGTGGGGATGAAGGAAGGAAGAGGGGTGTATTTATAGCAAAAAAGAGGGACCGGTGCTTGTTTGTCGCGTGACAAACCCATGTCCAGGAGGGATTGTCGCGCGACAAACCCATTTAGGGACACCCTATTTTTGTTTCCCTTACACACAACAGTCATTTTTGCCAAAAGAATTATTTTTGGATGCTTTTTTGTTCTCACTTTGTTCTTTTTTACAGGAAAAGTATCACTACGCTACAAGGTATGGCTTCTAAAAATCACCGACTCTTATATATATATATCTTTTCACAGACAGAGAATAAATATATAATCAAACACAGATAAAGATGTTTTATAAATCCAATAAATGAACAGTTTTTAAAGACTAAACATCTGTCTAAAAAATGTCTAAATAAGTACATATCTGTCCAAAACTAACACTAAGTGCAGAAAGGGAAAACTAATCTACTCGGGCGCGTTTTGACACGCTCCCACTATCACCTGAGCCCTCCTCGGGAGTAAGATCAACAACTGGGACGCTAGGAACAGGAGGAACTGCCGCCTGAGAAGGCCCCGTGGACTGGACCGGTGCCGTAGGATGGATCACCGACGATCGAGAACGCCTAGAAGTCCGACTACTGCTCCTCCGAGAATCCGTCCGGGCGTGAGAGGAAGTCAGGGGGTCGTCCGGCCGTAGGGAGACGTCGATAGTCCTCTGGTAGTCACGCATGTAGGCTGGAGGGTCTCGACCGACATACTGGAGCAGGTTTCAGCTGTAGAGGTACTGGGCATACCAAGCCTGTAGATCTGCCACCCGTACACTCACTCTCTGTGAAAAGACATAAGATAAGAGAATCAGCACAGTCAAAATAAATAGATATAGATATAAAGGTATCAGGAGAAGTTGAAGAAGATACCTCATCATCAGGGCGACCACCCAAGTAATCAAAAGTATCCTCGGGAAGAGGGTACTCAGGGACCGTGAATCGACGTAGTCCGGCGCCGACATAGGAGATATCCCTGGGAAATGGGGGTAGATCTACCCAAGGAATGGACGCCACCGGAACACCAGCAGAAGTGGACCCGCCCTCCTCACGGATCGGGAACAGGGGAAGCCGGGATGAAGAACCCCCGAAACCTGGAGATCGGGCGGGAGGCCCCATGACAGTCGCCGGGAGAGGAGTCAACGTGGCGTAGGTTCGGACCCCCGGAGGATCCACCATGGCCGTCGCCCTCAAATGAGGTACCCCACTGGAAGGAGTAGTCGCCGCCGCAGGAGGAGTCCGCCCAAACTGATCGTAATCTGCCCCAAGGTCCGCGGGCTCCCAGGACCTCTCAGAAAATCCCGCTCTCCCCTCGGCAGTCTCAGCAGCAGCAAAAAGGACCCCCGGAGACACAGAAGGGCCAGTGGAAAACTCGAAACCCTCAGCACGCTGCTCCCCCATAGGTGTCGCCTGAGGTGACGGCTCCGGAACCGCTGTCGCATCGCCTCCCTCGCCTTCTGGCCGACCACCGCCCTCAGCCGCAGCAGGAACATCCCTCTCTCCCTCGGGGTCCTCATCCTCGGAATCCGGAATGTTGTCCCTCTGATCAGGGACAGGTGGCAGATGACCTGGAACCGCCCTAGCTAAATGAGTCTGTCCCCAGATGTAATGGGGATCACCTCCCAATTCCCGGTATCTCTCATAGAAGATCCATCCCCGAGTCCCCTTCGGCTCCCTCATCAGATATCGGGCAGCAAAAATAGCGTAATCTCCTTCCTCGGTGAACGTCTGAAAGCCAAGTCCGTCAACCAAGGCCTGCACCGTCACCTGATCAATCTCGCCCGTCCGCCTCATCAGAACAAGAGGAAATAATGGAACACGAGGCCACTGGGACGGTGTGTGCTGGCGAACGACCCTCTCGCCCAAATAGAAGAGAAGGCCGTACTCATCCCGGATAAGCCGCCTGGTCCTCGAGGCGGTCAGAGCACGACCATACCCAAAATGGAGACCCAGATCGCCCCAAGGGGCCCACTCAACCTGAAAAAAGAACAGGATTTTATTTCAGTAAATCATATATTCTATCTGACTATTGAAAAGCAAGAATACTAAAATATTTTTTACCTGCTTCTCCTGCAGGTCGTGGACAGCAGCAGCTCCAGTCTCCCTAGTCCGGTATACATAGGGAGCCCTGTAGTTCCCCGCGATGAATCGGCGGAGAAAAGGGAACTGGTCCTCGTTCTCAACGAGGAGATCCACCTGGGCGTGACCCAGGCGAGTATAAGCGACAAACCAACTCTGAAGGAGAAATATAAAGAATATCAGCAATAATCAACAGGTAATACGTAAAGGACTGAAGCAAAGAGAAAAGGACTAGAAGAATGTACCTCCCATAGCAGAGAAAAACCCTTAAGGTTCAGGGCTAGGTGGCGAGAAACCTGATCCATAGCATCGTAGAGGACGGCAAGAATGAAACCGCCCCAATCGTAGTCGAACATGATGCTAAAGTCCCGGAGATAGGGCAGCCACCAGAGATGGGCCGTGTCCCCCCCACGGGCCTCAAATAGATCATGGAGTGTCAGTAGAAGGAGAACACGAGCATACTGACGCACCTCCTGACGGGTCATCGGAGCTCCTGAAGCAACCAAACGAGCTCTCTCTGTGGCCAGGCGCGTAATCAGAACTGCCCGGGGAATCGTATCACCGGAACTCCGCCGCTCCGGAAACCATCCTAACGCACTAACAATACCCTCTGCTGTGAGGCGCAAAGGGACATCAATCTGTATAGGGACCCCCGTGAAGGAATCCCGGTCAGAGCAAATAGATCAAGGGGGTCATCGTTATCTCCCCCCAACTCCAGTGAAAAGTATGAGTGGTATCCCGCCAATGGCAAGCTAGTGCCGACACCAAAACTGTCGCCCTAGAAACCCGCTCCGAGAGGGCGTCGAAGAGATAGCCAAAAGGAGTCGCGAGAAGCAACTCTTGGACAGGGGCCGGTGCCCGTCGCCACTCCGAAGATATAGTGTTAGGAGAACCCCAACCTCGGCCAACCCACTGCGAACAAAATGGAGATAAAGATATAAGAAACCTGAGGGTATTTTGGTGTAATTATGAGAGTTATAGGGTTATAAGGGTAAATTATGTAATTTTCCAAAACCTGAGGGTACTTTGGTGTAATTATGAGAGATATAGGGTTATAAGGGTAAATTATGTAATTTTCCAAACCTGAGGGTACTGTGGTGTAATTATGAGAGTTATGGGGTTATAAGGGTAAATTATGTAATTTTCTAAAACCTGAGGGTACTTTGGTGTAACTATGAGAGTTATAGGGTTATAAGGGTAAATTATGTAATTTTTCTAAAAACCTAATGATACTTTGGTGTAATTATGAGAGTTATAGGGTTATAAGGGTAAATTATGTAATTTTCTAAACCTGAGGGTATTTTGGTGTAATTATGAGAGTTATAGGGTTATAAGGGTAAATTATGTAATTTTCCAAACCTAAGGGTAGTTTGGTGTAATTATGAGAGTTGTAGGGTTATAAGGGTAAATTATGTAATTTTCTAAATCTGAGGGTATTTTGGTATAATTATGAGAGTTATAGAAATATAGAGGCACATTATGTAAATTTCTAAAGGAACCTAAAAGGTATCACAGGTAAAAAGTATGAGTTCACTAAATCGAACGTTATTTCTAGGCAGACATGCATACTAACATTATTTAAAATACATGCAGGAAACGACAAAATATAAAAAATATACAAAAACAGATAAATACACGAAAAGAAGACGTACCAGAGATCGTCGGCGAATCTCGTGGGAAGCAGGCTCCATCAAAAGCCATGGAACATCCGGGACCGGAGCAGCCCGAGTAATATCTCTATAAATAACCGCCCGACCGCGGTTCACCCCATCATCGTCATACCAGTCCAAGTCATCCCAATCATCATGATGAGGACTGCAGCGGAGAACGTCCTGAGCGTCAGTAAAGGTGACCTCGTCCTGGTCACCCTCCAGTCTATCAGGCTAAGCGGGATCCATCTATATATGGGTAAATATATGAGAAAATTCGAAAAATTCGGAAAAGTGGCAGGGCTTCCGAGCTTGGGAGAAGAGAAAAAGAGAGAGAAAGAGAGCTAGAGAGAGAAAGAGAAAGGAGAGAATGAGGTGGAATGAGCTCAGCAAAAGGGATTATATAATGGAGCAATATGTCGCGCGACAAAGAGCCTTGTCACCGAAGTGTCGCGCGACAAATCCCCCCCTCCCCTGATTTTTTGACCTTTGTCTCATTTTATCTCTTGCAGGAGGACTTCCGAGAAGTAGTTTCCGAGAAAAGGCTAAAAACGTCACACCTAGGATGAAAGTTCGAGGAAAATTTCCAAATCATCTTTTCGAAAAAAGCGAGGATGAAATACGAACGGTTAAAGTAGTCTCTGATCTCCCAGAAGGACCGAGACCATCAAAAGAGGCAAAATGTCAAGATAAGACGGGAATAGAAAAAAAATTGAAAGAGTAGAAAAGAGAAAAAACCCGTATGAGCGCCCGGAGCGAGCGAGAGAAACAGAAATGTAGAGTGACAGGGAAAGCCACACCAAAAGTGACAGCTAGGCCAAAAAACCGGCTCAGGGCTTCGTTTTGGGTGAGTAAGGCTCCTGATCACGACAAAGGGGTGAAAAGACTCCTGGTCAAAAACAGAGAAGGCCAGGAAAAGTCTTTCCCAAAAAGAGGGATAAATAAGGGCATGGAAAAACAGAATACGATGTGGGCCCACCAAAAGAGAAAACTAAAGAAGAGAACAGAGATCAGAGATTGAACTTTCAAACAAATTTTCTTTTCAGCACGATACAGAAGAGATGGTTTGGAAAAAACCTCAAAATTATCACTCTGCGGAGAGCAAGAGAAATCCGAAAACTGCCTTCTGAGAGAAGTATCCTCACTCGAGGAAAACATGAGAATAAACTTCAAAAAAAAGATACAGGAAAACGGACATCCGGATAAGATTAGACCTCGAGAAGCTCTTTTCAACCTCACGAAAAATTTCTCTCCCTCACTCTAGCGGTCTAAGAGAAAATAATTAATTTCACCAGAGTACAACACAAGCCCTCTTCGGAGGCAAATCACAACATAAGCCCTCTCTGGAGGCAAATCACAAGCATAAGCCCTCGCCAGAGGCAAAATTTCTCACGAAAGCCCTCCCAGAGGCAATTTTCTTTCTTCTTACAGATCAAAAGCCCTCCCAGAGAGGCACAGTGTAGCAATGGTAGTCCTCCCACCTGAGGCGCAATGGTAGTCCTCCCACATGAGGCGAGAAGATCAGAAGCCCTCCCAGAGAGGCACAGTGTAGCAATGGTAGTCCTCCCACCTGAGGCGCAATGGTAGTCCTCCCACATGAGGCGAGAAGATCAGAAGCCCTCCCAGAGAGGCACAATGTAGCAATGGTAGTCCTCCCACCTGAGGCGCAATGGTAGTCCTCCCACATTAGGCGAGAAGATCATAAGCCCTCCCAGAGAGGCACAGTGTAGCAATGGTAGTCCTCCCACATGAGGCGAGAAGATCAAAAGCCCTCCCAGAGAGGCACAGCGTAGCAATGGTAGTCCTCCCACCTAAGGTACATGGTAGTCCTCCCACATGAGGCGAGAAGATCAAAAGCCCTCCCAGAGAGGCACAGTGTAGCAATGGTAATCCTCCCATCTGAGGCGGGTGGAGCAAACGAAAGTCCTTAAGAGAGGCAAAGAGGTAACACAAGCTCTCTCCGGAGGCAAAACCAAACACAAAGCCCTTTCCAGAGGCACTTACAAACACTTCTGCATGCATAAACTTCTTTAGAGTTCATGCGGGAGCCATGGACCATGGTCTCTTCCAGTCGCCTCAAGTCCTTGCAAGCAAGGAGCTTGAGTCGAGAGGGTCTTTAGACACCCCGATCCGTGACCCCCGCAAGAACCCTAACGACCTTCAAGAACTACTGCTTTGGGTCCGGGACCCACCCGAGCACCCAAAACTACACTAGGAGGGTTTGTCGGCCAACAAACATGTTTTTTAGAGAGATTGTCGCACGACATATCACATTGTTGCGCGACAATCCCTGATATGTCGCGCGATAATCCCACTATGTCGCGCGACAATCCCCCTCTGCACCAGACCATCCACTCTCTGACACATCAGTCTGTCAGAAACATCACTTCAGCCGTTTGTCGCGCGACATTGGACACATTGTCGCGCGACATATCACAGTGTCGCTCGACACTTGCCCTTTTTAGGGAAATGTCACGCGACAATCTTCCCCGAGCAGTATAAATAGGCCAACACCCCCAAGGGTTCAGGGGCAGCGAATTGGATCTGAGAATTTGGGAGCTTTAGTCTGATTCTATCAAGCATTTTCTATTATCGTCTTATTTTTGAAGAATCCTCGAATCTATTCTCGACACTCGACGTGTCCCGCCTCTGGAATCGATCTCTCGGAAATATCTGGAGAAAGAGAAGATTATTATCACCGGAGATCTCTCTGCCATATTATATTTTCTTTCTTATTATTATTCTCGTCGGGAAGGTAAAGAAAGTCCCTTCTAGTAATTAAAATTAGATATATGTGTACTTGTTTTACTTCTGTTCTTCTGTCCACGTTTTATTTTAATAAACTTATTGTCAAGTTACAAATAGTCTACCGTTTTCAAAACAAAAGGCCCTGATAACACCATTTTCAAAACCAGAAGAGTAAGTACATTATCGTCAGGGTAAAACCTATTTTCAAAACCCGGACTGATAAGACTTATCTAGGAATTAAAATCAACATATCCTATCTTCTCTATAGACTGCGACGTGTCTGATAACTCTCCTCAAAGAGTTCTAGTTCCATATTAAATCAGTACCGATATAGATCCGAACTTTTACAAAAGTAATCACAACACGAGAAAACCGTCATTATCTGAGGAAATAATACGAACACTCTTTCAAAATAAAAGGTTTTGTCATTTGTATTTACATCTTTCAATAATAAAAATATCGGATCTCGGAACACAAAGGTTTCTATCCCTTTCCCGTTTTCCCCCAGAAATTAGGGTTTTCATTTGAAAAGTAGTAGACTGTCAGTAAAAGCATCCAAGTTTTTCAATATAGAATAAACATATAAAACCACTAGAGACCGAAAGGGCGGAATGGGCGCTTAACACCTTCCCAAACCGTAATATAGTTCCCGAACCTTATAGAATCCTGGTTTCGCAGACAAATGTGTAAAGAAAGGCTTATCCGTAGCCTTTCCCCTTACACAACCCTTTTTGTCTGTTTTCTCGTAAAAACGTACTGGTGACTCTGAATGAACCCTCTTACACCTAGAAACAGGATAGAGGGACACCCGATATGAATTATCAACCAACTCCAAGCAAATGGAACGACGGAATCCCTTCCTACGTTTCAGATGCCCAACGAACGGGGACGAGACCCGGGGGTCGCATTTGCGGATTCTCACACCCGTCTCTGGAATCGCATTCTCGGAAATATCTGAAGAAGTCAAAGATCATTATCGCCAGAGATCTCTCTGCCGCATTATATTTTCTTTATTATTATTATTATTCTCGTCGGGAAGGTAAAGAAAATCTCTTCTAGTATTTAAATTATATATATGTGTACTTGTTTTACTGATGTTGTTTAGTCCACGTTTTATTTGAATAAACTTATTGCCAAGTTACAAAGTAGTCTACCATTTTTAAAACAACAGACCCTGATAAAATCATTTCCAAAATCAGAAGAATAAGTACATTATCATCCGGATAAAATTCTGTTTTCAAAACCCGAACCGATAAGACTTATCTAGGAATCGAAATCAACATATCCTGTCTTCTCTATAGACTGCGACGTGTCTGACCAAACTCTCCTCAAAGAGTTCTAGTTCCATATTAAATTGGTCCTGACACAAAATCCGAACTTTTACAAAAGTAATCACAACACGAGAAAATCGTCATTATCTGAGGAAACAATACGGGAAACTCTCTTTAAAATAAAACAACTTTTGTCACTTGTATTTATAACTTTTAAAATAAAAATATCGGATCTCAAAACACAAAGGTTTTTATCCCTTTTTCCGCTTTTCTCAGAAATTAGGGTTTTTTACTTAGAAAGTAGTAGACCGTCAGTAAAAGCATCTAAGTTTTTCAACATAAAATAAACATATAAAAGACCACTAGAGACCGAAAGGGCGGAATGGGTGCTTAACACCTTCCCAAACTGTAATTTAGTTTTCGAACCCTATAGAATCCTGGTTTCGTAGACAAATGTGTAAAAAAAGGTTTGTTTGTAACCTTTCCTCTTACACAGCCATTTTTATCCGTTTTCTTGTAAAACGTACTAGAGACTCTGAACAAACCCCCTTGTATCTAGAAATAGGATATAAAGACACCCGATATTGAATTATCAACTCCAATAGAAGCAAATGGAACGACGGAATCCGTTCCGACGTTCCAGAAGCCCAACAACGGGAGCGAGACCCGGGGGTCGCATTTGCGGATTTTCACAGTGGCGACTCTGCTGGGGAAATTAGAAAACTAGACTCTTATATGTGGACTTTTGTTTATTTGTTGAATATTGGCTTTTACTGCTTTCCCTACTTGCGTTAATTAATTGAGAAGAAACATTTTTATAAAAAAAGAAGTTTTCAAAAATACGTAATAAAAGATAATGATATTTGTAAAAACCAATCTTTTCGAACTTTGCACGCACTTTTCACAAATCATGCATTGGTTCTACGAGTGTGAATTTACCCCAAACCTTCGGAAGTATTATAAATGAGTAGGGATTTGGCTTGCTTGGGCCAACATAAACCGAAAGCATTTACTTCCACTCTCCTTGGCCAAGTACGCCCCCGAGGTATATCGAGTGACGAGAACACTCACATACCCGGAAAGTATAACAAAAGGCTCTTGCACGTACCCGCCCTTGGGGTATATCGCAAGGTCTTGCCAAATAGGAGGGAGCCTGAAGCCTTAACCATCCGTACACCTGTGCTGCATATAAAACACTTGTCAAACAGTCGTAGGGGATGTACCACCTTACGACTTACTTTATAACACCTTTTTAAAACCCGAGTCTTTTTTTGGCAATTTTTAGTGGTTCTTTTGGCAAAAATCGAGTCGCATCATAGTCTTCCTTCATCTTCGCCACGTGGTTTCATCTACAGCCGTGAACAACGACAGTCTAGAAGGTTGGGCCGATCGAGATCATACTGAAAGATTAGTAAGACCAAGCACACCCGCGATGGCCGATGGACGAGAGAAGCAAGAAACAGATCAGAGCCTAGCCGAGGTGTCTGCAGCTCAGCCAACTTTAGCCGAGATGCATCGTTTGCTAATGACCGTCAGCGTGAATTTAGCAAACCTCACGAACGAGCAACAGGGTACCCGTATTCGAATAGAAGAGTTATCAGCCGAACGAACTGCACCCCCAGGGTTTGAACGACTACTACCGAATCGAGATACGAATCAAGGGCAGTCATCAAAAGTACTTCCCCTAGTCCAAGGAACCAATCCACCACAAAAGAGTCCCGTCATAGCTGGTCCCGTTCTGACCGACCTCAACAATCAGAATCAATGGGTCCCGGATTTAGGCCCCACTTATCAATAACAAGAGCCACCCATTATTTGGCCGCAACCGCAACCGGGCCTTGATCCCCAATATCAGCCACGGCCACAAGTCCCCGCAAGGCCTATCCCACCACCGACCCCAGTAACCCCTCTTAATGAGTACCCAGACATCAACCGACTTCTGACAGTGTATGCATAATCGGTTATAGCTCGGGAGCAGCCCGACGAGGTGTCAAGAGAAAGAGAAGAAATAAAGAAACTGAAAGAGCAGATGAAGGTTCTGTAAAGAGGGATTTCTCTTATAAAAGGGGCATACGAGATTACAGATACGAATGCTTTCTCCCTCTACCCGGAAAAGAGATTACCTCAGGGATTCAAGCTCCCTTCCATCGCCAAATTCACAGGAACCACACCCCCAAAAACTCACCTCCAATCCTACATTAGATCCATGCAAGTTTCTAGTTGTGGAGAACTAGAATTAGCCCAGGCCTTTCACATGACTCTCACGAGGGCCGCCCTGAGATGGTTTTTCGATTTGGAAAGGCACCACACGAAGACTTGTGGAGATATCGTCAAGGAATTTATGAACAAGTACGGGTCCAAGGAAGATTTGGAAATTACCCGCAAACACCTCGAAATGGCCAAGCAAGGTGAAAAGGAAAGCTTCAGTGATTTCGTCACACGCAGGAGAGATATGGC
Organism: Lonicera japonica; assembly: GCA_021464415.1. Taxonomy (NCBI): domain Eukaryota; kingdom Viridiplantae; phylum Streptophyta; class Magnoliopsida; order Dipsacales; family Caprifoliaceae; genus Lonicera; species Lonicera japonica. Next base: position 408,096 of record JAKCWG010000907.1, read on the forward strand.
CTCCCAAATGTCCAAATGGCCTGATGAAGAAGAACAGTTGGAGATCATACAGAAGAACCGCACTCTAGCTGTATTAAATTGCATAGGAAAGCATGTACTCCCACACTTCAGGGCCCTGTTGAGTATGGGATCGCAAGTAGATGAAGAATTAGCCAAGAAGGCAGAGACCGATACCAAGAAAGCCTCATACACCGGGAGAAAGACGGCCACTCTAGCCGTAAATCAATTAAGCTCATATCCATATCAACAAAACCCATTTCAACAGTCACAACAAGTCCCTCTGATGAGTTGGCCTGCACAAGCCTGGAACTACTCCGAAAGGCCGGATGTGAGAATCCGCAAATGCGACCCCCGAGTCTCATCCCCGTTCGTTGGGCGTCTGAAACATCGGAAGGGATTCCGTCGTTCCATTTGCTTGGAGTTTGTCTTGATAATTCATATCGGGTGTCCCTCTATCCTGTTTCTAGGTGTAAGAGGGTTCATTCAGAGTCGCCAGTACGTTTTACGAGAAAATGGACAAAAAGGAGTTGTGTAAGAGAAAAGGCTACGGATAAGCCTTTCTTTACACGTTTGTCTACGAAACCAGGATTCTATAGGGTTCGGGAACTATATTACGGTTTGGGAAGGTGTTAAGCACCCATTCCGCCCTTTCGGTCTCTACTGGTCTTATATGTTTATTCTATGTTGAAAAACTTGGATGCTTTTACTGACAGTCTACTACTTTTTAAATTAAAACCCTAATTTCTGGAGGAAAACGAGAAAGGGATAGAAACATTTGTATTCCGAGATCCGATGTTTTTATTATTGAAAGATGTAAATGCAAATGACAAAAACCTTTTATTTTAAAAGAGTATCCCGTATTATTTCCTCAGATAATGACGGTTTTCTCGTGTTCTGATTACTTTTGTAAAAGTTCGAATCTTGTATCGGGACTAATTTAATATGGAACTAGAACTCTTTGAGGAGAGTTATCAGACATGTCACAGTCTATAGAGAAGATAGGATATGTTGATTTTAATTCCTAGATAAGTCGTATCAGTCCGGGTTTTGAAAACAGAATTTTATCCGGACGATAACGTACTTACTCTTCTGGTTTTGCAAAGGGGTTTTATTAGGGTCTTTTGTTTTGAAAACGGTAGACTGTTTGTAATTTGGCAATAAGTTTATTCAAATAAAATGTGGACAAAATAACAGAAATAAAACAAGTACACAGATATTTAATTTAAATACTAGAAGGGACTTTCTTTACCTCCCCGACGAGAATAATAATAATAAGAAAGAAAATATGATGCGGCGGAGAGATTTCCGGCGATAATAATCTTTTTCTTCTTCAGATATTTCCGAGAATTCGATTCCAGAGACGGGACACGTCGAGTGTCGAAAATAGATTCGATAATTCTTCAGAAATAAGACGACAATAGAGAATGCTTAACGAAAGACTAGAAAATCAGATTTAGAACTTAGAATTCTTTAATCCCAAGTTGCTGCCTAGAACCTTTGGGGGTGTTGGCCTATTTATACTGCTCGGGTGAGATTGTCGCGCAACATTCCTCCATAAAGGGCAAGTGTCGCGCGACATTTCTCCTTGTCGCGCGACACCTCCATTTCACTGTGCATGTTTGTCGCGCGACAAACGGCTGAAGTGACGTTTCTGACAGACTGATGTGTCAGAGAGTGGATGGTCTGGTGCAGAGGGGGATTGTTGCGCGACATAGTGGGATTGTCGCGCAACATATCAGTGATTGTCGCGCGACAATGTGATATGTCATGCAACAATCTCTCTTAAAAACAGGTTTGTTGGCCGACAAACCTTTTCGGGGTAGTTTCAGGTGCTCGGGTGGGTCTCCGGGCCCAAAAACAGTAGTTCTCGAAGGTCGTTAGGGTTCTTGCGGGGGTCACGGATCGGGGTGTCTACAGACCCTCTCGACTCAAGCTCCTTGCTTGCAAGGAATTGAGGCGACTGGAAGAGACCATGATCCATGGCTCCCGCATGAACTCGAAAAGAGTGTGTGTACGCAGAAAGCGTTCGTGAGTTCCTCCGGAGAGGGTTTTGGTTACCTCATTGCCTCTTTCGAGGGCTTTCGTTTTTGTTTCCACTGGCCTCAGACGAGAGGACTACCATTGCTCCACTGTACCTCTCTGGGAGGGCTCCGCCTCAGGTGGGAGGACTACCATTGCTCCACTAGCCTCAGATGGGAGGACTACCATTGATCCTTTTTGCGCCTCAAGTGGGAGGACTACCATTGCTCCACTAGCCTCAGATGGGAGGACTACCATTGATTCATTTTGTGCCTCAGGTGGGAGGACTACCATTGCTCCACTGTGCCTCTCTGGGAAGGCTTCGCCTCAGGTGGGAGGACTACCATTGCTCCATTAGCATCAGATGGGAGGACTACCATTGATTCATTTTGTGCTCAGGTGGGAGGACTACCATTGCTCCACTGTGCCTCTCTGGGAAGGCTTCGCCTCAGGTGGGAGGACTACCATTGCTCCACTAGCCTCAGATGGAAGGGCTACCATTGATCCGTTTTGCGCCTCAGGTGGGAAGACTACCATTGCTCCACTGTGCCTCTCTGGGAGGGCTTCGCCTCAGGTGGGAGGACTACCATTGCTCCACTAGCCTCAGATGGAAGGGCTACCATTGATCCGTTTTGCGCCTCAGGTGGGAGGACTACCATTGCTCCACTGTGCCTCTCTGGGAGGGCTTCGCCTCAGGTGGGAGGACTACCGTTGATTCCTTTTGTGCCTCAGCTGGGAGGACTACCATTGCTCCACTGTGCCTCTCTGGGAGGGCTTCGCCTCAGCTGGGAGGACTACCATTGATTCCTTTTGCGCCTCAGGTGGGAGGACTACCATTGCTCCACTGTGCCTCTCTGTGGGGGCTTCTGACCTGTAAGAAGAAGGAAAATTGCCTTTGGGAGGGCTTTTGTGAGTACCTTTACCTCTGACGATGGCTTGTGTTTGTGATTTGCCTCTGAGAGGGCTTGTGTTTGTGATCTGCCTCCGGAGAGGGCTTGTGCCTGTGTTTCTCTTAGACTGCTAGAGTGAGAGACAGGAATTTTAGTGAGGGTGGAAAGAGCTCCTTGAGGTTTAATCCGGATGTCCGTTTCCCTGTATTTTTCTGATCTTTACTCTCATGTTTTCTTGAGTGAAGAAACTTCCCTCAGAAGGCAGTTTTCGGATTTCTTTTGCTCTCCGCAGAGTGATGGTCCGAGGTTTTCCAAATCATCTCTTCTTTATCGTGCTGAAAAGAAAATTTGCTTGAAAATTCAATCTCTGATCTCTGTTCGCTTCTTAGTTTTCTCTTTTTGGTGGGCCCACATCGTATTCTATTTTTCGATGCCTTTATTTCTCCCTCTTTTGGGAAAGACTTTTCCTGACCTTTTTTGTTTTTGACCAAGAGTCTTTTCATCCCTTTGTCGTGTTCAGGAGCCTTACTCACCCAAAACGAAGCCCTGAGCCGGTTTTGGCCTAGTTGTCACTTTTGGTGTGGCTCTCCCTGTCACTCTGCATTTCTGTTTCTCTCTCTCGCTTTGGGTGCTCATGCGGGTTCTTTCTCTTTTCTACTCTTTCAATTTTTTCTATTCCCGTCTTATCTTGCTTTTTCTCATTTGATGGTCTCGGTCCTTTCTGGGAGATCAGAGACTACTTTAACGGTTCGCATTTCGTCCTCGCATTTTCGGAGAGATGATTTGGAAGTCTTTCCTCGTGTTCTCATCCTGGGTGTGCGGTTTTTAGCAATTTTTTCGAAAACTGCTTCTCGGAAGTCCTCCTGCGAGAAAATAAAATGAGACAAAGGTCAAAAACTCAGGGGATGGGATGGGTTTGTCCCGCGACACTTCGGTGTGGAGGTCTTTGTCGCGCGACAATGTGGCCATTTGTCGCGCGACAAATTGTCCCACTATATAAGCCCCTTGCTGAGCTCATTCCACCTCATTCTCTCCTTCCTTTTTCTCTCTCTAGCTCTCCTTCTTTCTCTTTTTCTCTTCTCCCAAGCGCGGAAGCCCTGCCGCTTTCCCGATTTTTCCGACTTTTCCGACTTCTCTCATTTATTCACTCATATATAGATGGATCCTGCTCAGCTCGATAGACTAGAGGGTGACCAGGACGAGGTTACTTTTACCGACGCTCAGGGCGTCCTTCGGTGTAGTCCTCATCACGAAGATTGGGAGGACCTCGACTGGTATGGGGAGGATGGAGTGGACCGCGGTCGGGCGGTTATTTACCGGGACGTGACCCGGGCTGCTCCAGTTCCAGACATTCCTTGGCTCTTGATGGAGCCCGTTTCTCACGAGATTCGTCGTCGATCTTTGGTATGTCTTCTTTTGTGTATTTATCTATTCTTTTATTCCTGTCGTTTCCTGCATGTTTTTTAAACAGTGTTAGTATGCATGTCTGTCTAGAAATAACATCTAATTTTAGTAAACACATACTTTTACTTGTGATACCCTTTAGGTTTTGGAAGATTACATAATTTACCCTTATAATCCTATAACTCTCATAATTACACCAAAGTACCCTCAGGTTTGGAAAATTACATAATTTACCCTTATAACCCTATATCACTCATAATTACACCAAAACACCCTCAGGTTTGGAAAATTACACATTTTACCCCTATAACCCTATAACTCTCATAACTTGCACCAAAATACCCTCAGGTTTGGAAAATTTACACAATTTACCCCTATAACCCCATAACTCTCATAATTTCACCAAAATACCCTAAGGTTTGGAAAATTACACAATTTACCCCTATAATCCCTATATCTCTCATAATTACACCAAAGTACCCTCAGGTTTTGGAAAATTATATAATTTACCCCTATAATCCCTATATCTCTCATAATTACACCAAAGTATCCTCATGTTTTGGAAAATTACATAATTTACCCCTATAACCCTATAACTCTCATAATTACACCAAAGTACCCTCAGGTTTGAAAAATTACACAATTTACCCCTATAATCCCTATATCTCTCATAATTACACCAAAGTACCCTCATGTTTTGGAAAATTACATAATTTACCCCTATAATCCCTATATCTCTCATAATTACACCAAAGTACCCTCAGGTTTTGGAAAATTACATAATTTACCCCTATAACCCTATAACTCTCATAATTACACCAAAGTACCCTCAGGTTTGGAAAATTAAACAATTTACCCCTATAACCCTATAAGTATCATAATTACACCAAAGTACCCTAAGGTTTTGGAAAATTACATAATTTACCCCTATAACTCTCATAATTACACCAAAGTACCCTCAGGTTTGGAAAATTACACAATTTACCCCTATAATCCCTATATCTCTCATAATTACACCAAAGTACCCTCCTAATCCTGTACTCGTTCCTTCTATCTGCAGTGGGTTGGCCGTGGTTAGGGTTCTCCCAACACTATCTCTTTAGAATGGCGACAGGCACCGACCCCTGTCCAGGAGTTGCTTCTTGCGACTCCATTTGGTTTTCTCTTCGATGCCCTCCCGGAGCTGGTATCTAGGACCACTGTGTTGGTGTCAGCTTTGGCCTGCCATTGGTGGGACACCACTCATACCTTCCACTGGGGCTGGGGGGAGATGACGATGACCCCCTCGATCTATTTGCTTTGACCGGGATTCCTTCAGGGGGAGTCCCTATACAGATTGACGTTCCCTTGCGTCTGACGGCCGAGGGCATTGTTGGTGCTTTAGGATGGTTTTTCGAGCGACGGAGTTCTGGTGACATAATTCCTCGGGCAGTTTTAGTCACGCGCCTGGCGACAGAGAGAGCCAGATTGATTACTTCAGGGATGCCGATGACCCATCAGGAGGCGCGCCAGTACGCTCGCGTCCTTCTTCTACTAATGCTCCATGATCTCTTTGAGGCCCGTGGGGGGGACACGGCCCATCTCTGGTGGCTGCCCTATCTCCGAGATTTCAGCATCAAGTTCGACTACGATTGGGGCGGTTTCATTCTCGCTGTCCTCTATGATGCTATGGATCAGGTTTCTCGTCATTTAGCCCTGAACCTTAAGGGCTTTTCTTTGCTGTGGGAGGTATGTACTTTTTGTTCTCTCGTTCCAGTTCTTTACTTTTTATTATCTGTTGTTGCTGATATCCTTTCTGTCTCTTCTTCAGAGTTGGTTCGTGGCGTATACCCGTTTGGGTCGCGCCCAGGTAGATCTCCTCGTTGAGAACGAGGACCAGTTCCCCTTTCTTCGCTGATTTATTGCGGGGAACTATAGGGCTCCCTACGTATATAGGACTCGGGAGACCGGAGCTACTGCCGTTCACGACCTGCTGGAGGAGCAGGTAAAATATCTTAGTATTCTTTTTAACAAAATAAAGCAAAAAATAGAATATAAATAACTAAAATAAAATTTTGTTCTCTTTGTAGATTGAGTGGGCCCCCTGGGGTGATCTGGGCCTTCACTATGGATATGGCCGTGCTCTGACCGCCTCGAGGACCAGGCGGCTGATCAGGGATGAGTACGGCCTCCATTTTTACTTGGGCGAGAGGGTCATTCGTCAGCATACACCGGCGCAGTGGCCTCGAGTTCCGCTATTTCCACCAGTTCTGATGAGGCAGACGGACGAGATCAATCCAGTGACGGTGCAGGCTTTGGTGGATGGTCTCGGCTTTCAAACATTGGCTGAGGAGGGGGATTATGCTGCCTTCGCTGCCCGTTACCTGATGAGGGAGCCGAAGGGGACTCGGGGATGGGTCTTCTACGATAGATACCGTGCATTGGGAGGTGATCCCCATTACATACGAGGACAGACCGATTTAGCTAGGGCGATTCCGGGTTATCTGCCACCTGTCCCTGATCAGAGGGACAACATTCCAGATTTCGAGGACGAGGACCCCGAGGGAGAGAGAGATGTTCCTATTGCGGCCGAGGGTGGTGGTAGGCCAGAAGGTGAGGGAGGTGACACGACGGCGGCTCCGGAGCAGTCACCTCAGACGACACTCGTGGGGGAGCGGTGCGCTGAGGGTTTCGAGTTTCCTACCGGCCCTTCTGTGTCTTTGGGGGTCCTTTTTGCTGCTGCTGAGGCTGCCGAGGGGAGAGCGGGATTTTCTGAGAGGTCCTGGAGCCCGCGGACCTTGGGACAGATTACGAGCAGTTTGGGCGGACTCCTCCTGCGGCAGCGACTACTCCTTCTAGTGGGGTACCTTCTTTGAGGGCGACAGCCATGGTGGATCGTCCGAGGGTCCGCACCTACGCCACGTTGACTCCTCTCCCGGCGACTGTTATGGGGCCCCCAGCCCGATCTCCAGGTCTTGGCGGCTCATCTTCTCGCCCTTTCTTGTTCCATATCCGCGAGGAGGGAGGGTCCATTTCTGCAGCTGTTCCCGCGGGGTCGTCTATTCCCTGGGTAGATCTACCCCCACTCCCCAGAGATATTTCTTATGTCAGCGCCGGCCTACGTCGATATCCCATCCTGGAGTATCCTCTTCCTGAGGATACTTTCGACTATCTGGGTGGCCGCCCTGGTGACGAGGTACCTTCTTTACCTTCTCTTGATTTTATCTGTACCTTTTTTATTCTCTTGACTGCGCTGAATTTCTTATCTTATGCCTTTTTACATAGGGTGAGTGTACGGATGGCAGATTTACGGGCTTGGCAGGCCCAGTACCTCTACAGCTGGAACCTGCTCCAGTACGTTGGTCGGGACCCTCCAGCTTACATGCGTGATTATCAGCGGGCTATTGACGTCTCCCTACGGCCGGACGATCCCTTGACTTCCTCTCATGCCCGGACGGAGTCTAGGCGCAGTAGCAGTCGGACTTTTAGGCGATCCCGATCCTCAGTGATCCGCCTGACGGCACCGGCTCAGTCTACGGGGCCTTCCTAGGTGGCGGTTCCCCCAGTTCCCGGCGTCCCAGTCGTTGACCTTACTCCCGAGGAGGGTTCAGGTGATAGTGGGAGCGTGTCAAAATGCGCCCGGGATTAGAATGTCCAAAGAACATGCCTGTAACCCCCATTTTCAAGTTAAGAATTGGGATCAGAGTGAAAATTAGTTCAAACAATTCTTGTTTAAACAAAATTTTTCCTCAAATTCCAAAAGATGGATTTAGTTTCTCAAACGCAACATCAATAATTCATTATGAATTGTAACCTTAAATATTAGCAACATTGAAGTTTGATACATTTGTCCTTGAGTACGGGTTCAATTCCAGCATTGGTGTGTTTCCACAGGAATTTGCGGAGTTAGTAGTAAATAGTCCTGCAAAAAATTATTAAAAGAAAATTTAGATATGTTAAAAAAAATAATAATAAATTTGAAAAAAAAGGTTACGTTACAATTAAAACCCTGTATTTATATTCTTTTCATTTCAAGTTAAAAGTTTGTGTTAGACTTTCAGCTATTTTAAAAATTATACCAATTTTTATATACAACTAATGATTTGGACAAAAACTTGTTTTATATATTGAGGTTTGAGGAAGATCTCTCGAAAAAAGAGAGGATTATATGTTTTATTTAAGTGAAATTAATAGTTGCTCTATACACCAACAGCTCCTACATTATATTAGCAAGTACGCTTGAGTTGTTTTAGTGAAATTAATAGTACTATAAATCAAGCCTCTAGGTTCAGTAGTATAAAATCAATCTTGTAGTCGACTTGGTACGTTCAAGATTAATTCCCCGTGTTGCTAAAATAATGCTTAACCAACAGGAACCACGCACTACGAGCAAGAATTAGTCGAGGTGCGAGGAAGCTGACTTGAACACCTCGTGGAGTAACCCTTAAAAAAAAATAAAAAATAGTTGCACTATACACCAACTACGCGCTTCGATATACACACTAGACTAAAAGTACACCAATGCACTTAAATCAATTCAAGATTTACACTTTCTGAAACAATTTGCATCCTAAATGTTTAATTTGTGGCAATCAACTCCAAGAGGTTCTTTCCGACCAAATTTCTAACCAGTCTCCACCACGAGCATTTTACATGGATATTTTTAAATGATAATTTCAGAGAAACACAATCTGAAATGGATGATTTTTTTGTTGATGGTTAAGTATAAATAGGGATTTAGTAGTATAAATGAGTGTTTTACTTGTTTTACATTTGTTTTGGTTTGAAATATAATTTAAAACAGGGCTGGAGCTAAAAGGAGGCAAAGGAGGGCAACTGCCCCCAATCCCCCACATCTTAAGTTTTCAGAAATTGCTAATTTGTCCTTTAAATTGTTTTTTAAAATTACAAATATATACATATTAGTTAAGTTTGCCATCTTTTAAAAATTTACTATTAGTATTAATCTTGCCCCCTAAATCTTGAACAAAAATAATTTTAATACTAAATTTTCGTTTTTCTTCTTTAATTTACAAAAAGTTACACTAGTGCTAAACCTCCCCTCCCCCCTTTTAAGAAATAATTGTCTAAGGTGGAAAAAAAAATCTTCAATTAATTTTGGGTGCATTGATATAATGTGGTCTAAACTAAATTGTACGTCATTTTTTTTCAATTTTTTCTACGATGTCTATGAACCAACTTTTACGCATCTAGATTAAGCCATGTTCATTGAACAGTGACCAACCACAAGTTACTAAAATATTTTTACAACTATTAAGACTCAACCTAAATGCTCGCAATCAAACCCGGATCTAAATTAAGTGCACTATGAGTGTATGAAGTGTACACGTTATCACATATTTGACACTTCATCAATCAATAGATTCAATACTATACTTATTTGATCTACAAAGTCCAAATTTTGGTGACTGGAAAACATGCGTTAAATTAAAATTTTATCTATTTAATTCGTGAAATTCACTTTTTTTTTCTTGAAGACTAAAATTCATCTGAATACACACATATATATACATATTTACTTAAAAAATTATATAATTAAATATAGATTGTATGTATAACTCAACGTAAAGGAAGATTTTGCAATAACAATATATATAAATTTTAATTCGCTGTGATCCAAACATTCTCGAAACTTAGAGCCAATTGACCTTTCAACCAATAAGATTTTGACAAGGTTATATTTGATCTATAACTAACTTATAAATTACCCTACCGTACCTTAATCCAAAATCCAAAGAAAATAGCAAACAAATTATCTAGACCTACAATGGGTAATACATATATATACATATATATCTGTGTGTGTAGGCGATGCTAGATAAAATAAATTGAATAGGGAGAGATAGAAAGCCGGCTTACTTGGAAGTGGAGGCGTGGATTCTCGTTGTGGATTTCTCCGGTTACCATTGGGGTTTTTGTGGGCTGTGAACTAGGGTTTCGAAGCGAAGAAGAGGGTTTCAGAGCGCTGGATAAATGAGGGGTTTTGAGCGGCAGCGGGCAAATGTTTAGGAATGAAATGGATTTGGGGATTTTTCCAATAAGTTAATTCCTTCCCTTCTCTCTCTTTTTTTTTCAATATCATTTAAACATGCAACGGGGCTTTTTTTTTTCTTTTTTTTTAAATGTTATTTAGACCTGCAGTGGGTCATTTTTTATTTTTTATTTTGTCAATATTATCTGGACCTACAATGGAATTTTTTATTTTTGATTTACACCTGTAATGGGTAGTGTTTTCTTTTGTAAATATTTTTTTTAAACCTACAATGGGTTGAGTATGGTATCGGGTTTAGGTGAAAAATTACTAAATATGTATATGACCCGTTATTATAATAGGTGAAAAATTCATACACGCAATCGTGTTGTTGCTTTATCAGTAACATGACACGACCTATTTTACTTTTTAAGATAATTGGGGTTAGTCTTAGTAAATTTAATAATTCAACACAATCAATTCGAAAACAATATAAATATGCTTTAAATGGGTTATTAACAGGCCTTAACGAGTCTAATTGCTCTTAACGGGTCTTAGTGGGTCAAACGGGTCTTGTTCTTAACGAATTGAACGAGTTGACTAGTAGACTTAATATGATTTGTTAACTATGTCTTATTATATCTATCTGATACTGACCTGAACCCAATACAGTTACCATAAACTTATAATTGTGTGTCGATTTTTGCCGTATCATCATGCTGTGTCTGACTTCACCAAATGGAAAAATTAATCACTCACAAAATTCATTACCAGCTTATCCGATAACACAACACACGACCCATTTCACCTATTAAGCTAATTGGTTAGCCCCGGTAAACATAATAATCTAACATGATTATCCCGAAAACAACATAAATATTTTTTAAATGAGTTCTTAACGAGTCCTACTGAGTCTGATAGGTAACATATATTATTGATTATGTTCTTAACGGATCGAACAGGTTTGATTAGACATGATTCGTTATTAATTGTGTCTTATCGCGTGTGTTCACCTGATAGTGACTCGAACCCGATAAAGTTTGTTCCATTAACTTATAATTTCGTATCGATTTATGTCTTGTTACCGTGTTGTGTCCAACTTTACCACGTCTAATATTATTCAAATGAAACGATATTGTGTTTTTGCTTAATATTATATATTTTTAGTAACGACCTACTAAGTCGTCACAAATGAGGTTATTGTAGCGGTTTTATGCTCACCCGTCGTAAATAAGTAATTATTTGTAACGAAAACGTTTCTAGCCGTGACAAATAATTTTATTTGTGACGAGATCAAAACCCGTGACAAATATATGCCTTTAGTAGCGGTTTTTGTGCCGTTACAAAAAATTTTGTCACAAAAAGCCCTTTTTCTTGTAGTATAAGTTCTCATTCAACAGAGAACAACTGCCTAAAATCTACCCCATTCAAACACAAGTCTTTGTCAATCGCAAACTTGATATGGAGCAAGTCAATGCTGTTCGTTACATTCTAAGACTTCAGGACCCACCCCCTTATCTTGTTGAGGGCCCACTCCCTGTGACTAATATAAGAGAGCGACCACAATATGTAAACAATTCAAAAGAATTATCGAGAACTGGAGTTTTGGTTCGAGAAATGGTACTCCATATTTGTCAAACCACTCCATCATCACAGGTTCTTATGTGTGCACCTCTGAATAGCACATGCGACATGCTCATGAGAAGCCTTCAGAAAGAAATTCCAGAGTCTGGTTTGTTCCGAGCAAATGCGCTGCCTTTAGGCGGGTCAATGGGGTGCCTATTAGCATCCTCCCTTTATGTTTTTATAAAGGGGAATGCTTTTCGTGTCCTTCGCTTAAGGAACTTAAGAAGAAAAAGGTCATTTTATCCACTATCATAAGTAGCTTTAGGTTGCGTGGTTAAGGAATAGTTGCCGCGCATTTTTGTCATATTTTTCTGGTGCAAGCCTCATGTTCCACCGAACCTGAGAATACGGTGCCTCCGGCCAACCTGGCTAATGAGACGATGGCGTTGGTTATAACTAGTGCACCGAAGAGTCGTTCGGGTTGGGGTCGCTCTAATATTGCGAGGCAGAATAGTTTAATGAGATCGTACTTTTAGAGGCTTCACAAGAGCGAGGTGTATAAGAGTCTTGATCCCAAGTATATAACACAGCTGAAGGATGTGGGGTGGAAATAATTATCTTTCATTCATATGAATCTTTTGTGTTGTGTGAAAATTATATACATTTATATGTCTATGTTCAGTGATTTCTTACTATTTTACCACTTCATTTTGCTTATCTTCCTTGACCATATGAGAAAAGGTTTATGATTTCATTGATATGTCTGGAAGAGGGTAGTAAGTTGTAGCAAGTAGATGGCATTCCAAATGAGATTGCCAAAAGATACGAAAGCTGGTCAGAGTTGAGGTTAATTACAATTTTTAGGACGATGGACCATCTTCGATCAAGAACTAATGAAAGAAAATAAAAGGGGAGATGATCCATAATGTTGAGAAATGAAAAAGGAGTAGGAGTGCTTGATTATGTGGAGGGAAATATATAATCCATAACGTATGACCCGTATCTTTTACGGGCAGTTTAATGGTTGGTCCAATTTATAAAATGTATATGAAATAAGAACTAAGAAGAATAAAAATAAAAATAAAATAAAGGAAGTTAGTTTATAAAAAAGTATTCACTTTATGGAAAAAGAAAAATTGTCTATGACATAAGGTATTCGAGTTAGCTTCCATGCACTTTAACTAATTTTCACTTGTTCATCTGAGCTTCTCGCTAGTCATAATAATTTTGTTACTGCCGGAAATAGCCATGGGGCGCTTCCAATCGACCCTAGAGTTCGAACCAACACTTTAAGATGTTTTTCATTAAGTTGCGTACAAAGCTAAGTATGAACATATGTTATAGGTTTCTTAATGATTGAGAATCTAAATTTGGTTAAATATTCAATATTAGAAGCCTGGGTATAATTAGTATATACTTTCTTATTGTGACTATTTCCTATGATATGTGATACAAATTTCGTGAAAGGGCATGTGACACATATAATACGTTACATTATATCTTTGAATTGGCTATTCACATTCTTGATTGTTGTCTACAATTTCTTTTTGTTTTTCAGATTTACAAATATGTAAATGTAATCGGTACCATATGTAAATGAATTCGCTAACAATATGTTGATGGAACAAGTGGGATAGCCTAATTGGGGACGCGCCTACTTAGACCTAGCAGAGTTTCCATGTTTGAGTCTCACTAAGGGTGAGTTTGTGGTGTGATTTTAAAATGAAAAACTTAGACCTTCCTTTTTCTTAAATAAAATATAAATATATATCGATGAGTTTTTCAGATATATAAATATATAAATGAATTGACTACCCCATGTTATTAATTATTATCTAATACTATATCTATGAATTTTTCAGATCTATAAATATGTATAATAAGTTACATTTAACAGACATATTACACGTCGTAAACTGAAAGAAAACAAATCTTCCACTTATGCCTTTCTAATATGTCTGCTTGAGCGATGAAATTGCTGTGTTCTCCAACTTTGCCTTCTTTGACTTTTTTAAACACAAAAAGGTATTTACCCTCTACTATTTTCTTTTTCAAATATTTGGTTTCCTGCTAGCCAAAATTTTACATTCTTATAGTTTACAAACAATATCATAGGATTTTTCAAAGAAAGATATTAATAGATAATTAATAATTCTAGTATTTTCAGCCAGAGAATGAAAGTTGGTTCCCCCAAAATATTTTAATTAAAAAAGAAAATTTTCCCTTGAAATTATTATTACTAGAGTTACTTATATTTGTAATCGAAGTAATGAATGCTAGAAGTCAAATGTTAGTACAAAGTAATTTGTGTTCCTTGATGTCTCAATTGTCCTCCATTCAATCAATTCATGAAAATGCAAATTAATGTTTCCAATGTAATTGTAAAGATATCTAACTAATGTATAGAGTAGAATGATAATTAAAAAGGAATGGAAGAAACATATAGCCAATGTCCAATATAATTGAAGATAAACTGGGCATACAACAAAAGCATACAAGTTTTGGGCGATGCAAAAGTGGAAATACGAATGGGAAGGAGACGATTAACAAACCAATTTTAAAAACATAAACCGCTTTGGAGGCTTAACCATCAAACAATAGTCCGGTAAGGGATATGAGCAATCTTATGCCACTCCAAGCCGCTTCCTTTGGTGCAGCTTTCTTTTGGTGAGGCATTGCATTCCTTTGAGGCATAGTGTGAGAATCCGGACCCGCGACCCGAGAAGAGTCCTCGCCCTCGGTTTTCTTTGAAAACGTGTTTTGTAGAGTCGCCAGTTTGTTTTACAAGAAAACAAACAAAAGATCATATGAATGATAATTTGAAAACAAACTATCTTTCATACGTTCGAAACTAGAGATTTATTTTAAAAATATACTTTGCTAGGGTTCGGGAACTACGTTACGTGTTGACTAAAGGTCTTAATCTTATTTTGATAATAACAATAAATCAATCATGTATAATTTAACTTGTTTCTTGATATAAGTTTATAGTTCATTTATATGGAATATCAAGAATAGCATGATTGCTCAAAGGAAGCTTGACAATGACCATTCAATCAATATCCGATCAAGTCAACGAAGCATTGGACTAGCAAGAAGATCAATCTCATCATCAATGCAAATCCATGGAGATAAAGATCAAGAATCATATGCCAAAGCTTCAAGGGTAAAGCTTCAAGTGAAGAATCAATTTAAAGAAACAAATCGAAGCATTCGGAGACTCACTTATTCGGTAATTGAGTGTTTGCTTAGGATTAATGTAAAGTTTCTTAATTGATTGATTATATAGCTCAAACATGAACTTGCATATTTCTTAGATTGATCAAAATCAATTTGAATCAAAATTTCTTTAAAAACATCATTCTTGCAAAAATTGGTTTTCAAATAAATTCATATTAAATTCAAATGATTATATTTTGAGTTTTCCCAAAACTAGGAGTCTTATGAACTTATTTTTGAAGTCCCCAAAGCATTAGAATTGATTTTGGAGCTTATATGCAAAAGTACAAACATTGGGATTTTTGGCCTGTTGGGCAGCAGAGCCCATCAGTCGACTCAGCAGGTTGCTCAGTCGACTAATGGTCCTTCATTCGACTGATGGTTTTGCTTAGTCGACTGATGCTCCAGAATATAGCCGTTGGATTTCTGATTTTTTACCATTTTTTGTACCAAACTTCTACCAAACCTCTCAAACGGCTATATCACTTTTGGGACTACATATATGACATCTAAGACTCATTCTACATACCCTGAATCACTCTCATATCTATACTTCATCTATCTTCAATATCTAAAGATTCAAGAAATTGTTTTTGATCAATCATTATCATTTGAGCTATATCATCTTGATCAAATAGGATAACTCTAGTGTGAGCTTCAAATTGTATTCTATACACACTTGAGAGAGTTATTGTAAATTGGTGTGAATCACCAAACAATTAAAATTCATTTGTGAGAGGTAAATCTCATAGAAAAAACAAGAAGGTAAATTCTTGTTTAGAATTTTTGAAAGGTAAATTTCACAAGGTTAACAAGAGGGTATCTTGTGAGCGTGTTGTGGTATAGCAACACTTGTAGAGTATGTAAGAAGAATACACTTGTAGTGGTTTAATCTTCACCCGGAAGGAGATTGGAATTAGTGAAAATTCTCAGGGAACTAACCGAGCGCGGATTATGGTTTGGTAAACCAAAACCGTGTGGACAAAAAGCATTGGACTTCAAATCGGTTCAATCTTTCTTACTCAATCTCTTTATTTACTTGCTACATTATTGTTTGCTTGAGATTGTTTATTTTCTTGATTGTTTATTTGATTGCTTTCCTTGATAAATTGGTTTAGTAAATTTGTTTTACTTAAACATTGTTAGAAAAGTTATTAATTCCGCATTGAACTTTTTAAACCCTATTCACCCCCCTCTAGGGTTGAAATCCGACCAACATTACGAATTGGGAAGGTGTTAGGCACCCAATTCGCCATTTCGGTCTCTTAATGGATCATGTATTTATTTTCTATTTTAGATATTTTGCAAGTAGTTTGAATAGTTTTCAAAATAGTCCTTTTCTGATAATTTTAGTTTAAAATTGTATTTTAAAATTAGACTCGAGCTTTACGAGCGCCTACGTATTCATTCATAGAATGAAATCAGAGTCTCGTAGTTCCATTCTTTTGGAAACTATTTTTGTATTTAGTTTTGTTTTGAAAACGTGTCAAAACGAATTTTAGTTTTCTTGTAAGGTTTAGAAAGGATTTATTTTAAAAGTAGTGAACTTCTTTGCAAGTTATCTAATTTATGTATTAAAACTAGTATTTAAATGCAGTATTGAAATTCAGGAAATTAGTAGATAGACGTACCTGATGCGCTTGAAGAAGAAAGCATGCTTGTTTCCTCCTTTCTCTATCTAGAGCTTTCTCTCTCTAGAAATTCTCTCTCTAAAACTTTATCTCTCCGAATTTCTCTAATATGACTCTCCAATAATTTTGACAGAGTTTCTCCTTACTAAAAACACTATTGAGTGTTCATTCTCCAAATGAGAGCCCAAGGGTCCTATTTATAGCAAAAATGCTGAAAAACGGCCTGGGTAGCCGCGCGGCTAGGAGCCAGTCGTGCGGCTCTGGCTTGCGGCTCGAAGCCAACCGTGCGGCTGGCTATAAAAAACCCAAATTTTCTATCGGGGCGCTGCCCCGCACCCCGCGACCTGACCGGGTAGGTCGATCCCCGTTCTAGTAAGCGAAGTGGCAACATGGTTGTGGTAAATTCCTGACGCGCTCGAAAATCAGGGCTCTTCCTAATGGTCTTCTATATGCATGATGACTCAAGATCTAATGCGAAAATGCTTGTTTGTATGAAAATCAATTTCACACGAGAGTCGTGGATTGGGGCGTTCACACATAGTCAATAATTTCTTGCTCCGCAAATCTTGAGGGATTGGAGAGAGGAGAGCCTTCCTAGCCAGCCCGGGAGAGCCTCCAACCCATCAAATTCTTGTAATGTCAAAGTTGTCAATGACGAGAGGTGCTGAAGTTGCTTAGGCAAAGACCCGAGCTTCGGCCACCCAATCAAACTTAGGATCTTCAGCAAGGAGCCTGCCCTACTGTAGGGCCAGGGATAGTAATCAAGCTCCTCGAAGAATGCGCCTAAGCACAAATTTGTAAGTTTGGTTAGAAAATGTAAGTCTGGAAGAGTCACTAGAGCGAAGCAGTGACGAATGGTTAAATCTTCGAGAGATGTGCAGGATTCTAGGGCATTATTAGCCTAATACAACTCCTTGTCGAAAGTTCGGATGATCAAACTTCATTGTGAGGTTTTGTTTCTCAACAAGCCTTCTAGTCGCAGGCCACTCTTGTTTCCATTAATTTTCAATACAGTATTTGATGGAAGGTGGCTAGGAATTCTACTCAGCCTGTAGGAATCTTCTATTATCAACTTCAAAAGGTAAGGGAATAGCTTGGATAATGGTGACGGTATTAGAGAGAGTTCTCTTAGTGATGGAAATATCATAACGGCTGCTTCTTCCCCACCACTACCACTTGCATAATGTGTCTGATAGAATTCTGACCCAATATGATTCAAATTATTCATCTCATTGATGTTGAGAAACTTGAGATTCAGGAGCAGGCCGAAGAATGGAACTTTCTTGCATTTGTAGTATTTCAGTTTGAGGCTTACCAAGCTGTTAAGTACTAGTAGAGGCCAATTTTCCATTATCACCCACGATGGAAATTTACGACCCTTAAAGTTTTGCATAATTAAGCTTATCATATTCGAGTGAGGTTCAAGTCCCTCCACCGTAGTCTTGCTAGGAACCCCAGTGAAACTCCAAAGCATTGATGTGCGACTTTA